>VDFB02320137.1:0-102350 GCA_007258455.2 Sequoia sempervirens
CTATAGTGTAATTACTCAAAATGAATGTGGATCCTTTTCTCATAGAAATGAGGACTATTTATAGGAAAAATAGTTGAATCAATGGTCAAGATTGAATTGATCAATCAATGTATGAAAATCAATAAGAGGAGACATGGCATGGATCAAGAAATTCAATCCATGGATGAGATTGAAATTTGAGATAGATTGACATACTTAATCAATGGCTCAAATTTATTTAAGAAGCACAAATCCTAAATAATTAAGGAGGAATGCACAAATCATGTCTATTTAGGAGGGAATTGGAGTGGAGGAATATTCTTTTGCAAGTGGGAGGGATGAGAGAAATTAGTTAATTAAATAATAAAAACATTATTTAATGTGTATGATGGATGAAATTAGGAATTTTATTAAACAATTAACTCATTTAATAAAAGGGGAATTAATGACATTAGATTAAATAATTAATATTATTTAAACAAATGAGAGGACTTAAGGAATTCAATTAAATAATTTGCATTATCTGATTAAATAAGATGAAAAATAGCATGAAAGGGGATGAATTAACCTAATAACATTAATTATTTGATTAATAGACAAAAAAATGTATTTAATTAAATAATTAAGATTAATTAAATGGTCAAAAAAAGGTGAATCAAGATGAAAATGGTGTTAGTAATCAAATTCAGATGTGCAATATTGATCAAGACGATTTGAAGTGTCTACAAGCACTAAACCTAACCTTAACCCTAACCTAAATCCTATCCCTAACCCTAAACTTAAACCTAACTATAATCCTAGCCCTAAACCTAACCTTAACCCTAATCCTAACCCTAACCTCAATCTTAACCCTAAGCCTAATTGTGACCCTACCATAACCCTAAACGTAACCCTACCATAACCATAACCTTGCCCCTAATCCTAATTTAATCTCTAATCATAACCCAAACCTTAATCTTAACCTTAACCCTAACCTTAATCATAATCCTAACCCTAACCCTAATTTAATCTCTAATTATAACCCTAACCCTAAATATCTAACCCTAACCCTAACATTAACTTTTACTCTATCCCTAATTGTAACCTTTACCTTGATCCTAACCCTAACCATAACTATAGTCGTAACCCTACCCCTAACCCTAATTTTATCTTTAATTTTAACCCTAACCCTAATCTTAATCCTAACCCTAACCCTAATCTTAATCCTATCCCTATCTGGAACCTTAACCCTAACCCTAACCTTAATTATATCTCTAACCCTATTCTTAACTCTATTCTTGACCCTAATCATAAGCCTATCTCCAACCCTAACTTTAATTTTAACCCTAAACCTAACCCTGATTCTATCTCAAACCCTAACTCTAATTCCATCTCTAATCGTAATTGTAACTGTAACCCTAATCCTAAACCAAATCATAAGCTTATCTCTAACCCTAATTCTATCTCTAACCCTAGTTCCCTAACCCTAACCTTAACCCCAATCTTGTCCCCAACCCCAACTCTAATTTTAACCCTAACCCTAACCCTAACCTTAATTCTATCTCTAATCCTATCCATAACCCTAATCTTAATCCTAACATTAACCTTTACTGTAACCATGATTGTATCCCCAACCTTAACTCTATTTCTAACTTTAATCATAATTCTATCTCTAACCCTAACCCTAACCCTAATCACAATCATAATCCTAACCCTAACCCTAACCCTAACCCTAATTCAATATCTAGTTGTAACCCTAACACTAATTCTATCTCTAAGCCTAACCTTAACCATAACCCTATCCCTAATCATAACCCTTACCCTAATCCTAACCCTAAGTATAATCGTAATCCTACCCCTAACCCCAATTCTATATCTAATTCTAACCCTAACCCTAATCCTATCCTAAACCTTAACCCCGACCTTAAATCTAACCCTATCCCTAACCTTAACCTTAACCTTAACCCTAACCCTAACCCTAACCCTAACCCTAACTCTAACCTTAATTCTATCTCTAACTCTAATCTTAATCCTAATCCTGACCCTAACCTTAACCTTGACCATAACCCTATCCATAACCCTATCTCTAGTTCTAACTCTAACCCTAACCCTAACCCTAATTCTATCTCTAACCATAACCCTACTTCTATCTCTAATTATAACCTTAATTGTAATCCTAACCCAAACCCAAACCCTAATCTAACCCTAACTATAACTCTAATCTATCTCTAATCCTAACCCTAACCCTATCCACAACCCAACTCTAATTTTAGCCCAAACCTTACCCTAACCCTGTTGGTGTGGGTTTTTTATTTTCCTAGTGGGCTAATTTATTTTCCTTTAGTCCTAGGTTTTTCCTACACTTTATTAAGCTTGCTTAGGATAATAAAGTGAGTTTATTACTAGGAGATAAGTGTGTGGCGTCCCCTTCCTTAAAGGGTGGAACCACTTTCCACTTTTGGTGGCATCCTCCACTTTTGGTGGTCCATATCCACTTTTTGTGGTTAATTCCTATTGGTTGGATTTGCCACCTACATCCTCTCCTTAGTTCTATATAAACTCACTACCTAGCTTGTATTTGCATCTTCATGCATTGATCTTCTTGCAATCTTTGCAGTGTATCTTTTAAGCTTGGAAGCTCTTAATGCAATATTGTCACATCGACATTGCATAATCTCTCAAAGTCCTAGTTTACATTCTTATGTTTTTCTAGTTTATGTAACTTTGATTTTCTCCTAAAAAGTTCCTTAGATTATTCAATCTATTTCATATTTCTAACAAACCCTAACCCTAACCCTAATTCTATCTCTAACCCTAACCCTTACCCTTACCTTGGTTCTATCTCTAACCTTGTCCCTAATCATAATACTAATCCTAACCCTAACAATAATCCTATCCCCAACCCTAACTCTAATTCTAACCCTAACCTTAACCCTAATTCTATCTCTAATCATAACCCTAACCCTAATCCTAACCCAAACCCAAACCCTAACCTTAACCTTAACCCTATCCCCAACCCCAACTCTAATTCTAACCCTAACCCTAACCCTAACCCTGACCCTAATTCTATCTCTAACCTAACCCTAATCTTAACCGAAACCCTAATCTTAACCTTAACCTTAACCCTATCCCTAATCTCAACTTTAACTTTAACCATAATACTAACCCTGTTCTAACCCTAATTATATCTCTAACCCTAACCCTAACCTTAACCCTAACTGTAGTCCTAATTCATTTATTATCTTACATGTTGCATTGTGAATGCTACTAGCATATAATATATATTCCAAGAGATATCCTTTTTGAGGCACCTATTTTTTTATCAATTTCACATAAAAGTGCAATAGATGCCTCGAGAAGGATATCTCTTGATGATATATATGTATGTATGTATGTATGTATATGTACATGTACATGTACATGTACATATACATATACATTTATATACACATATATATACATATACATATGTATATACATATACATATGTATATACATATATATACATACATACATATATATATACATATATACATATAAATATACATATACACATGTATATATATATATACATATGTATATGTATATGTATATATATATACATATATATACATGTGTATATGTATATATATATGTGTATATGTATATTATATGTGTATATGTATATTATATGTATATATGTATATTATGTGTATATATGTATATATATGTATGTATGTATATATACTCACTTTATATATATGCTATATATCATATATATAGAACAAGTATATATACTTGCTCTCTATATATAAAGTGAGTATATATATATATGTGTGTGTGTGTATACTTGCTCTATATATATATGAGATATGTATATATATATATATAAGATATGTATATATATATATATATGTATGAGATATGTATATATATATGTATGAGATATGTATATATATATATGAGATATGTATATATATATATATACTTCCTCTATATATATGATATATAACATATATATAGAGCAAGTATATATATACATACACACACACACACATATACACACTAGAGAGATTTTCATATGGTTATGGCTATCACAACAATTAATAGAAGAAGAATCCATAAGGGATCTCTATAGTACCACCCATCAAAATACTTAGAAAATCCAAATTTCCAACCAAGCCTCATCTTCCTTAGCCTTGATAAGTTTAATTCAGTCCTTTTGGCCTTCATGAATAAGCTAAAGAATCTAGTGATATATATATATATATATATATATATATATATATATATATATACACCTTAGTGTGCAATGGGTACGTTGAAGAGGTGTGGAAGGTCAATTAGGCAAAAAAATGGTATATCATTTGCATACATTTGTGTAGTACATGAGGTCAATTGGTAGGCCATTTAGAAAATGATGTTTATGCAACAAAGGTCTAAATGGAGAAGTGATAGCTTCAAATCATGTATGCATCCTATTACAAGGATTTGAACATGACTGAAACAAAACTTTTGAGTGAGAATATAATCAAGCTCATGTTATGTTTGCAATAGAGAGAGGGAGAGATAGAGGGGGGAAAGCGAGAGAGAGAGAGAGAGAGAGGGGTAAGGAGATGAAAAAATAAAGTGAGACATAAATAACAAAGAGAGAGGACTTAAGAAAGAGAGGGACATACAAAGAGGGAAGAGGGAGATATAGAGATACAAACACATATTGAGAGAGAAAGAGAGATGAAGAGACATAGAGATATATAGTGACCAAGAGGTAAAGGCAGAGAGATAAGAGAGATAAAGGGAGATAGATATTGAGAGAAGAGAGATTAATATTTAAAATTGCATCCATAAAATCTAACAAAATCCTCTTCCATTATGTTGTGGTAGATGCGATACCTTATTATGAAGCTCCTATTTCGACACAATTAAGGAGAAGGTATGAAAAGGTCTATGAGACTGAATTTATATGTGTTGATTGCATTTGCTTGAAATTTTCCAAGGACTTTTCAACAAATCTATTTTGTGGATATTCTACAATAATAGAAAGCCATGACAACACATCTTTAGGGAATTCTAACAAAAAAGTTGCTCCTATAGAATTTGATCACTTTGAGGTTAGGATCCAAGTGTCACCCATTGGATTCAAGTTGACATCATACCTACTTCTTACCCAAAAAAAATGAGTGAAGTTATTTCTAGTCGATGCATTGGCAAGGACCTAAGTGTAGGCTAATATGTAGGTATGATGGATACCATATAGAATATAATTAATTTTTCCAAAGCATTTTTAGTGGTAAGCTATGTTGCATTGTATATTTAACTTGATACTGATACAATTTTGTGATGGTAGAAATAGGCCCTTATTTTGCAGTGAGATGAAATGTTCATAGTTTTTAGTATGTTAAATTATAGTTCTTTGGTGTCTCAATACATATGTATTGGAAGAATTATTACCTATAAAGTTTAGAAATTACTTATATGAAAGGAACTCTTAGGAAAGCAATGGCCATGAAAGTAGATCTAACTTGCTCTTTTCAAGAGAAGATGCATATTTATTGCAAATTTTATATTTTATTGTTCTTTGGTGTGTCATTAGTAAAATGTATGCAACATAGAGACGTAAATCATGACGAAGAGAGAGAAGAAATATAAAAGGAAAGAGAGAGTAAAGTAGGAGTTCAATTGGGGTTAGGTTTTAATTAGCATTATGATTACAATTAAGGGTAAGTGCTCAGTTATAGTTAGATATTATTATTATATAATAATATTCATACCAATGTAAACCCTTTTTGAATTCAACCCCTAATTGAAATGTAATTTTAATTCTAATCCTAAACCTAACCCTAACTCTATTCAATCTCCACTTTGGGTTTGATTTATAATTTGGTCAAGGTTACACTTTTTTGGTAAAGGTTGGGGTTACCATAGGTTCTGATTCTATGATAAATCTTGGGATTAGGGTTATGATTGGTGTTCAAATATATTAAGTGTTAGGATTAGAGTTAGGGTTCACATAAGGTTATGATTAAAGTTCAATTATAGTTAATATTTTAGTAACTAAAATTAATTAAAAACTTTCATAATTATTTAAACATAATTAAACTAAAATATCACTGACCCTTACACTAACCCTAACTGTAATTGATCTCTAACTCCAATTCAAACCTTATTGAATACCATCCCTAATTGAACAAAATTAATAATTCTTTTAAAACCTTGACCTTACCCCTAATTCTAAACTTAACACTAACATTATTTGAAACACCAACACATAAATTATTAATCAATATTAAATTAATTAATTAAGAAAATAAAGTAATCTTGATAATTGAACCATAATCATAACCCTTTTAAAAATATTTTAAAATTAATCTATATAAAATATGTTGAGGTATATCTTTATCAAAAGATACATTTTTTATTATTTTGTTTGTTTTGCTTAGATTATTAAGTTAAAATGAAAAAATGAAAAAGATATATCTAAATATATTATTAATATTAGTATTTTATTATTTTTCTTATTGTATCTTTTTTATTATTATATTATACTTAATATTAATATTATATTATATTAGTATTATAATATTTTATAATATTCTAAATATTATGTTCTTTTTATTTTCTTTTTTATAGGTAAGTGTTGTCAAAGGGGATAGCGCCCATTTACAAAAGGTAGCATAGGGCCATATGAGGCAGCAAGAAACTATCTAAGGAGATCCCATAATCAACATCCCCCTTACAACTACAGAGATTGATACAGAATGCCTAAGTTCCAACCCATATCAATCAACCTATCTGTGATGTTCACCCCCAACCAGAATTGTCTACGACCCATGAATCTGATGAAGGCACTCATATCGGAGTTTATCACCCCCGCCCGAAAGACCTCCCAAGCGTTAGCCACAAATTTTTCCCTGGCTTCTTTCTGCCGCCTCCAAGCCTCCACATCAACAACTTCCACCTGATTCTCCTCAGTCTTTGAATCTGAGTTCTCGAAGAACATACGAAGCTGGCTTGACAGTCCTATCGAAGGAAACTCTAACATTGCACTTATTGTTGCAATCATATAGATCTCGACCACAAGCCCCCTAGCTTCTCCACCATCCTTTCCCTCGAGCTCAGAATGTCTACTAGAGGCGCTATCACTACTTCAAGTATTTTACCATCGCACGTATGACCTTCTCCAGGGAATACCCCATTCACGACCCCAAGTAAAGCATCTATCATCTCAGGTCTTTGGACGTAGAAGAGGCACTGGCATTGCCCCGCCCTGTCTTAATTTTTACAAACACAACCGACACCAAAGTGATGCACCATCCTTTGCCACTGGCCCTTAGAACTCATCCACACAGGTATAGACGAAAATGAATGTGCCCCCTAGCGCAATCCTAAATAGAGCAGCAAAACAGGAATCCGACAGCCAACCCTGACAGCTTCCGACACCACTCCAGTACTGCGTACCATGCATATCTACTTTATAGATCCCCCGGTAGTGTCTGTGCCATTTAACATGAGTTCTTGTACATCAACTCACGGGTCGCAGATCTCACCAGTAAGACCGCCGTCTGAACTTGCCATATCTACATCTAGGATAGTTTGGAGTCCCACCCAATGGTCAGCGGAGGCATCCACCAACACATGAGTATCTTGGTATACTCCCCAATTAGCCAACAAGTTTGTTGCCTTGTTTGCTTCTCTATACACGTGTGTAAGGGAAAAGTCAACAAGCTTGCCCAGAAGTGACTTGATCAATTCCACCCAATTGCCCATTTGCCAATTGGGAGAGTTCCCAGAAGAGACAGCCCGAATACAGATCTAAGAATCCCCCTTGATTTCCATAGCCTCAATACCTTTCAGAATGCAAATCTGAAGACCCAGAGCTAACGCTTCAAGTTCCGCTATGTTGTTCGATTGGACCCCCAAGTATTTGGACGCCGCCCAAATGCATTTACCATTCGCATCTCTTATGATACAGCTAGCTCCTGCTCGGCCTGGATTACCTTTGGCTACGCCATCAAAATTGAGTTTCCATTTTAACCTCATTGGGGTTAACCAATGAACCTTTCGCTTGTCCACTTTTGGAGCTTGGACAACTTTAGATTTCAGAATCTTAAGTTTAGATGACATCTTCTGTGTCTCCTCATCCCACTTCGTGAATTTAGCTTTAGAGCCAATATTTGTTCTATTTTTTACGGTTTCTATAATGGCTTCCTAAATTTTACCTATAACTTGTGTCTCTTCTAAGGCCTCCCCCTTGAAAATACGTCTATTCCTTTCCTTCCAGATGTGCTAGAGTACCATAGAAGGAGCCACAATCCAGATGCTATACCAATAGCCAGACCTATTAGTCAACCTCCAGCTGTTCATGAAATCTCACAACTTGGGCTATCGAGGACATTGCATATGTAGTGCACCGCACAACCAATCCCAGCAAATGGAGGTGAAGGGGCAAGTCAGGAACAAATGGTCTACCTCTTCTTTGCACTGTTCACAAAGGACACACCTGGATGGTCCTACCACCCCAATCCTTTTTAGCCTTTCTCCGGTGAGGCATCATTTATGTAAGGAAACCCAAAGGAAGGCCCCCACTTTAGGCAGTACCTTGTGCTTCCAACATAATGTTGCCATCCACGATTTCTCCTCTCCCTATGCAATCTAGAGTTGGTATCCTAGTTTGACCGAGTACTCACCAGACATTGCTCCGCACCAGATAATTGAGTCCTCCTGGTTACATAAATTAATCATCCTTTTTCTTAGTTCCTGAGCCACTTTGTCTTTTAGCTTTTGGTCGAGGGGCCAAGCATCCATTCCTTTCCACTTCATTATGCCTCCCACTACGCCAGAGCCACTGCAAACATAGTCTGCCACCTTTGACCCAAAAACACCCTCGAGCCTATCCACAAACTGTTCTAAACCAAAAATATCTTACAGACTCTTGTGCCCGTCCCATGAGTCTGTCCAGAACAGTGTCGTCATCCCATTTCCTATTCGCCAAGTAAGATGATTCATGATTAGTCCTCTACACTTAACTATGAATTTCCACACTGCCGAGCTGCCCCCCAAATTGTCTATTGTCAGGATTCTCGACACCTCCATACTATCCAAATATTTTCTTTGAAGAATACGACACCAAAGTTTCTCAGGTTGCTAGTACATCTTCCAAATGATTTTGGCTCCCAAGGCAATATTCTGAAAACTAGCATTTCTCAATCCCGCGCCTCCATCAATTTTGGCTCTACACGCTAGTTCCCAGCTGAGGAGTGGGATTCTCTTCTCACTCTTAGAGCCCTCCAAGAGGAATTTCCTCCAGATCTTTTCTAATTCATTTTCAACTTTAGCAGGGGCATCGCATCAAGCCATGGTGTATATTGGGATCATAGACAATACTAATTTGACCTTTACTATGTGACCTGCTAATGAAAGCCAATTATTTTTCCATTCCATCACTTTGTTCCTGTATTTATTGATCACTTCTTCCCAGTGTTTTGTTCGGTAGGCCCCTTCGAAAATTGGGATCCCCAAAATCTTCATGGGTAGTTGTCCAACTTTAAATCCCAGGATGGCAGAAATCGCTCCTTGTAACGACCTTCTTTTATTGAAGAAATAGATGCAAGATTTGTCCTTATTCATCTGTTGATCCGAGTGCAGTTCGTATTCTGCCAATACGTTCTAAATACACCGAGCCTCCCTGATGCTTGCCTCACCCAACAATGTTGTGTCATCTGCAAATTGTGAGTGCGTTAATGGTTAGACATTTGGGGCCACTCGAACACCCTTCCACTCCAACCGTTGGCAACACAGTTTAATCATTGCGCTCAAAGACTCCGCTAATAGTACAAAGAGGAAGGGTGATATAGGTTTGCCCTGTCTTAACCCATTCGTTGCCTAAAAAAAACCATGTAGAGATCTATTTATTGATATGGAGAATCTAACAGTGGAGATGCAGAAGGAGATCAGATCCCGCCAACGAGAATTAAACCCCAATTTTTCCATTACCTTCAAAGGAAACCCCAGCAAACTTTGTCATATGCCTTGCGAACATCAAGTTTAACTATCATCCATGCCTCTTTACTTGTTGAAAGTGTGTGGATGGCTTCGTTGATGAGCAGAATGCAATCAGAGATTTTCCTTCTTGGGATGAAACCATTTTGTTCAGGTGATAACCAATCTCCCCAAGATCGGTTTCAATATGTTTTCCAGTACCTTTGAAATTATTTTGTATATTGTATTACAGAGTGAGATGGGTCTATAATCGTTAAAAGTATGACATTCAGATTTCTTCAGGATCAACGCAATTACTGAGTTGTTTAAATCCCTTACAAACCATTTCGTTTTCTGAAAATCTTCCACAAGTTGCCATAGCTCATTACCGACAAAATTCCAACAAGATTTCCAACAAGATTGGAAGAACCTTTCCAGAAATCCATCAGGCCCTAGGGCCTTGTCCGAATGGATTTGAAAGAGTGCCTTTTTAACTTCGTCTTTTGAGACAGTTTCACACAGCATTTTATTATCCGCTTCAGTAACTCGCTTTTCTAGTGCTACCAAAAAGCAATCGTTGACGACCTTTGATGTCTGGTTGCCAAGTAACATCACAAAAAATTCAATTGCTGCCTTTCCAACATCCACCAAGCCGTGAAACGAAGAGCCGTTCGTTGCTTTGATTTCTTCAATTTTGTTCGCTGTCCTCCTTGCCAAAACTAATGCATGGAAGAACTTAGAATTCGAATCCCCATCCTGTAACCAGACCTCCCACGATTTGTCACGCTAATAAATTTCTTCTTTCTTCAGGAGCTTTGTTAACTTCACTTGTAATTCTTTTTCCTTCTGATATTCTTCATTCTGCATCCCATCTCTGATCACCTTTTACTTTAAAGCATCCAACTCACTTTCGGTGATTTCCTTCTCCACAAAGATATTTTGGAATTTCTCCCTATTCCAATCCTTCGATTTATGTTTGAGTATTTGGAGATTTTTAGTTATTTTGAAGTTAATCGAGCCACCTACTTTGGCTTCGATCCACCATTTTTCCAATAAACCTAAGAGGCTTTCGTCCCTCCACCACATATTCTGGAACTTGAAAGTAGTTTTCACCTGTTTCAACCCAACACTGATTGAGAGTTCTACAAGGAAATGATCAGAGATTGACACATACAATATATTTGTATGAATATGAGTGTTCGAAATATTCTAGGCACGAGAAAGCAAGAATCTATCCAATCTCTCAGCGATAGCAGTGAAATCTTTATGCCTATTCATCCATGTAAACAATCCATTCTCTATGGGATAATCGACTAGACCAGCCAATTCAACAAACTGTCTGAAGTCTAAAGTTGTTTGGGTGACTCTTCTAATCCCCCTGCTTTTCTCTGATAGTTCCAAAAATGCATTGAAGTCACCCCCAAAAACCAACCTCTCCCTCAGAAGTTGACGGCTAACATCCAACAAAGCTTGCCACAATAAAGCTTTTTCCTTCGTTTTTGTTGGATCGTAAACATTGATTAAGGTAAATTGGTAGTTTAGTCCAAGATTGTAAACTCAGGCAGCAATCCAATTTGGGGATGAATGCACCACTTCCACAGAGACCGCGGCCTCCTTCCATAGCATGTCCAGACCTCCTGAGGAACCCGAGGAATCCTGAAAGTAACCTTTCCATTGCTTACAAATAGTCATGAACTTTGACACCTCTACACCTAACAATTTCATTTCTTGTAGCAGTATGATACTAATGCTTTTTTGCAACTGACACCTAGCCAGGCGTCATTTATCAGGGGCCTTAAGACCCCTGACATTCCATGTGGTGATCTTCATTATTTCCCAAGGGAGGAGCTCCCTCCCTTGGTACTCAGAAATTTAGTAATGCTAGGGTACTTTTTTGCAACTGTCTCCTCTTCTCGCAGTTGTTTGTAAGATTTCCTCCCTTTAGTGTTACTTGATATGCCAAATTTTCCCATACCTAAGTATTTTGTAACAGTTTGTGATATACACCAATCCTCAATGATATCCAACGCATCTGTTGGGTCTACATTTGAGTCCAAGTCATTGCCTTCCAATGAAGCATTATCCTTCTCCTCGATTATAGTTGGTTCCATGGCTTTCACTGGAAAGTGAGAAACCTCCTTCAATACCTCTGATGACTTCACAACATTAGGAATTGTGTGTAATTTGGTCCTGTCCTCTGCATCAACTGTGTCCTCCTTGGGTTGGCTTTGCTTGATAGCTGGATTAGGGGATTGGGTCGTCAATGAGTTATCATCCTGGCAGCTCTTCTTCATCCATACTCCCATCATACCATTCTTGCAATCCGCCCCATTATGATCCCTATCATTGCATCTGGAACATAATTTTTTGTCTTCTTCTATTTCGATCTCTTGAATCCAGCAGATTCCATCAACCGTAAGGCATATCTTCTGGGGGATAGTGTCTACAACTGCAATTCTTAACCTAGCATATTTGTATAGATCCCCTTCCAAAATGTCAAGGTCAATTTCCATCAGAGACCCCAAAGAGCGGCCAATTTTTTTCTAAACAGTCCCCCGACCAGTATTCCATTGGGAGGTTGTAAAGTCTGATCCACACCGACAAAGCATAAGGTCTCATCTTTACTGGGTCAAAATTATGGTTCCATTGCTGCATGTAGAGGGAAGCTTCATTCATAAACCACATTTCTCCCATAGTCACCAGATTCCTTTCTTCCTCATTTGCAAAAACTACCAAAAAAAACCCTTTTGGTAAAAACCTTATGAGTACCTCTGTTTTCCAGTTCTCTTGAATCCATTTCTTAATTGTAGCCTGGTCACACCTTTCACCGATGAATCTACAGATGAAGGCGAAATCCTTTAATATTGCCCCATCATCTTTGATTTCAGTTGTGACATTGATTTCCAACACTCCATCGTTAAGCTCCGGATTAGGGCATCTACGATCTATTTTTGGCGAATCATTTTGTTGCCTTTGTTTATATCCTTTCACCTTTGGCTTTCGCCTCCAACCAATGACATTACGGGCCCTGTTCTTCTTTCCGCTTTCTTCCCATTCACCCTACCCAGACCAAGTGTTGTGCTTCCTCTCTGGTCTATCTGAATTGTCATGTTGCCTATTGCTTGTTCCGAAGGTCCCCTCCCTCTGGTCCTACGAATCTGGTGAATCGTGTCTTTGTTGAGCCCAACCGCTACCATACCCCTCAATGTATTCGTGCTCCCGATAGTATGGATGACATCTATCGACCCACTTACCCCCCAAAAATACCAATTGAGGCTGGTGATTCTGCGTTTTCTCAGCCAAAGTTTCCTCTGAGGCTTCATCCCCCCAATGCACTTTCATTCCTCTCTCCTTATGCTTGCAATCGCCCATCCCCTGGGAATTTCCAAACTATTCCCCCACGCCACCTTTTGCTACGTCATCAAGCAACGAATTTGTTCTGAACTACGCGTCCTCGCCCCCCAGCGACCCTGCAACCTTGCGCCAACCTGCACCATATGTTTATTATTTTAATAGTACAATCTAAATATTATGTTCTTATTAACAGTACTATTTTTTAATTTTTCCTCTATTATTATATTATGTTATACTTATTAAATTATTATATTCTTATTATTAGTTCCTACCAAGGAACTATAGGCATGCCTCTTCCTTAACAAGTTATTAATAACTTGATTCATACTTATCTTCTATTTGACAAATATTTGAATAACTCTAAAGTAAATATGCAAAATATTTAACAAAACAAATATCTAAAATTAATTTTCTCAAATGTAATTGGCTCAAAACTTTTGAGCGATAAGGGTGATTTTCCCCACTCCATTATCATAGTTTCGAAAATAGTTCCTTTTCCTTTTGAGTAAATTTAATTTCACTAGTCTATTTACTTTCTCAACACTAACTCTCTCTCTATATATATTAAGATTACTAAATTGTAAAATGAAATTAACTCAACTATTTTAAACATATATTTTAAAAATATATATATAAATTTAATAATTACTAACTTATTTGAAAATAAACTATCTTTAATAATTGTTTTTCCAAATGTAAATTTAACTAATGTTAATTACTTTTGAGAATGCACTTAAATATTCAAAATAATTAATAAATTAATAAATTTATGCTTAAAAATCATTATTACTAAATACTAACTTGGAAACTAATACCAATGATTATTATTATTTGCACTAAATTAAATATTATTTTAAAATTAATCATATGAGTTTTAGCCAATTTTAAATAGCTACTTGAAATAAAATACTACTAATAATATTCATTTTTAAGAAAATAAATAAATAAATGTAATTAAAAATAACATCTAGAATAAACTCAATTAATAGTGTGAAAATTTTATTAAGAAAGCAAAATAAATATTCACTATATTTGTTATAGAAAAAAACACTTAAAACCTTAAGGAAACAAAAATTCTAATCATATACTTAGATTTATTGTTTTTCAAATTTGAAATTTAAACCTCCAAAATTTTAATTTATTATTTTAAAAGAAAATTTAAAACTTCTATTATTTAGTATCATGAGTTGATTAAAGAAAAATATATTATCTTATAAATAAATTTATAAGTCAGCCATGCAAGAGAAATTAAATTGTATTATTTTACTTTTATATTTGTTTTTCTATCAAATTTTCACTAAGAATAAAATAAAATTTAGTATTGTCAAGGTTTTGGAAAATGTATCTTGTATTAATAAAATATTATTTCATAACATGAATAATTTTATTTTTAAACGTTTCATGAATAATTTATACTTGATATCAATATCAATACTATAATTAATTTTAAGTAAATATGCAAAATATTTAACAAAAAAAATAACCAAAATTAATTTTGTGAAATGTAATTGGCTCAAAAGTTTTGAGCGATGAGGGCAATTTTCCCAACTCCATTATCACAGTCACGATTATAGTAGGAGATGGAAAGAGCAGGAGAAAATGGCATGTCTTCCTCTACTTGCTCAAAAAAATTGCAATGGCTTACATTTCACCTTGGACAGTTTTAAAATCCATTTCAAATCAATTTCTTTCCCCAAGGTTGAAGAGCTCTATTGTAAGCGATTTTCCCAAATCTGCATCTCAAAGAATTTCAATATACCAATTCTGCCATTGGAACTAACTGGAAGTGGTTGTATTTCTTTCATAGTATTTGCAATGTTTGTTTTCTCAAGGTTTTCCCTTTAGGTCAAATAACACTGTCAAGATTTTTTTTTTTTCAATCTAGTGAAAATGAGGCTTGTGTTTAACTTACCATGTTCAGTTGTTGTAATTGATCGTATGCTTTAGGGTTTCAAGAAATAAAAATATTGCCACAATTTGTAAGCACACTTCACACATAAGTAGTCCTCTAACCAAGTGACATTTTTTGTAAAACTGATGGTTTAACAAATTTTTCAAGATTTTACACCGGTAGTCCTCTGACCAAGTGATAAATTTTGTAAAATTGATGGTTTAACAGATTTTTCAAGATTTTATACCGGTAGTCCTTTGACCAAGTGACAAATTTTGTTTACTAGTGCTTATTGATTACATACAATATCTTTGTCAAATTATAGATAATTCTTAAATTAATTTTGCTTTCTCATTGGAAAAAAACATGAAAACGAGGTTTTCATTTCAGCTCCTGGACTCAGCTTACCAAAATCACGTTGTCCATATTTGTAAGAAGGAAAAAGATAAATAATGGGCAGTCGAAGGACTGCCATAGGCCATTTTGAACAACTCAATAGGTAGAAAAAGGTTCTTTATGTATGTTCTCTCATCATTTCATGGGATTCTACATTATGCTGGGATTATATTTTTTATTGTTGTTTATATTTTGTACACCATGCTAATTTTTGGTAGAAATAGTTGTTACAATTACCTAATCACCATTTTCTTTGTCACATCAACATTTGGATACAAATATTTTAGTATTATTGATGTCTTAAGGTCAAGTAGAGGAGTAATTTTCTGTGTTGTATTGAGTTTGCACCAGTTAAATGCAAATATGGCAGCCAATGTTTCCCATGAGAAGATAAAGAATCGCATTCAATAGACTGGCAGTACACAAAATCATGGAGAACATATAAAACCTGTAGGGTAACTAGATGGTGCAGAGAATTGCAAGATTAACCACTATAAAGACTAAGTAGTTTAGAATGAAAAGGAATGGAAAGATGTAAAAATAACAAAAAGAAACACAAATGCTTCTTAATTGTATTCTATTTTCTAATGTTTAACTTCTTCAAAACTTGCCATGGTCTTTGCCACTTAAACCTTTTACAAAAATCTACAAGCATGCAAGGTCATTGCCAAATTAGTGCTGCTATAATGAAAACAACAAGTGCATTGCCAAAACAAATTCATTTAGATGAATAGGACTACAAAATGCTCAAAGTAATTGTTTTATATCATTTAGGAATATTCATTTAAGAGTATCTGACTCTAAACCAAATTCCACTAAACGATTCAAGAGTCAATTATCAAGGTTACTATTTTAAATTTTTAGATCATAGTAAGCAGACTCTACACTCCAAAAATAAGCCCTAACTACATAGTAGCTTAAAACAAAGAACTGTTATCGCTACTATTATACTGCTGAAAATACATACAACAAATACTCACAAATTTGACTCTCGGTACTGCATCTATTTTCCATTAAAACTGAAAGGAATTGCACTACACTAGCTCAAATCTCAAATATACCCTCTCTATTTGTTTGAGTAATGGGCTCTAGGTCTCTGTGACAGAACAAAATAACTCTAGGGTTTACTATGAAAAATCCACATCTCAAACGTGTAGGCTAAAAAATAAACCTAGAAGGCTAAAATAGAAAGCAACTGAAGCAAATAAGTGCCTTGTTCTAAACTAAGAATGTTCATCCACTACAGAGAATCTAGAATCCAATATAAAAATTATTGTATTCCAATTCAGTCAGAAAATGGACCAGTTTTGGGTCTGGGCTTGTAGTCTAGTCTGTTTTGCTGTGGGTGCAAATAGTACAAATTTTGGGCCCTAGATACACCCACATACATCGGAAAAGTAACCAAAGGAAAAAAATCACCTTGTTCTATAACAAGAACAACAACCAACTCAAAGAATTTAGAATCCAATCTAAAAATAACCATGTTACCAGTTCATTTCAGAGAAGGCCTAGATCCAGGTTTGGGTTCATAGTCCAGTCCACTTGGTTGTGGGTGCAGACAAGGTCAGATTTCGGGTCCCAAATTTACTTAGGTGAATCGGGGGCCCAAAATATGTGCTCGGAGCAAACCTTCTGTGGACCACACTGTTTTAATTTTTTCTTTTAAATTGCTTTTTATACCAGCATTATTTTGTTCATCTTGAATGTGATAAAAGCTTCTTTCAGAGAAATGCAATAGAAATTTCCCCATTTGATTTGCAGCTGATGATTCTGGCATTGAAGAATTAATGATCCTCACCAAGGGAAAGAGCATCTACCATCAATAAGACAACTTATTGTTTTATACATTTTAATTATCTATAATTTGTATAGTTTAATATGAAATATTTATAAGTCATTGCAAGGTATATTATAACATCAGTTATTTTCATGCCAATACTCATTGCCAATATTCAACTCACAACCTTTTTTTGTTCTAGTAGAGAACTTTTGGTAAATAACTGTGTTAAGATTTTTGAATCGACGGATCATGAACACATCAATTCAAAAATCTTTACACAGTTATCCACCAGAAGTTCTCTACTATTACACTAATGTACTATGGAAATGTCATGTCTTTAAACTTATTTTGTTGTCAATTTTATAATTTTTATTCCATGTATGTGCTCCATCCCAATGGACATGTCTTTCTTTTGAGAGAAATATTGATGCATACTGTCCTTTACTATATGTGGGAAATTTCAAAATTTATCTTTCACTTAATATTGCTAAGAAATTCAAGTTAAAAAACATGAGTTCACTCCAGCCTCTTATTACTCATAGACATCAATCATAGATACTCCACACACGACAAAGAAAATTTTCAATGAAAGAAACGTTGTGAGTTATGCCTTCTACTACTTTTACGTGATTTGGAGATGCTTTTAGTAGAATTTTAGTGGAGATGATGTTTCCAAGTTTCCATGTGGGGTGGCTAATAGATACATAAATATTACAACAATTTTGAGAAATATGGCAGTCTTGAATTCAAAAGCAGCCAAGCAACGAGCTAGCAGTCACCATCCTAAACAAAGTTCTTATTCATAATATTAATCCTACATAAGGAAGTTTTTCCGAGATTTGAATTCACAGATTAATTTTCTTGCACTCATAGTCCATTAGTTAAGGAATGAAAAAAATATCTAAACATAAAAACACCATTGTATTGCTTTTTAGTCTAGAATAGTTTCCATGGGAATTTTTTGACTTAAACTCCTGGAAATATTGCTACCTTTCCACATTAAAATTTCCCTCTAATCTTTTATTTCTACAAATGTCATAAAGGAATTTGAGACATTATGATTGTTAAAAATCTCTCCTTGTTTTTCTCTCCTAACGATAATTTGTCACTATTAGAGTGTACCTCAAGACAATACACGTGATTGATTAGAAGCTCTCCATCCCTCGTAATATTCATGAGTGTGCCTCAAGAATGTGATTATCAGTTTAACACATACTAGCTTCCCTATCATTTTTCTTTTAAGGGAACATCTCTTCCTTATGTATTGCATCTTCTAGTCGATATAAACACTAACTCAAGCACCGTGTACTCTTTAGGACTCACCTTTTGCTAACTTTTACATTCTTGACAAGGCCCCTTGGTGCATTGTTAGGCAAGTGATGCTTTAGGCACAACTTATACCTACTATCACTGTCAAACATAATTCTAAGTTCTGTTGAATTATTTTGGTCATTTAATAATATTTAAAATTCTATTTTTTTTTATCTCAGTTGTTTTCTATTTGTTTTCTCCAATTCAAACATCTTTAATAAATATTTAAGATAGCTCCTATACAAACATTCTTTCCACATTGAAAGTCATTCAGGCTACATTTATTTTAATATGTTTCCCAACTATTCAAACATTTTTCTAAGGTTCTAAGAAACATTAATTGAATTGTGGAATTGACAACATACTTTTGGATGTAAAAAATATTAAGGTTGGCTTCTATATAATGTCTCTAGATCCCCTTAACTCAGGCATTTCTGCAAGTTATTTTTACATGGGATGTTCTAAATGAATGATCTTCTTCTGATTTTTATTTCTTCTCTATCTTTTTTCTTTCTTTCTTTTTCTTTGGAAATTGGACTCGCTAAATTATTTTACTTTATATATGCAGACTACTAGCATTGTTCAGGATGTCCCATCGTAAGCAAGAGCAACATAATGATTTTTAAAGATATATCTTCAAACTACCCCACCTCCTCTCACACCAACATCAACAACAACTGTAGCAAAGTTGTGCATACTTTTGGACAGAGGCATTTTCTACAGAATCTCCCAGAAGATAAAATGGAAAAAATCAGAAAACTTGTCAAAAACTAGAAGATTGTAGAACAAGGATAACAGTTACACAACTTAAAATTGAATTGAATTGTAAATAAATGATAAAGACAACAGTTACACAAATCATTCATTATACTTTATGAACTGAATTGAATTACATGGCTTATATGTTTATATGTGTATATATGATTTTAAAATTAGTTGATTTGGTCTATCTTTTCTTGCAAAATAATCAATCTTTGACAAAGTGCACAAGAATAAATATCCCCTCTTAAAAGAAGGCATGTAAAGATTCAAGCCTCAAGTTGTTAGAATATCTAGCTCAGATTGTACGTATATTCAACACTCCATTATGTTTGGTGCCATTTTGTCTCTAACATTCATAAGGTACACAACAAAAATATAGCCTCCTCCCATTCTTTGTTAATTGTTAGCCATATATTGGTTTTGCATCTAGGTTGTGAATTGGTTTCAATAGTTTTTACTTTGCTAAATGATTGAATTTCATTTATACTTTTGATTTTTATCAGACATATATTACATGTTGATGTAATCTAAGATACAGTTATAAATGTCAACTGTTTATTATTAGATGAAAACTTGTTTTTTATGTATCTATTATTTATTTGTTTTATAAACATTGTTGCTAAAACTTAGCAAACACAACAAATTAAAACAAAACTATTCTATAACTTTTTGGTAGGAAATTCGCTGCTTGCAACTCTTGTTTTATATTTATATTATATTATATTATTATATTCTTTTGTAACTATAAGCCTAAATGAAGCCTAACTGAAATTGAATCGTATTTGAATCATAATCATAACTGTAATTGTAATTTAATGATAGCTAAACCTAATAAAAAACACACCAATAAATAAAGCTAAAACCTAACGATAACTCTGATTAGTCTATAACCCAACTTTGAATTTGTAATTGAATTGTAATGCTAATTCAACCCTAAACCTAACCCTGACACAAATCATAACTACAATTGAAACTGTAATCTAACTCTAACTTGATCTTAACTAGTGATTAAATGTTTTGGTTGCAACGAATCAAAATTCATTATTTCCTTCCTGATACATTATATTTTAATTTTTTAAAAGTTAAATGCATGATTTTTAACTTTTTAAATTCCAAAAATTATTTTTCTCCAATTTTATTGGCTAAAAAACTTTGAGCAATAAGGAATGCTATTCTATAAACTTTTTTATCGCAATTTTTAAGGCATTTTTAAGCAAGACGAATTTTGAGGAATTTTTTTATGGCAGTTTTTGAAGCATTTTTCAAGGATTTTTACACCAACAAGTTAATTTTTGCATTTGAATGAATTTATCCAAAATATTTTAACAATTTCTATATGAATTTTTTTTAACTATTCAAATTTTATTTTCCCGGACTCTAAATTAATTACTTTTTAATCTATCTTTTTTTAACTCAAGTGAAACAAAAATATTCTTCATTGTAAAATTTTATTTACTTATTACATCTTAAAATATAATTTAAAAATTATTATATAGTATATGAAAAATAATCTAATAACAAATTAAAATATATAAACTATATAATATATAACATTTAATATATTTTTAGTATATTATATTATGGAAGTATTTTTGAAATATTATATTAAAATATTAAATTATCATGTAATATATTAACTTTAGCATTATATTATAATATATATGTAGCATATATAACATTTAATATATAATTTAATAAATTAGATAATAATTTTATAATATTATGGGGTGACCCGTATAATGCAGTGGTTGAAACACTTACTTGGTGACGCTACCACCAAGGTTAAAATAATATTACAGTTTTTATTAGTGAGAAATTGATTTTAACATTTGAATTATTTTTTCAATACCAACTATAATTTTTTGTTTGATAAAATACAATTACAATTTTTATAATAATATTATATTGTAAAATATAAAATTTTTAATTAAAAATATTGTGAAAACTAATTGTCTTCAATTTAATTGACCCTTAAATTGTATCCCATTAATACTGAAAATCACTAATTTGAGCTATATATTGCAACCCTTATTGGATGTTTTATTTAAATTAAAAAAATTAGGCAGTCTACATAAATTATCTCCAAAATCTTCGAGGTAATTAAGATTGTGCGTTTCAGCTCTATAAAGTCAGAACTGCAAACAAACGTCATTTTTATTACCAATGCTCATAATGTTGGACAATTAATAATTGAAAGGGACAGTTAAATTGAGCTAATTTGAATCTGGATTTTCGTGAATGAGGAGCTGCGTGTGGGAGAAGAACAGCAGGCCCGCGGCCTGGTAAGGGCTGCGGCCTGTTCCTTTTGCTGCTGCCTTGCTGGTGCTGCGCAGGGGTGAGTTGCGCCTGGTTTCATTTCGTGGGCCTCCTTTTTGCTGTGTGTGGGTGGTTTCGGTGTGGGAGGGGCTCGGTTGTTTGGGGGTTTCCGTGGCCCTCTCTTCCTTTTTTCTTCTGCGTTGCCTTTGGCTGTCTTTCTTTGTTGGTGGGGGATTTTTCTTGTTTCTTCAAGGGGGGTGTGGGCTTTGCTCTCTGCATGCCCTAGTGGGGTTGTGCAGTTGGGGTTTTCTTTTTGTGGTGGTGGGACTGTGGTCTCCCCTCCGGTGTTTTCTTTTTGTGGTCCTGCATGGCTCCTTGTGGGATTCCTTTTGGGGGCAAGGGGTTGTCTTTTAAGGATACTGTGGCGGAAGGCAGTCCATCTGTGCTTGTGCATGCAAATCCGATTTTTGGTGAAAATGGATCAGGAATGGGAGAGCCATCTTACCTGTCTGGAGGGTTTAGGCCTTCAAAGGTGAATGGGTGTCTGGCTAAGAGTGATAATAGGCCGATTGTTGAGATTCAGCCCGAGTCCGTTGTAGATGATATCAATTATCTATCAAATCATGCTTTGATCTGTAAGTTTTTGGGGATCCGGGTGTCTTTTCCCTTTCTGGAATCGTGGGCTCGTCGAACCTGGTCTCCAGAAGGGGATATGGATGTAATGTTGGCAGCCAATGGCTATTTTCAAGTGGTTTTTTCTTGCATGTCGGACAGAAATAAAGTATTTGAAGGAGGGCCCTATTTCTACAACCAAGTGGGCCTTTTCATCAAGCCTTGGCATGTTGGATTCAATCCTACAGAAGAGCTTCCTTCACGGGTTCCAGTTTGGGTGCGGTTACCGTGGCTTCCTTTGGAATTCTGGAGAGAGGACATTTTCAACTTAATTGCAAGCCAGCTTGGAAAGCCAGTGGGTCCTTCAAGACAGACTATGGAAAAGAAGGTAATTACCTATGCCCGAGTATGTGTAGAAATTGATTTGAATAAGCCCTTGCCTGATTCTATAGAAATTCGGTTGGGATCAAGCTCTTGGATTCAACAGCTTGATTATGAAACACTTCCGTTCCGTTGCCGTTTGTGTCATGAATATGGGCATTTGCAGAGGATGTGTCCCAAATCTAAGCCTGTAGAAGATTCAAAACTGAGGTCAGCTAGTGCACCTCCTAATCAAGATAAAGGGAAGGCCCCCATGAGGGAGGACAAGGAGGGTTTCATTCCTGTAAGAGCTCGTAACAAGGGTCGAGGCCAAAAGAGGACCTTTAAAGACAGACAAGTAGATGAGGTTTTCAATAGGTTTGATGCTCTAGATGATCTGGAACAGTTTGATGGAACTATTGCTAATATGCCTACTGGACAAGATCTCTTGGAGGCAGGGGAAATAGGTGGGGAGGAGGACAATGTCATTCAAACCAATCCGCAAGAAGGTGGGATTGGGATTCAGATGGATAAAGACTCCTCGGTGAGGCCGATGGAGGAATTGGGAGCCAGTGGAGGCATGGCGTTGCAGGAGATTTCTGCTCCTTCCCGACCTAAGTCCTGTTCTGGGAAAGATCGGCAGGAGGAGAGCAAAAGCAAGGGATCCCCTTCTGTTTTAGGTATTCATCAAAAGACTATTAAAAAAGATGCTTCAGAGAAGTCTCTTAAGGTGGGGAGGAAGAAAGATCAGGAAAAGGTGAAGTTAGTAGGAGAGACTTTAGTGGAGTCTGGTTCGGTGAAGACCATTGATTCCCACTTTCCTCTATCTCAGAAATGATTGTTCTTTCATGGAATGTAAGGGGGTTGAATAGCATCCCTAGACAAAAGGCTATTCGGGAATTGATTAAGTCGTACTCGCCTGAGGTGGTTTTTATTCAGGAGACTAAGTTATCTGTTGAAGGGATGTTTTCCACGGCTGCTAGGATTTGGCCTAGAAGTCTTTGTCAATGCATTGGTGCTCAAGGAAGTTCGGGAGGTTTGGCTTTGTTATGGGATCCTCGCAAGCTAGTCCCGCTATGGTGGATATCTAGTAGGTCCTCTATTTCTGTTGCGGCCACCTGTTGTGAAACCGGTGAGACTCTTCTCTTCACTAATGTCTATGCTCCAACTGACTTCATGGGAAAAGTTTTACTTTGGTCACATATAGGATATGTTCGTTCCTTTGCTCCTTTGTTCCCGTGGATTATAGCAGGAGACTTTAATGCAGTTTTAAGTTTGGAAGAGAAGCGTGGAGGTAATCCTAGGCTCGACCCCTCTGCGAGCCTTTTGAGAAGTAATATTGAAGGTTTGAAGGTGGTGGATATTACACCTTCCAATGGTTTGTTCACTTGGAATAATAGAAGATGTGGGGCGGAGGCGATAGCAGAAAGGTTAGATAGGTTTCTTGTGTCCTGCTACTGGATGGCGGATTGTTGGAATACCAGATCGGAGATTTTGGACTGGAGAGGTTCAGATCACTGGCCAATTCTGTTGTCTGCCTCCAAGTTTCGAATGACAAAGAATCCCTCTTTCAAGTTCCAGCTTATGTGGTTGAGGGATGCCTCTCTTCAGTATCATATGCTTGCTTGGTGGGGGGAAGGGAAGCCTGCTTATGGCACTGCTATGTTTTCCTTTGTCAAGCAATTACAGTTTGTTAAGTTCAAGCTAAAAAGGTGGAACAGGATGGTTTTTGGCAACCTCTTCACAGCTAAGAGAGATGCTCAGCTGAGGGTGGACACTATTACTCGTCAAATCAGAGAGCAGGGTCTATCTGATGGGCTATTTAGAGAAGAAGCTATGGCGCTAAGAGAATTGGAAGAATGGGAGCTACGCGAGGAGATCTATTGGAAACAAAAAGCTCGGATCGATTGGCTTCAGGAAGGGGATAAAAACACCAAGTTCTTCCACAACACTGTAAAAGATAGAAGACATGGGAGTGCCCTCAATTCTCTCATGACAATAGAAGGGACTTTGGTTTCCTCTCAGAGGGAGATTGCCCTTGAGGCCACTCGATTTTTTGGCAGTCTATTTTCAGAGGACTCTGATCCTGCTGGGGTTGAGGAGGATTTGGTGTTGGAGTGCATCCCCCCATTGTCACTCCGGAAATGAATGAGGCTCTCATTAAACCTGTCTCTCTATCTGAGATAGAAGCAATGGTTTTTGGTATGAAAAAGGGTAAAGCCCCAGGACCCGATGGTTTTCCTATAGAGTTTTTTCAAGCTTTTTGGGATATTGTCAAGATGGATCTCTTTGAAGTGGTGCAAGAATCGTATAGCAATAAGCAGATGCTTAAGGCTTTGAATGCTACCTTCCTTGCCCTCATCCCTAAAAAGGAAGGTGCTAACTCTATTAACTCCTTTAGACCTATTGCTTTGTGCAATGTCACGTACAAAATAATCACTAAAGTGATAGCTGAACGATTAAAGCCATGGCTCAGTAATCTAATCTCTGAAGAGCAAGGGGGATTTGTTACAGGAAGGCAGATTTTGGATGGGGTTATTATAGCTGCAGAAGTTGTGCACTCTATGGCGGCATCAAAGGAGAAAGCCATGTTCATAAAGCTTGACATGGCCAAGGCTTATGATAGGGTCAAATGGAGTTTTTTGCAAAGAGTTCTCCAAGCCTTTGGTTTTGGGAGGGAGTGGATTAGTTGGGTGATGAGCTGCATTACTTCACCCTCTTTTGCTATCCTGATCAATGGTGAACCTACTGATCTTTTTGGGGCGACCAGAGGCCTTAGGCAAGGGGATCCTCTTTCCCCTTACCTCTTCATTTTGATGGCGGAGGGCTTGGGAAGGTTTCTCAAGTATCAAGTTAGGCAGGGTCTGATTCAGGGTTGGAAGTGGGGGCATGGCATTCCTCCTTCTTCTCACCTCCAATTTGTGGATGATACGTTTCTGATGGGGGTAGCTAGAATTCAGGAGGCAACTAATTTTCGAAGAGTTCTGGATATTTATGGGAAAGCTTCAGGACAAAAGATTAATGAAGAAAAGTCCCATATCTTTTTCTTCAATACCCCTGCTCTTATTCAAGCTAGGATTGCTCGGATCTTGAGGTTTCAAATTGGAACTCTTCCTTTTGTGTATCTTGGAATCCCTCTTTCCGACGAAACACTGTCAAGAGGTGTGTGGCAGGGAATTTTGGATAAGTTTTGGAGCAAGGTGAGTCATTGGACCCACCGGTGGCTTTCAACTGCTGGTAGAGTGACTCTTTTGAAGTCCGTTGTCCAGGCTCTTCCTATCTATAGGTGTCTTGTGCAGACTGCCCCGGCTGGCTTTGTCAAGGATTTTGATTCCCTTTCCAGACAGTTTTTATGGACAGGTAATTTGCTTTCCTCCAAGTGGAGTTTGGTCAAATGGGATTGTGTTTGCAGATCAAAGCAGGATGGGGGCCTTGGCTTGCGGAAAACGAGTTTGATCAGTAGGGCTCTTGCTGCTAAGCTCTTTTGGAGATGGTGCACTTGCCAGGATCAAGGATGGGCTAAGATCCTTAATGTTAAGTACCTTGGTGGGGTGAATGGGAAAGATGTACCAAGATACAATTTGACAGGAAGGGGATCCATGGTTTGGGATTCTTTGAAGAAAGGAGCGCAGCTTGTCAAGAAGGGTCTTTTTTGGATTTGTAATCGGGGTTCAGATGCCTTGTTCTGGGAGGATTCTTGGGACGGATTCCCTCCTATCTTATCTCAATACCCGCACCTTCAATCTCTTTGTGATAATTTTCTTGCTGCTGGCTGGAGTAAAGTGGAGGATTTTAAGGTGACTGTAAGGGTGGGCCGTGGTGAGGGAGCTAGATGGAAAGAACCTTGTGAATGGCCTCCAGGGGGCTCTGAGGGTGAGAGGGAGACTCTTGCTAGGATTCTTGTTGGTAGAGCTTGTAACTCTTTGAGAGAAGCTGATACCCTAGCTTGGGGACCTAATCCGAAGGGGAAGTTTTCTGTGGCATCTGGCTATCAAGAGTTAGAAAGATTAGCGTTTGATAGGTTTGACAGTTCCTGGTGGAAGCAAGTTTGGAATAATTCTGCTTGGCCTAAATGTAATTTTTTCTTGTGGCTAGTGGTGCAAAATAAATGCCTTACCTGGGAGAATCTTCAGAAGAGGGGCTTTCAGGGGCCTTCTATCTGTATTTTATGTAATAACAGTGATGAAAATAGCTCACATCTCTTTTTCCACTGCTCTTTCACCAGGGCAATTTGGCACTGGTGGTGGGAAGCTTGGGAGCATGCCTGTATTCATGCTAACTCTCTGGCTGAGTTCTGGAATAGTATTGGTAGACCCCCTTCTAAGACCTCCTTTCTCGAGGTGGCCTGGGACATTGGTCCAGGTTTTATTATCTGGCAGGTGTGGCTGGAAAGGAACCGCAGGATATTTCAAGATAAGTCAAAGATGGTGCAACAGGTGTGGTTGCAAGTGATAAATATGCTTCAGGAAACCCTGGCTGCGAAGTGTGATCTCTCTGAGGATATTGATCCTGGAGATGTGCGAGTGGTTCACAACCTGAATATTTCTTGTGCTGGTTGTAGTGATGCCCTGTATAAGAAGCAACAGGTTAGAAGCAAGCAAGCTAAAAGAAAGGTTTGTAGGGAGGGAAAGTGGTCCCTCCCTCCTCTGGGAACCCTTAAGATCAATACTGATGGGTCTTCCAGGGGAAATCCTGGGCATGCTGGGGTTGGAGGAATTGGCAGGGATTGCTCTGGTGAGATTATTTTCTTCTTCTCTTATTATAAGGGGTTACAGACCAATAATTATATGGAGGCGCTTGCTGTCCTCTTGGCTCTTGAAAGAGGATGTGCTCTGGGATGGAGTAAGATTATCTGTGAGTCTGATTCCCAAGTGGTGGTGGATATGTTGAATCTTCAACGGATGGAGAATATGGATTGGCATCTGGCTGTGGTGGGTAGGCAAATTCTTAAGCTGAGTGCTTCTTTGGATGCAGTCTCTTTCTGCTATGTTCCTCGTGAGTGGAATAGGGCTGCGGATTGCTTGGCTAAGTGGGCTTCGGACCGTGGGGAGGGATGGATGGCAGGAGATTGGGCCCATCTGCCTCCGGAGTATGTTCTGGATCTTGAGAGGCTAGTCAAGGAAGATATGGAGGACTAGTTGTGCCCCTTCGTGGGCTTCCTTTTGTTAGTTTTGTTTTCCCTTCTGGGCTTGCGGCCCTTTCTTTTGTACTTTGCTGGTTGATTCAATAAATTTACACCCTTTTATTTAAAAAAATTGCTAATTAAACATACTTACCCTTGGTTGCATTTGCAATTTAGGTCCTATAAAATCTACATAAAAAACTAATGTGACCCAAGAAGATGATGGAAATTTGTAGGCCAAGCTGAAGCCTCTGCACTGGGATAAATTATCTACAAATCCTAACCATTCAATGGTTTGGGACAAGCTAACTAAAGGTTCATTTGGGTAACGCTTTTTATTTTCTTCACTACATAGTCAACTCTCTTTAAAACAATTATGTCTTTCATGGCTTTGTATGTTGACATAGGGTATTGAATCTCAAAATATAAGACACAAAGACATCATGTGGCTAGATTGAAAGGATTAAGATACATCTTTCTAAGAGTTTTTGTTTTAATGCAAATAGAAGGGGGTGCAAATAGGCAAGTAATCTTTAATTATTGTTTTACCTTGATCTAGGAGGATCTATGAACCTTGAAAAATCAATTGTCTCCAATGCTCAAGAAGTCGACACCATGGCATAATGCTCAGAAGCACGATTCCAACGTCGCTTGAATCACGAAAAATGGAGTCCGTATGCCCAAGTTACGACCGGTCAAAGTTGGGCCAAACAGGAACCAGGAGCTCGTCAGAAGGCAAAAAAATGATCATCTCAAAATTCAATGAAATTGACATCAAGATGAAGAGCTCGACGAGATGATCCTAACGATGTTCGTTTCGTCAAAAACAGAGCTCGTATGATAGAGAAATAGTTGGTCAAAGTTGAGGGTTGACCATGTTGACTGATGATGTCATCATGACGTCAACATGCCGACGTGGCAAAGCTGATGCGTGACAAGTGGTAGATGATGTCAGCATGGCCATACCGTACGAATGATGAATTGGCACAATCAAGGACTGCCACGTGGCATCCGTACAGTGACGTGGCAGGTGACAAGTCTCGATTGGTGTGGCATGGTGAGTCGGTAGTACAATCATCAGATGATGTCAGGATAGTTGGCAAATGAGATTTTGACATGTGTCCTCCAAGTGTCTTTTGATGTGTCTCTGACAACGAATAATATCATGACACATGGTAGGTTGCGCGAATGACACATGGCAGGTTGCACGAATGACACATGGTGTCTGCTCCTCGTCCTCCCATCGGTTTGTTGTGTTGGCTATTAAAAGCATTGGTGGGGGTCGAACCCACACCCTTCATCCTCTAAGCGGCACGAGTGACCATTGCACCATGTGCGGTGCTTTTAACCATAAACAAACCCTAGTTTGTTTTGATGTTTAACGATTCAAGTGGTTTGAAAAAAAAACACTGGTGGCGGGGGTTGAACCCGCAACCGCTGGGTTCCAAAATTGTATAGTCATTGTTGCGCCACGCACGTGCTTAACAATGTATGGTGAGCAGATTTCTAATTACCCATATTAAGCCTGAAAGCCAAACTAATAACCAAATGGTTATTAGGTTGAGGTTTTAAAATAAAATAAAAAAACAAACCCCTAAACAAACAAAACCTAAATAGCTAAAATTAAAGATATTTAAGGGCTTAAATAAAATATTAAAAGATTTTAAAAAATATTTTAATTCTATAATTTTAATTTTGAGGGGTTAGAATATTTTTAAAGGGGGATATTTTAAAGATATGGGTGATTTGTAAAAATCTTATGGTTTTAAACCATATTGGGAAGACTGCAAGTATAAAAAGGGGAAGATAGGAGAGCTTTGATCATCCCATTCTTGGCAAATTCTCAAGTTCTCCAAGTGAGAGTAGAGAATTGGGAGCAAATTTAGAGAAGATAATTGTGGAGAAGATTTTCTCTTGTGAGAAGAATTCTTGTAGAGGGAATAGGGATTTTTTTTTAATGTAATAATGCTCTAATTTTGTAGCAGAGCCTTTAGGGAGAGTCTTTTTCTTGCTCTTTGTAAATTAGCCTTGTGGCCTTTTGAGAGCCTTTATGCGAGGTGATTTGAGTGAGGAATTTTGTACCACGACTTTGTGGACAGGCTACAAAAGATTGTAAAGTAGTTTCCAAGAGGCTCTTTTTAGAGATTGTACTACATTTGGAGCATTGTTAATAGATTGGTCACTTAGTTGAGATAGACCCAGAGACGTAGTCCACTCGGATGAACTCCGTAATCAATCTTGTGTCCTCTTCTCTCTCTTTATTCTTTGTTCTAATTCTCTCTCTTTCTTGTTCTTGTTGCTCCATTATTTAGTGTCTTTTCAGTTAAGCTTAAGGCATTAAGGATTTGTTCACCTTTACGCACATTCACTTTAGCAATGTTTGTCATAGATCCCTTCCGCAATAGATCATACCTAGGAAAAGGTGAGACTTAAGTTATAAAATAAAACATTGTAACTGTGAAAAAGTGGGCATTGTAGGGTAAACTCTTCCTACTGCAAAAATAAAAGACAACATATCTAGATGTGTCTAGCTACAAGCAATTTACAATTTCAATTTTTTGTCCTGAGAAACCTGAGCAGGAAGAGCTTAGGAGAGTAAAGAGCATATAACTAAATTACATTCCACAAAACTCATGAAGACTGTCTACAAACTAAATATTATGAAAAAAATTACGTTTAGTATAACAGTTGGACAAAGGTGCATGAGAACCATCAATCAAAACCGACCTAGAATTGATTGGGAAACTTGTAATCCTAGAAGATATGCTTTAACTCCCCTTGTTTGCTAGGAATCTAAAGACATAGATGGGATATTTAGCTCAATTTCCACACTTTCTTGGCTGGTAGATAAGGAACTATCTCTTAGTAATTAGTAGTGAGCCATGGGCTATAGTTTTCTTTGTGACAATTGTAGTTTGCAAGAGTTTTTAGTTTTCAATGTTGTTGGAGGTATTGGGTTTGGACTAGGATCCTTACTCTTTTTTGCATAAAATTCCATGCTGTTGTTTTTATGAAAGAGTATCTTATCTCCATTTTTAGAGTTAGCAATGCAGATTGCTTGCTTAAGTGAAATAAAGGAAAATTGCCTCTTGAGAGTGTGACACAGTATCTAAGGAAAATAGAGGAAGAAGGTTGTGGAAGAACATAGACTGTAAGCAAGGACATGAGAGAGATTATAAATATTCATATAGGATAGGCTGGAATACAAGTGGGAAACACTTGTTGGGAACTATTTTGTTTAGAGCATGGCATTCAGCCTGATGGTTTCATGTCTAGGTAATGTCCCTTTTTAGTAATCTATAGTGATTACGGAACAGTGTTTAAAAATTATAGACTGAATACAATCTCAAAAACAATGTAATGTATTTTGTTGATTTGGTTTTTTAATGCAGCGATGAGACAATCAAGAGAATAAACTATGCACATGGCACTTTCTTAAGTGAAACTAGACGTGGAAAATATATTCCCAAAGCTCTATTTATTGATCTTGAACCAACAATCATCAATGAGATTAGAACAGGGACATACATGCAACTATTCCACCCTGAACATCTTATTTCTAGCAAGGAAGATGCAACTAACAACTTTGCTCGATGCCATTATACTGGTCAGATTTCCTCATCCTCTGGACCTCCTCTCTTAACAACACAAATATGGGAAGAGCTTAGCCAATTTACAAATTCTTGTACACAGTTATTAGCTTGATTCATTTTGGAGTTTAGCATTTTATTCTGCTTGTATATATCAAAATATTTTTAGTAAGATAGCCTACTTTGGGGACTATGTGATTTTATCTTCTCCCATCCCATCCCTCATTTTTTCTCAAATATGAGCTGGTCAAGTACAGGCTCAAAATCAACATGGGAGTTTGAGGGGGGTTATTTTTTTGGAAAATATTTGCCCCTTCCATTTCACCATGAACACTCTATTTGGAGAGCTAGCCAATTTGTTAAACAATATATCAAAGCATGTATACTCTTCCAATCCATTTTTTCTGCAATGTTGCTCTTCATTATATAAATCCTCTTTGGTTGCATAAATGCAACATGTATCTTTAGATGAGAAATTGTACTAGCCATCTGGTCATCTACTGATTTCTTTTGGCAATGAAGGCAATATAGTCCAAGGTAGGAACTGCGGGAAGATGAAAATACATAAAAATTGTATGAAAGTGAGGACATTATACATGAGTTCTGCATTCAACTGCTTGGATAAATTCTTTGACTTCTTTTGTTTGTAATTGTTATGATAGTGGATTTTCTTTTTCTAATTGATAGTGGGCAAAGATGCATTAGTTATTTGTCTAGACCAAACAAGGAAGCTCTGTGAATATTGCAGTAGTTTGCAAGGGTTTTTAGTTTTCAATGCTGTTGGAGGAGGTATTGGGTCTGGACTAGGATCCTTACTCTTGGAACATCTTTCTATTGAATATGGATGAAAATCAAAGCTAGGATCTACTATATATCCTTCCCCTTAGGCATGGTTCCTCCTATACCATCTTGCATCCTATTTAAGCCAAGTTGTTTGAATTTTTAAGAAAACATTAAATCTTATATGTATGTGCTTATTTGATTTATAGATTATTACTAACAAACTTGTTAACATCATCAGGCAACAATATACCCTGTTTCTCATGTGATGCACATTACTTTATTCTGCAGTGAAAACCTTCAACTGCCACTAAAATATAGTGAACAATAAACAATAAAATTGCAAAAATGTACAACTTTCCACAAAAAATAAACAAAACATACATTTCATGGCTGAATTATAGTATAAATTCTCTTATTTCATGGGAAGTGATAGTCACAACATTAATTGGTCCATTATGCATCAACATCCCATCTTTTAAAATTTCTAAACCTCATGGTTCAGAGGAATATGATTTTGTAAACAATAAGGAAACTAGATAGATATAGGTTTGGGAAATATAGTAAAGAAGCAACACTATTCATTATATTTAATTGTTCTAGTGTGTGTAGATGTCAGAGGACTTACTCAACTTATTTACCCTCATCGAGATGCCAAATTGAGCCTTCTACTTCACTCATACCAATTCCAACTTCACTTGTCGATTTTATCCACATGCACATTACTATCTCTAACACAATGTGTAAATATTGGCTTATTAATGGTATGCAATTTTAGCTTCAAAAAAATACAACTTACAGTTGCAAAATCAAGTTATTATCCCATGGTTTAAATTTTTGATTTGTGTTGTTCCTTGTGCAACCTTCCTATACCTTTGAGGCAAAATTCTTGATAGCAAATGCATGACGTGGATCAAATATCCAAAAATACCAAGTGCTTTGCAGACTTTACGCTATTTCTCATAACTAATGATTGTACACCATGTGACAAATTTCAAGATTACTATTAAGTTGTTATAATATCAACACTCTTGCTAAAACATATCAGACACAACAAATAAAAACGAGACTACTCTTGCACATTTAGGCAGGCAAGACTATTCTTGCACATTTAGACAGGAACTTCGCTTTGCTGCTCTATAGCTCTTGTTATATTGTTCTCACTATTATATTTAATTTATATTACTAATTATTACATTATAATAAAATATATAATTATATTAAACTATATTGTATTATATCTATATTTATATTCTATTATTATATTACTTATTTGATATATATATAATATTCATAAGTTTAATTAAAAAATCAAATAAAAAAAAACAAGTCAATTTTTGCAAGCTTTAAAAACATAATAAAAATGGAAAGAAAAAGTTTCGAGGACATGCAAGGAGACCGGGAGCGAGACGCATTGTGCTGTGTTGAAACCCTACAGAAAAAAAAAATCGGCATAAAACCCTAAGCAAATAATAAACGGCAGAAAATCAATAAATAAATAATATAAAACCACCTCAACCGTCGATCTAAAGTTGCGATCGATGGCTGAGAGCGGCTGAGGTAGTGGAAATATATAGGCTTTTAGGTTTTCAGAAAAACCCATTTGAATCAGGGTTTTGAAGACAGAGCAGAGGAGGAGCGGGTGAATCAGCAAGGAGGTCGATATCTCGTACATTCGTTCACGATGGGGCGCATGCACAGCCGAGGGTAATCTCTTTACTCTCTCTACTCCTTTTTTCCGTTAAAAAGTGTCGCAGATTCAATCTATTCAAGATTCAGTGCATCGTTGAATAGATAAAAATTCTCAGAGCATTTTACTTTTCTTTTCGTTCAAGAACAAAATTTGGTCTGATTTTTGAAGGGCGAAACCCCCTGTTAAAGAATGTAGCGGCCTATTGAGGCCGATCCTATCATATTGCAGGTTTTGTTTTAGTGGCTCTGTGGTTGGTTGCCCGTATTTCCTCTTTCTATCCACAATCTGAATGACTGCTAGCTATACCTGCTTTCGTTGATTTATTTCCTTTTGCTCCCCCTACATTACTACTTATCCTTTTCTTGCTTGTTATCTGTGGTACTCTGTTGCCATTAGCTTTGAGGTTTTCGCAGTGCGTAAATTTGTAAATATTCCCTGAATTAAACTACCTCAAATTAAACCAATAGATTTTATTACTCATAACTTTAAATGTTTTGGTTTAAAATATTTACCATTACAAGTTTCCCTATGGGAGCATGATCAATGTCAGAAAAAGGTTAAACCTTGTTTTGAGAGAGGTTGCAATAAAATAAAATTATAGTTAAGTATGCACGGAAGAACTAAGTTTGGTCTTTTCGTCTGGATTAACATTTACTAGTAAAAAGATCCCATTTCGGTTTACTATAAAATTATAGTTAAGTGCCTCACTGAAGATCAGAGTTTGGTCTTTTGGTATGGATACAAGTCAAATGATCCCACTTTAGTTTATGAGAGTTACTAGACAGGAAATTTGGTGAATCGTACATTTAGGTTAGGCAGCCGGTGAATCAAAGAACTTGCTTATTTGAAGTAGAGGAAAATTTCCAGAAGCATATCTATATCTGTCTCTACTATTCTGGATCCTTGCGGAATTGTTGAACCCTTCTTTGTTTATGATAACTGTACTTTAACAGCCACATTGGCCTATAATGGTCAGTTGTGGACATTGGTAAGATTTCTTTCTTTCTGTTTTGTGTTTGTCTGCTATTGAGCAGGGATTTTGTACCGAATGGATGCTGGTATACTGGATGTCCTAACTTAGTGAAGATTGAAGTTTGGGATCACTTAAAAGAGGGAGAGGACTTTCATTCAGATCAACTGTAGCCCTATGAAAAGGTTTAATTGTCACATTAATTATCCTTACACTAGTAGTTAGCACTACAAAGCTTGTAGAGTAATTGTTCCAAAAGTTCATGATCTATCATAGAGAGAAGACTTGCATTCGGATTATTCGTAGCTCTATGACGAGTTTTCATTTCACATTAATATCATCCTTCCACTGGTTACCCTCTGAGTTGGCACTACTGACTAAAAAGCTTGTAGTGTACTTGTTTGAAGTGTTCATTGTCTCAAACTTAGTGAAGATTGAAGTTTGGGATCACTTAAAAGAGGGAGAGGACTTTCATTCAGATCAACTGTAGCCCTATAAAAAGGTTTAATTTTCACATTAATTATCCTTACACTAGTAGTTAGCACTACAAAGCTTGTAGAGTAATTGTTCCAAAAGTTCATGATCTATCATAGAGAGAAGACTTGCATTCAGATTACTCGTAGCTCTATGACGAGTTTTCATTTCACATTAATATCATCCTTCCACTGGTTACCCTCTGAGTTGGCACTACTGACTAAAAAGCTTGTAGTGTACTTGTTTGAAGTGTTCATTGTCTCAAATCAACTTAGATCTTTTAGAACTGCCACTCAAATAGCTCTTATGCTTGCATGGAATTAACATGAGTATTCTTGATTTGATTTTTTGGAGGTTTTCTAGATCAAGAGATACTAAGTTCCTTGACTTCCTATCCTTAAAGATAAGGATTGGAGGTTGCAGGGTTAAGATTTTTGATCCGTGTCATCAAGGTTATTGCATGGTAGAGAGGGAATATAATCAATTGTTGTCCGAGTTTCAAATTTTCAACAATTCTGTCCTCTTAACCAGTGTTTGAGCATTTCTATAGAGCTTTCCAAATTTTCTGTGCAAGCATTACCTGTGTTTGCCATTTTTGGAGGTGGTTGATTGTTTTTAAAGTTTATTATATCTTTTTATCTTTATTATTCATGAAAGAAGCAATTCAATGCTAAACTGTATACTTCAATTACCATATAATAAAGAACTACAGGAGAAGAAAATAAGCCATTTCCACACAAATAAATAAGTTAATTATGACAAGAAAAATAAATTATGTCCTTTAAGCTCAGAGCCTGGTATGCTACTAATAATGATGTATATTATTGCCCTAAACTGAGAATTATGACATCCAGAATCATAATATAGTATATATTACTGCCCTAAATTGTGAATTACAATGTCCTCGTTTTCTCCCAAGTTTTTTTTAACTAATATTATTCTGGTTTTCTAATCTTGTGAAAATAATTCAGTTTAAGCTGCTATACAATTGTGAGTTATATTTACAGTGAAATGTCTTGTGAATATAGTCGGAGAAAATTAAAGAGATGTGATGAGCTTATAAATATTACCAATTAGAGAATAATGAATAGTTATAGTACTTTAGAAATCCCTGACAGTCCATTACACAGGCATGAAAAGAAATTAATGGCTTACATGCTATGGAGCAAAAAGAAATGCCAAAAATCAAATTGAAAAGGAACTCACCAACTCGATAGTGCTTTCTCACACAGATTTGAAGTCCTCATCAGATCCTTCAAGACTAACTGTGGTTTCAATATCTGTTACATCATTATCTCTTGATTGATATCACACCTAGACCCCAGAAGTGAGGCTCTAGGAGTGCACAGCTTAAATGGATAGTGCATTTGAATAATAAGCAAACATAGGCACCAACATCCCAATAGAACAAAAATTGCCATTTTGAATGTTGATAGCACCGACATAGGAATACACATAAATGGTAGACAAGAAACTAATGCACCCCATAGTGTCATATTCTTACCGTATATCGTCAATTTATTGGCCATCTTAGTTGCAAAAACCTTTCTCCACAAGTTATTCAATGTTCATTATATATTCCATTCCAACTAAAATTTTGAAATGTGTATTGCACCAGTCCATTGCTCTACATAGAATTGTGCATTTGTTTCCTTACAAATGCATTGCAACGAGAACAAAAGAAAACTCTAAAATATTATCAACAAACTGTTACGTTGCTGGGTGATTGGCACTTAATCTGTCATGTGGCTTCATTACAAATGATTATGGCTACATAGAGTAGCATATTTTTTCTATTAGCATCCAAGATTCTTTCATGGAAGTGTTGTTATTTACTAAGTTAATAGAGTTGTTGAATCTTCTAGTATACAATCCAACACGTTAGAGAAAATTGAAATTTGCACCTCATAGGAAAGATATTTCTCAATGCTTCTTTACCTATGTTAGACTTCTATTGATATTATTCCTTGTCCTGACTCCTGTGTTTGATAGATTTGTTTTACTTTTAGCTTTTTGATTAAAAAAACTTTTCGCTGATTTTCTATTATGTTGTGTGATATACACATTGAGTAAACTTATGCTGCCATGTAGGGAGTGGAATGGTTATTTCAGGATTAGACCCTTCTAACCATGCATTTAACATATTATGTAAAAACTTGCAAGGCATAGACACCTAAAATATCAGTCTTTAGAGCATGCTTAAGTTGGATTGTTCCTTTTCATTAGCTTCCATGTAATTTGAAAAGACAAAGAGGAAGCAAACCAACATCATTACAATTTTCAACTTTTTGTCTTTGCTGTTTTGGCCTTTTCTGGCCTGTTATTTCCAAGCAATTCATGTTGTGTAGCTATGTTTGGGAAGGATAATAATTTGATGGGATAAAACTTTAAGCAGAATCAATTGCAATTTGAACAATTCATCATATTCAAAATTTTGCTGAATAGGCATCCAATTGAAAAGTTACAAGCAATGGCAGCGTTTGAATTTTCTGGATATTTATTGAAATGAACACTGCGAATGAAAAACATGTTTTATATTTTGTTGATAAGGTTTGATTTTTCTGGTCACCTTTATTCGCCTTAAATAAGCGATTATATTGGTGTTGGCAGAAGGCGAGCCACATATCTAACACTTCAAATTTATATGATATATATGTACAGGAGTTCTATAATCTCTAAGCCATAATAATGTCATATTTTTAAATATTTATTTTGGTGTTCAATTTATGCATCATTCATAATCATGGGGAAACTGTTTGTTGTGCTTCTATTATATTTTTGTTTGTTACTCTTCTTTTTCATGTGAATAATCTCCTTTCTTCCATTGTTTTACTTTTTAGTTTTTATTATTGATGAGTGGATATTCAAGAGATGTCTGTAATAGATTTTTAAGACAAAAAATAGGACATTTGATATGAATGAAGTATTACTAATTATTTATGTTTTGATATATGAAAATATAGTTGATTGATGTTTTACAAGACAAAGTAAGTACATTTATTTTATTTGAAACAATGATTTATTGTGCAGTAATTTTGGTTAATTTTTATATGATTATACATTAGTCACTATTTATTTGTTTCTATTCCAACACTTCATTTTTATACAATAAAAATCTATAGGAATTAGAAGTAATGTCTCTAATTGTGTTCACGGTGGTTAAGGGTATAAAGAGAGAACCTAAATGCTTGTGAACTCATTATTCATTTTCTTATTCAAATAAGGATAAGTTGTTTATATAAATTATGTGTTCACAAATATTTTAAGGATATAAACAATCATACTCATACCTACTAAGCAACACTTGCTTTGCTCATACAAATATAAATTTGTTAAACATATGCAAATTTAATCTACTAAGCTATACATTTGTGTAAAACCAACAAAATATAGGTAATAGGGATTATGTATTATGCTAGCTAGACTTGATTTTATCTTCATAGTAGACTCCCTTAATGATCCAAAAAATCTTCAAGGACTTTATTATGATCACCCTTTTAAGTTCCACATAGCTTTAAGTGTAGAAGATATTGTCCAAGATTGTTAAATTAATCATTAACTATCATCTATTTAATCTTTTTTTTATAATTTCTATGCTTGGATTAAGTTTATCATCAAGTCCAAAAATTGTAGGCTATTCCTTAGAATTGAGGGTTACAATGAAAATCATCAATATTTTTCTTAGACAATATTTATATAAGTATGGAAGGTAGTGGCACCACAAATGATTAGTGTTTCCCTTATATAGACAAGCTAAGTGTTAGTCTATGGCAGTCTGAAGTCGAAAAAAATTGCTTCAACTGGTGTCTTTTCTTAAAAACAAAAAAAAAGTTAAAAGGAGTTCAACATTCAAGATATTCGTAGATATTGAAATTCTTTGGTCCTTTGTATTTGAGAAAGCTTGAGGAATGGGGCCTTGAATGCATTTCTTAAGTAACTATTATTTGTGGCTGTTTAGTTCATTCAAAGACTTGAAGCCACGTATGCCTTTGTAATTCTATTAGGTGTTAAAATTGGATGGAATCTAGTAAGCAATAGCTAAAAGAAGTAGCTTCTCTTTTGACTATTATAATTGTTTGTATTATCCTTATATATTTGGTACATGAATGTGTCTTGTATTCATTGGATTATTCTCATGATAGATATTTCTTTTCATCTAAGTTACTAAATCGTCTGAAATAGAAGTCGATTTTGGGTACAATACGTTTCATAATCGGGTACTTGCAAAAAATTGTGGATTCGGGCAGGGTTCGTGCTTTTCAGGTAGGAAATGTTTTCTGATTTGTCTTCATGTATTGTGGCATTTCTTGAGTCAACGAGGCATTTCCAAGGCGACTTTGAAAGAATTGACCCAGATTTTGAGGGGTTTCTTTTACTGCCTTGCATGTAAAGAGGAGAAAATCTGGAAATGATTGACGTGGCAGATTATTTGGTTGATTTTTGAAGTATTTTTTTCCTTGCCATTCATGACTGCACAATAATAAGTTGATAGCTTTTCCTTAGAATTTCTAAGGCTTTTGCAGGCTTTTCTGCAGGCAAAGGACGAGTCGTAGGAAAGGAAGAGTCACAAAGGTCACATGTAGGCTTCTCCGCCTCCCATCCGCCACACCTCTAGTTCGCCACACCTTCGGTCGGCCACAATACGCCTCGTTTCCTTACATTTAATTTTTTTAGGTTTTTTTATTAAACAGTTTAAAAATTAAACCATTAATTTTATTTTATTAATGATTATTTACAATGTCAAAATAAGCTTAAACTTGTAAATTTTAATATTTTGTACTATTATATAATTTATAATATATTCATATTGTTTATTAAATTATTATTAATTATAATAATATTTAATATAATCTAATAATAGATATAAATGTTAAATAATAAACATTATATTAATTATAATAATAATATAATTTATTAATATTAATCTATGTTACCGAATCGGAATCGGAATCAGAATCGGGTACGTGGGTACGATACGTTGGTACGACAAATTTTTTTGGGGGGTTGGGTACGGGTACGGGTACTTCCGTACAAAAACCATATAAAAATAATAAATATATGCATATTTCATAATAATATAAATATAATAATTATATAATATACTAATAATATAATAATATATACATCTAAGCTAATTTATTTATTTAATTATTAATAGCATTATAATAGTTAATGTATGTTACATAAAAATAATAAAATTATAAAATATAAAACAATGAAACTAAAAATTTAATTTAAAATCAAATTATAATAATTAAATTAAAATTATTAATATATTTATAATTATTACTTTAAAGATTAATAAAACATTAAATTTAAACAATGAAATATAATTATATATATTATTAATTTACTCAATATAATATACATTTATTATTAAACAATATAATACATATTAAAAAATTAAAACATTAAACATTGAAATAATAAATATTAAATATATTAATATATTTTAGAAATTAATAAAATATTAAATAATTTAATGGACAATTATTTGTTATATTACAATTTACGATTATCATTTATTAATTATTATAAATAAGTAATCACTAATGTAATATTTACATTTTTTTTTTATTCATTCTTGCGCCTGTACAGACGCCTTTCTTTCTCGTTGTATTTTTGGTCACATTTCTTCTGCTCTTTCTGGTCGCGTGCACTACTCTGGGCTGCGTGCCTTCCTTTCATGTGTTTTTCTCCCTTAGTGCCTTCCTTAGCAGCAGTTTTTCTCAAACAGTCAAAACAAAAAATGGAGGAAATGACGTGGGCGGGGGTTTTCAATGTTCAGTTTTTTTTTTCTTTTTCTTTTTGCTAGTCGAATATCACCGGAATTGGTCTGGAATCGACCTGGGCACGCCACATCATGCCTAAAAACGGCCGGAAACTTTCGCCGGATGTCTGAAACGACTCCACACATGAAAAAACGATTCTCAGGCGTACCACAGGCGAATCGATTCCGATTCCGTACCTGAAGCGTTTCCATTCCGGAATCGATGGGTGCAGGGCAACGATTCGGTAACTTAGATATTAATTTACTAAATAACATAACACACCTTCGGTCGGCCACAATACGCCTCGTTTCCTTACATTTAATTTTTTTAGGTTTTTTTATTAAACAGTTTAAAAATTAAACCATTAATTTTATTTTATTAATGATTATTTACAATGTCAAAATAAGCTTAAACTTTTAAATTTTAATATTTTGTACTATTATATAATTTATAATATATTCATATTGTTTATTAAATTATTATTAATTATAATAATATTTAATATAATCTAATAATAGATATAAATGTTAAATAATAAACATTATATTAATTATAATAATAATATAATTTATTAATATTAATTTACTAAATAACATAACATAAACAATTTGTATTTGTATTTGTATTTATTACTTTAATTATTAATATTTTTAATGATATTATTTTGTAGTCTAATTTATATTAATGTATTAATAATTAATATAATATAATAATAGATATAAATGTTAAATAATAAATATTATATTAATTTAATTATAACATAATAGATGTGTAGTCGGTTGAAATTTTTATATATTACTAGTAGTTTTAATTCAATAACTATTAATTAATATTATAATTATAAATTATATTTATATTAATTTTTAGTAATAAACTAAATAATATAATGCAATCAGTACTAGTTCTACTTCTATTGCTTGACTCACCTTCAAAATCGACCCAAATTCATCTTTATGGAAATTTAATTCTTGTTTTTAACTTTTTAAGCTACAAATATGTATATATCTATGATTTTTATATGTTTTTTGTATGGATGTACCCAAACCCCCCCCGGTACCCGATTCGACAACTTAGCTTTTCATTGACACTAAACAAGATCCATGTAGTATGACAGCATTGTGAGATTGTGAATTCTTGGTAATGCTTGGGCTTAATATATTGTCGAACAGAGAGTGATGTTGTATGTACTATGTAGTATATTGTGCAAGTTTTACACTCCATACATACAGTACACCCTGCCACAATTAGTTGGGGCCCTGAATTTTTTGAACGTCCCTATAGGCAGGTTTTTTCTGCCCGTGGTTTTATACCCATTGTATTCTAATACCATTTAGCAGTTTCCTATGCTGATATATCTAAATACTTGCATGGATTAGGGTTGAACACAAGTGCAAAATATTTTGTTTTATTGTGAAGGATGAGTTAAAACACTTAGTTAGTGCTGTTTTTGTTGTGTTTTTGGCACAACGGTTTCAATGGGTAAAACCTTTTGTTATATTGTAAGTGTGTTATTATTTCTTTTTTGACAGTATTATATCTCATCGAGTCACATTCTATAGTAGTTATGTAATGAGAATTCAATTTTTAAAATAAGTTATAATGTTTTTTATGGGCTGTTTTGCTTTGCAGAAAAGGTATTTCGTCTTCAGCACTACCATACAAGAGGACTCCCCCAAGTTGGCTGAAGATTTCAGCTCCGGATGTAAGTTGCAAGCGATGGTTATTTCAAATTAATGGTTATATCTAAATTATATTGTCATATGTATGTATGAGATGAATTTATGACATAGATCATTAGTGATACTGCTTGGATGGTTATACAGACCTTTGAATTCATCATATAGTATCTTCTCCCTCATTTAGGTTTGATTTACTTTTAAATTTTTAATATTTATATTGGCTCCATTATATTAAAGTTAATTATATTTTTCACTTTTTGTCATTCAATAACATTTTTTTATGCAATTGTTAATTTTGTGGTAATGCTATATTTCTAACTTGGCATTCCAATCTTCTTTGTAGATTGTTGTGCATGCTGTCTTGCTTTGCATGTTGTTCTTATGACTTATGAGTGATGGTTATGTGCAACTTTAAATTCTGTTGACCTAATGCAAACTGCACATAATATTGTTGATATTTTTCTTCTTCAGGTCGAGGAGAATATCTGCAAGTTTGCAAAGAAAGGTTTGACACCGTCGCAAATTGGTGTAATTCTTCGAGATTCTCACGGTATTGCTCAGGTTAAGAGTGTGACAGGCAGCAAGATTTTGAGAATTCTTAAGGCACATGGTAATTAAATTTGGTTCTTAGGCATTATTTATGAATTGTGACATTCTAGTTTTTGATGACTAGCTTAGAAACTATTATGTATGACCATGAACTTTTATAGTATTTTTCCTAAGATGAGGATTCTTGCAGGCCTTGCACCAGAAATACCAGAGGATCTATATCATCTGATTAAGAAGGCAGTTGCAGTAAGGAAGCATCTCGAGCGGAATCGCAAAGATAAGGATTCTAAGTTCCGCTTGATTTTAGTGGAGAGCAGAGTCCATAGGTTGGCAAGATATTACAAGAGGGTCAAGAAGTTGCCACCTGTTTGGAAATAGTAAGATATTACTTATTTTATTATTCTTGTTTATCCATATTTATAAGGGCATATAATGAATATAACTTGGTAAGTTTTCATAAGTTATTACTGTATGTTCAATGGGGGCATGTTTCTGGTAAATGTGTCCCTTAGTTTGTAAGGATGCAGTAGGAATGTACCTGGGCTCTCTTTGCGAGGGATGATTAGTTTAGGGGACATCCACACTGCATCTGCCATCCCATTGCCTGGTTGACCTCTTTCCCTGGTCTGTGGTGGGGTTTTTTGCGTCCCTAGGCCATACTTTCCCAAGTCCAGGTTGGGGTTTCTTGTGCACCCTGTACCTTTCACCTACAAATAATCTGTAATCTTGTCTGGCAAATTTGCTCTCTGGCCATGCACTATGTCTCCAACTTAGACAAGATTTTACTAGTGTAAAGAATAGTCCTTTCACTGATATTAATGCTGCCCCCGTCTGTCTCGGATTTTAAGGAGCGGAGGCTCTAGCTAGGTATCCCTGCCTTTTATTATTCACATTAAAAGGGGACTGTATGGAACAATGGTTACTATTGCTTTGTGAATTAAAGCACAGTGATACCGATGATGGTGGGAGACAGATGGAACTAGTTAGGATTATGTAGATATATGGTTTCATGATGGCATGGTGGAAGTTGGTATTTTAACCTGTTTGGTAATGAATGCAGTTGAACTTGAAATGTTTGTGAATAATGGTTGTGAGTCTTAAGTGATAATTAGCATTTCTAATTAGAACTTTTATTAAATAAAGGGATCATTTAGAAAAAATATTGTTTATGAACTTTCATGGTTTTTTGACTGCTGACAATGAAATCATCAATTTGTACTATCATATAATTGCAATTACTTTCATGGTTTTTTGACTGTTGACAATGAAATCATCAATTTGTACTACCAGAAAATTGCAATTTATACTTAATGAGCATGGATGCCTTATGCTGATACAAGGAAAATTATTATTGGTTAAGTTTATTTGATGTAGTTTATGCTTACCTTGTGGGTAACACTTATTTTGTTTGGCTAATTGTACAATTTATGCCATGTGACTGCAGTGAATCAGCAACTGCCAGCACTCTCGTGGCTTAATATTCTCTTGGAGTTGCAGAAAATGTTGAGCCACTAATTTGGTGTGGTATTCTGTACAAGTGGATTCTACTTGTAACATCCTGACGGTGAATTATATTTGTGCAATACAAATGTTTGTTGGCCAATTTCTTGATAGTTCTATCCATTTTCATAGTATTAGTTGTTGGGAATTATAACTCTTGAGAGATTCAAATTTTGGTATTGAAATGAGGGACATAATTTTGTTGTTAGTTGTTGCAGAGCTTCTATATTTGAAATGGTTTGAGCTGTGCTTTTAAAATTCTCAATCACACTTCAGTTCTATTTTGCACTATTTGCTCTATTAATCACTAAAAGTGGGAATGCACATTTATCTGCCTTCGATTCATGATCAAAATATCCCAAAGGACTGCATGCATGGAGGAGTTGGGATTTGATTTGATTTGATTTCTTTGCATTTCACTATGATAGTTTCTGGCTGAATTTTTTTCCAAAAAAGGTTCTCTTCTGATTTTGCTATAGTTTTCTATCAAACAGGTTCTTCATGGACCATTATATTCTTTGCTGCTTCTTAATAGGTTTTGGCATATTGGGTAGTAAAGTGTTTTTGTTTTAAACCAAAATATTTGGCTTTGATGGGTAGAAGAGTTTTTTTGTTTATACCCAAAATGTTTGGTTTTAAAATATTGGATGCTAAAGCATTTAAGCATTTTCTATTTTAAACCAAAATATATTGCTGAACTTTTTATGGGTGTTGTAGTTTTAATTTAATACTTTTTGCATGAAAATTTGAGAGGGGTTTAGTATTGTAATAAACATATTCACGTGTTTTAATTTGCTTACAATGCTAACGTTCTTGGGCATTGGAGCCTCCTGTTGATTGGGTATAGTTGTATGTGTTAATTATCCTGCTTGCTTGGTTATGGTACTTTTAACTTCTGTTGCATTGATATTATGACTGATCCTCAGACATAAGTCTATTTCCAGAGATAGCCAGATGGCCACTTGGTTTACGCAGTGTTAATGTGAATCTTTTGCATTGTTTACATTAGCTGAAAGTGAGATTATATTAATTACATTAAAGTAAAAAATGTCTCAAGAAACATACGTTGGGTAGGATGATTAGGGAGTGACAAAAATACCCCTTTGTAATGGTGAATTATAATTATTTTATATTATAAAATACACATGTTTCAATTTGCAGCCCAGGTTTCCGAGGCTGAATCATCAACAGACCTGTCTGATCATGTAAATGTTAAGGCTCGTAAAACAAGAATACTAAAAGGAGCCCCCAGAAAAGAGGCTTTACCAGCTTTAGATCAAAATAAATAGGACCCATGGCATGAATAGGTGGGGGGCAGTATCCAATCTAGTTTGTACTGCGAGGCCCTCAGTTGGAGGCCCTCCTGCATCTGCCATAGTAAATTCACTGTCATATGCTTGGATGTGTGGTCTTGGAAGATGGGTATACCATGTACGGTGTCATCATACTCCATGGTATGTATCCCCACAAGAGTGTCATCAGCCGTCTTTTATGAGCTGCCTAGCTGTGTTGCTTTGTATAGTACCCGTGAGACATTTACTTTAGTGTGATAGTCTAATTCTTGAGTGTCTCGAGTTTAGTTGTGCTTCTGATGTTCAGACTCTGGTGGTTGTAGTACTTTGCTCTGCATCCTATGTCAAGGACAGATTCCATGATTTTGCATCAGTTTTGGTAAATATGATGACTGCACATCTGAACTTAAATTGGATGCATTTTTGTTCTCGACTCCCCATGCACATTCGGGTTTCCAGTGTAGTACTTGTTACCCACCATAGTAGTTCGAAGCCTCGTGTGATTGAGAGGGAAGAGGAGAAGCAACTAAAAATGGAACATAGTGAGATTACTGTATATAATGCATGTCTAGTTGACGGTGTTAAGCAATTGCTGTGATATGCAATTCTCGTGTAAAGCTTGCTGGCAATGGAGGCCATCCTCTCTACATCTGAGGGCTGTATAAATATGGGGTCGTATGAACAAGTGATGCTGTGCTGTTGACTATATTCATTCAATTATTGCATGTCACATAAATTTCGTCTCTATTAAGAAATGTTGTCTTTGGAATCTTGCATGCCATATGGCAGAATTGTTTGCACATTATTTTCAAAGGTGATTTGCCATATGGATTCTAGCTCCTCTGATACGTTATTAATATATCATGATACTATTAGAGTTTAAATCTAATTGGACATGATAAACTTAATGTAGGAAGGCTGTTTCAATCAGATCCTTGCTTTGACATGGTTCAATCTTGTTACATTTTGTCAACAATAGGTCGAATTATGAGGTTTGTTATGTGTGCTTATTCTTTTGTGCCATGAGCACTTCAGGGTTAACATCTTTGATCTTGATTCAATAAATGTTACACGGTCTGCTGTCAGCTATAAAGAATCCCAAAGGATCTATGCATTTGTTACTCTATAATTTTGCCTTGCTCCATGGAAAGCTATCTACCTACTTATAAACGGCTCAGTCTTGCTTAGGTGGTGTTTTGTTTAATCATGCGAACTTGGGCGGTGTTTTATGTAGTTCATGTAACTCTCCGTTTCGTCACTTAAGCTTGTTTGCTATTAAGGTTTTGTGTTCTCTCATTCGAGCAGTGCCTTGTATAGTTCGTCGAACTTTTTCTTTCTTGTTTGCATGATAATTGTTATTTAAGCGACATTTTGACATGAGATTCAAACTAGGGCGCACTTTTATATAGTTTGTTGAACTGTTCACTTTATTGCTTATAGATGTTTACTTTCACATTTTGAAAGATGTTTATGATGAAAATAGTGAAGTGATAGCTACCACGTCGTGGAGCAATTAAAGATATTAAATGCTCATATATGCCCATGTTTTTCCGCAAAAATTAAGAAAGTTTCAAGTGCTAGTCAAACATTCTCATTGTGACAAGGTTCTTTGAGGACAAGTCAAACGAGACGTGGAATTCTAGTTGTAGAATTTGCCATTGAAGGTATTGATAGTATACACTTGGTTCAGCTTGCTTTCGTGGGATATTTTTGTTTGCATTTTAGAAGGTTGTCTATTGCTTGAGCAATAAACTCTTGTTCATGGCAAGGGTTAAGTATATGGGTTACGAATATGTGTTTGGGCTAACTTATGAGGGACTGCAAATTGGAGATACTCGTCTAGGGCCTGTGAGTTTGAATGAAATAAGAAGTAAATTCAATAAACCAAATTCGTCACCCATTACTAATTGAGTAATTGATAGCAGGTTAGTTGAAGCTGCAGCATTTCCTTTAGCAGTGGAATGCCCCGAACTCATTTAAGAATGCATTACTCACTATAATTCATAAACATGAGAGGTTAGGATAGAAGATAATCGACTAGTTCTGAAAGTCCAGAGGTACACCTTCGTGTCTTGCCTAAGAATCCCAAAAAAAGATGGGTATTCACCTATGATTGACAAATTCTCAAATTGATCTTTTTTGCAAAGAAAGGGTCTATAGGAATGAAATGGCGAAAAATTGGTTGGCCAAGCCTAAGGGGTAAGTCTCAAATGCCTCGGAAGTTGCACATAACTCATTTTGTGGAAGAAGTGGCCGACATTGTAGTGTTGTTACATAGGTTAAGGGGAAATGAAGACGTTCACGGATTTGAGGAATGGATATATTTCTTCATCCAAACTATGTGATGTGGAGAGCAATTCTTGGATTGGGCAGAAATTATCAACGATCGCTTACATGAGTTGATGACTTTCTTTACCCTCAATAGGTTCTTCTACATGTCTTCATACTTGATATACACCATTGCCAACACAAGACCTTGGCTTGGATTAAGACCAAGTGACTTACCTCCAGAGAAAGTACCCATTTATGATTTATTTTGATAAGCTACAACTTAATAAGAGCTTTCAATATTTCAGGAGAATAACTGATACTTTCACTATGAGGATGGTAAGGGAGTAACAGGGACGTCTTGCAATGCGGTAATCACTTGAAGCAATGCAATTTGTATACTTCTAAAGCAGTCATTTCATTTAATTTTAGAGATTCTCTTACATAAGGGTTGGTGGATATGTTGGATTTCCGATCAAATTGCCTAAATACCCTAAGGATAAGTGGGTGATCATTGAAGTAAGCATGCAGTTGGCCAATGTAAATAGGTTGTGCCAAGGCAAGAAAAGATTGACAGTTCGCTTTCCCATTGGTTTTAGTTCTTATAGTTGTCAATCTATGTTTGATGCCCTAAATATTGAGAAGGAATTGTCCAAGTATAATATGCTTTCATATGAGAAAAAAATTCCTTTTGATTCAAATGGTTATATTAAGAATAATTTGAAACTAAGCCCTAATTTCTTTCATCTACCTAGCCTAGAAGATTTTTGGGCTGATTGTTTTGATGAGTATGAAGTCAGAAAAAGGAGTTGGATGAGGTTGTCAGTGGAACAAATTATCATCTATGACTTAAAATGGGATCTTCAGGGCATTTTGGAGGATGTGTCTAACATGGTAGACCCAATCTATACTAAGTTAATAGAAAACCGACCTATCCTTGCCATGGATTGGAGCGGTAGGGAGAAGCGACTATTGAGACAAGGACTGCTAATGTCTTAACTAGAACACGAGAGTGGATGACTAAGAAAAGAACAAAACAATCCTGTCCTCACACCATATCTAAGGAGTCACGACCTGTCGAGGGCACTTCCCAAGCTTCTGCAAGCGGGCAATCAACTGGTGATACCTCTCAGTCATTACCATTAGGGGCTCAAGGAGATGGTGGGGAGGATCCACTAGACAAAAATGTGTTTTCACAAACTTGTGGGGAGGATATCCTTAACCCGCCTATTTTGGAAAAATAGAATGAAGGAGAAGAGGAAGAAGAGGGTTTGGAAACTTTAAATATTAACTCCTCTCCCTATCAGGACGAATCACCTATCAGGGAAGTGAGTGCACCACAAAGGTCACAAATTGTTTCATCTACAGTGGACACCCCTCCTGTTGCTAGAACTTTGTTTGGGTCTTCAACTTTAAAAGCAGTTAATGTCCCAGTTACTCTAGCTTGGTTGGAGGATACTTTATCCAGGAAAAGGAAGGTCGTACAACTTAGTGTGCCCAAACAAGATATGGTAGGTCAATTACTACAGAGAACTCCAATCCCAAAGACGAAATTGAAAAGTACTGCAAGATTGGTGGATGACATAGAATCAGGGAGCTGCCAAGTTGAGATTGCGCATTCTTCGGCACAAAAGGAGGTCACTCAGGCAACAACAGGTGACTTTGAGGCTAATAGAATAGATCTTGGCCCCCCTACCAGAGAGTGAGACATTCAAATCTTTCAGGTGTCTGCAGCTAGAATGGTTGAAAGGTCGAAAAAGGATAAGGAAAGTAAGGATGAACTAAAAGCTTAGGTTCAGGATTTAACTGAATGTCTAAGGTCTATTTTTGAGCTCATCCCTCAACCTCTCTCTCAGGTGAGTTACTCTGTTGAATCCTTAGCCATGATTGGAAAAGAAGCTGTGACCAAAATAAAAGGTTGTCAAACTCTAAGCAAGGATACGAAGGAATGGAGTGAGTGCTTGTCTAAGAAGGGGAGTCTTGTTATTTCTGAAGTCTATGAAATGTTTCCAGAAAGTAAATGCTTGGAAAACTACTTTGGTGGCGGAGATTGTCGCAATTGGAAAAGAAGAAAAGTTGTGGAACAATTATCAAAATGAATTGAAATTAATGTTAAATTGGGATATGGAGAAGTTGGTTGCAGAGCAAATTATACCTAATGCTTCAGATAATCGTTGTGTAGTATAAAACAAGGGCGTAGAATGGAAATTGCAGATTGCTAGACAAAGCTTACAAAAGCTAAGGGAAATCGTAGATGAATGCACCACCATTTTAGAAGAAGCACGGGGTACTTTGGTTGCTCTCGGGTTACAACGGGACAAAGGTGAGATTAAGGATGATACATATATCAAATGTTTGATAGACGGTTTCTAGAAAATAGTCGAGGGTACACTTGATTCACCACCTTCATTCGATGTCAAACATTTGAAGAAGCTTAGCGATCTACACTTGGTCACATCTCAAGCAATCGATCTTATGAAAGCCTGTGAACAACACATCGAGACAGTTGAAGATAATCGATTGTCATGGAGGGTGTGAATGACAAATGTGACCATTCTTCAGCATAAAGAACTATTACATATCCTCAAGGCTTTTCAAGCCTTGCGAAAAAGACCTGTGGTGACTTCGGAAGCTGGAAACGAAGCGACGCCATCATGACGGCTCAATTGCTTTTATTTTATTTGTTGCCTTTTAAATTTTGGTCGGTTATGGACAACAAAGAGGCAGTTATTCATCTACCTATTTAATTGTATCTATTTTCATATGTGATCGCTCTAGACACTTTGAACTGCTCAATATGAATTTTTTTGCTGTGAATGAAATTACTTTTTGTCTTTGTGCATCCAGTTTGTGAAGTTGATTTGGGTTCTTGAATCTTTGTGTTTGAGAACGTCTTAATGCAATATCTTATCTTTGTGTAAGTGATGTAGTTTTCTTCATAATCAATTTCCTTTCTTAGATGGTATTAGGTGTATGTTTTAATTCTTGAATAATTCAGCTAAAATTGGTCTTTGTGCCAATTCTTCTTACTTGCCGGATCCTGCATTTGATATTTAGGAATTTTCCTGATATTGGGTTTGCCTTTACTGCTTTCTGATTAAAAGCATACATGATATTTGATTTTAGCATTTAAATTCATTGAAAATCTTGCGAGGGAGCTGTACCTCGACAAAATTAAGAGGATATTTGTCTTTGTTTAATAATATTTAGAGTTGTTTGGTTCATTTTGACACCTTTCGTACGTGGAATTGTGATATCTGAAGGTGCCCAATCTATTAGCCAACAACATCTAACGGGCTGCCTTTTATTTATAGCAACTTATTTAGTAATTTTGACTTTAAATGTAGAGTATATGGCATAGGTTCTGCATGTGGCATATTGTGCTTATGCCCCTTGCCCCTTATATAACTTATCATTATTTATGGCCCTCAGGCCGTTAACTTTTTAGTGGTCATACTCAGTTGGGTTTTTCCTATTGTCTTTCCCTCCTTAACAGGCATCTGATGACTGAATTTTGAGGGCAGGTTCCTCTTTTCACGGTTTGCCCATCGGTTCATAGTCAAGCTTGGGTTATATAGTTCTTTTCATTGCTCGATTCATTCTTGCGATGGTCAACCTATTATTTTCTATCCTTTTCGCTTTCTATCAAATGAGAGGTTTGAAGTTTTAATTGGACAAATTCTTTGTTTCTCGGCAGTGGGCACAGCAGGGAACAATTGTACTACCAACCTGGTTTCCTCGAACAAGTGTGAAACTCTAATCTAATGGAGTGTTGCAAGAAAGTTCGTTTCTATTTTCATTGATTTTCTTGAAATCTAATTCCTACTCAAATCATCTTAAACGAAAATTCTAATTTTTTTTAACAGTTGTTTTGGTGGATTATAAAACTCAGTTCTCAAATTAAATGTTTGTTAGTTCCTCATACTGTTTTGGAAGATTTTAAACTTGTCATTCTACTTCTAAACGCTTACAAATTTTCGAAGTGTTGGATTTTCTCTTTATTTAAATATTGGGGATTCAATTTAAAAGCTTTCAAAGTTGTAGGGGTGGCAGTCTTATGCAGGCAGTGATGCATATGAAAGAATATGGGCGACAGTCTTATACAGGCGGTGATGCATTTGAAAGAATATGTTTTGCACAAATTTTTGAAGGGTTTAAGTCAACAAAATCAGCAAAACATATCTGCAAAATCTTGAAGAATCTCATACAAGGTAAGAATGAGTCCCCTTGATGTTTGAAAGGAGCAACTATCTTGTATCATAAATAATTTAGTTTTTTTAATTGGACTAAACCTAAAAGTATTTTAGGGACAACATTGTGAAAAGAAAGGGAAAATGATGTGGAGGGTAGTTCTTTCTCCCAATAAATGTAAAATGGTGAAAATATCTTCTGCTTGAAGATACTAAACATAGGATGATTGAAAATTGTGAGGGCTTGAATTTTGAGGATTAAGATAAATTGGAAGAATGAGTTTGAAAGCTCACAATAAAAGTTGTTGACATCAAGTATAATTAATCTCGATGGATATACTCAATTCTCCTAATGCCAATGACAAGAGTGGTTGTATACTTGAGGCTAATACTACAAAGCATATAATCTATTAGATGAATTCACTCGTTAAAAATCTTCACAATGTTTCAAGGGTGCTCAAAATAGATGTATGAAGGATTTAGAAAAAAAAACATCATTTTCCTTGGGATGAGTGCCACTATCAATGGTTGAATGCTTGAGTGATTTCACACCCAAAACTGGATTTTTCTTTCAAACTTGTAAAAGTTATATATGTTTCATGCAAATGCACATGGATTTGGGAATATTAGATACTTATTAGCTTTGCCAAGTTTTTTAACGTAGTTTGGTGGAAATGGGAGGTTGTATGCACTTTAACAAATATTTGTAGGCTAGATGGAGATAGGAGGCTTTGTTTTCTTTGGAAAAGAGAAGTTATTTTTACTTTTTAACATAGTTAGAGGTGCACAAAAGTCTGGTTTGTAACTTTGGGGAGTAGGATGATGTGTACTTTTACATTGTTTGGAAATGGGAGGTTGTATGCACGTTAACAAATCTTTGTAGGCTAGATGGAGATAGGAGGCTTTGTTTTCTTTACATATATTTTTAGTTTTGTTGGAAAAGAGAAGTTATGTTTACTTTTTAACAGCGTTAGAGGTGCACAAAAGTCTAGTTTGTAACTTTGGGGAGTAGGATGATGTGTACTTACATTGTTTATGAAGTATAGCAAATACCTTATGCTTTGCAATTTCTCAAATATATGCAATGATGTTGAAGGTTGTGTAGGATTTTACATTGTGAAAGAACAAGAAGTTTGACATTCTCTATAAGGCAAAATGAAAGGCTTTATGCATTTTTATATGTAAAAAATATAAAAGTACTACACTTGTGCTTTGTAATTTTTGGGGAAATAGGAGGTTGTTTATACCTCTATAGATCTTTGCAATATTTGGGGGAGTGATTTTGTGTATACTTACATGAGAGATGCATAAAAATACTCTTTGGTTTCTACATTTCTTTATAACCAAGGGAGAGGGAGGTAGATGGGGTGAGGGATGAGAAAGTGGGGTAGCACGATGAAATGTTGTGTGAACTTTTACATGACATAATAAATTTATAAATATCTATAATTTATAACAAGTTGACATGAATTTTTCAAATGATAATATAGAGTTTTTCCTCCAAATGTATATATGTTTTCATCAATGTTTTACTTTGCAAGCTTTTTCTTTTTGTTTTCATCAATGTTTTACCAACCTTTATGCTTTATCGTGAGTGTTTCATTTCATTGTAAGTAAATGAGTTAATTTGATTAGTTCATTTGTATGCTCCAATTTTTGTGTAGATAGATAGAATGATGGGACAATACCTTATATGGAATGGCAAAAAAAATGACACCATATGAAGCAATGTGGAGGTAGGAATAACCCTCTTTTATATCTTATATTTTAGGTAATTCTCCTATCAACACATTGGATACTATCCTTAGCACATTGATCAAATATTCTTTAGATCCTTAATCAAAACCGTGGCTTTGAACTAAATGAAACAAGTTGAACAACATCATTTTGAACACAATTTCCAATTTGGTGATATGGGTTTCCTTCAGTTGTAGCCTTATAAATAGATATCCTTGTAGATGGAAGGTCACTAGAAGCTTGTACTTAAGTTATATGGGCCATACAAAGTTTTTCAATAGATTATTCTTGTGGCTTGCAAGTTAGAACTCCCACCTTCCAATGGATTGGTCTTGTATCTTACAAGTTGGAACTCCCACCTTCCAATGGATTAGTCCTGTATCTTATAAGTCAGAATTCCCACCTTCCTCATGCATTCATCTTGTCTTCCATGTCTCTTGTCTGAAGAATGTTCTTGGCCAACATGTTACTCAAACCATTCTTCTAGAGCTTGATGTCAAAGGATCCATTATTTTCTAGCTAGAAGCATTCTTAGACATATGCTCATGCCATCTTCAAAATTGTACAATCACTAATGTCTTGACCTAGTGGCAAGGCATGCATCCTAAAGATGCTACTTGGAAACCCCTTCACCAAATTTAGCAATAAATTCCTTCCCTTTATCTTTGATGACAATTTTTTTAGGGGAGATGGGATGTTAGGACCCCTTAGTCCTAACTCTTTTCTTATTGTACTAAAGGCCTTGGACATATATTTTTTGTATTACATCCCGTGAGCTATTATGAATAATCTCATATGCTTGGAAAATAATAGTTACTTTGAATAAAACTAGTATGAAAATAAGACATGCTATTGTACAAGCATATGTGAATTATATTATATTGAGCCTTACTCAAAGGAGGTTGCCCCCTTGAAGACATTAGTGTTATTCTATAACAAATTTTATCCATTAGTATAATAATATTTACTATGTTTCCATTTCAACTTTTATTTTCAGTATTTCAATTTTTGGCTAATCAGTTGTAGGGATGTTCATCATAGTGCTTCATCTTCTCATGTGAATGAGTCTTGATTTGTGAAAGTTAGTTTGAGAGAGCTTATTTTAGGAGTACATGGTATTGTGTGTTTTCTTTTGCCTTACCATGTTTATGAGTGTGTTCAAAAGGATAGTTTTTCAAGGAGTGTAAGGGATGGTCCTAGTTATGGGAATGATTATTTGTTTGATTTTCATTCAATTGAGAAGCTTAAATTATTGTTTTTTTATTGATTTATTGTTGTTATGTTTGACTGTGAGGGTAAATAGTTGGATGTTGTTAAGGATTTTGTTTAGGGGACTTAGAGGTGAGGATCTTAGTTGTCATAGCTTGCACTTAGTGGTGTTAGCAAAAGGACAAGGTATGTGGTATGATTTGCAAATTTTCTCTCTATGGTCTATTATTTATTCTAAGTTTGATTCATATGAAATTGGAGTTGGGATTTGTGTTGATTTATTTTGTTAATTGTGCTTATTGTCATTAATTATTATTACTTAATTTTTTTAACAATATGTAGGCTCTCTGTCCATTGTGGTTGTGGATGAACCACTCATCTCGCCTCACTCAGTTGACCTTGGCTTTGAGCCTTCTTGGTCTATTATGCAGAAAAAAAAGAAGGGACTCCCCAAACCACGGCCTCAAGTTTTGGGAGTCAGTCCTATCCCCCTAGATTATGGGGTTGTCTAGTTCTAGTACTTCTTCCAACATGCTGTCTGTCGGCTGTTCGTGTTTTGGTACTATTCTGTGTGTGGTCTGTTTGGCCTGTTCTATCGAGCCTTGTGGCTCTTGTTTGTAAGCTCTTTCTAGTTCATGTCTTGTTTTGAACTAGCTCTTTTTTGGCCTCGAGGGCCCTCCGTGTGAAGGGTACAACACCTTGTAAATGCTGCTTACCTTATGAAAAAAAATATGTAGGCTCTTTAACCCATAGCCTTTGTGACGTGGAGAAGTTAGGAGAGTTAAAGAGATCAGGGTGAGAGAATGATTAGTTGTGTAAATAATTTTGTGTGTTCTTTGACACTAGTTTTGATGGCCTGAGCCACACCATTCATTTGCGTGACATTAGTGGATTTTTGTCACTTATATTGGCACTAGACCAGACATTGCCTATGTAGTGGGAGACCTAGGATGTATATTTGTCCTTGGTGGACAAGTTTCATTAGACTATGATATCGAGGGTCTTTAGGTTTTTTACATATTAGTGTGTTTTCTATCAAGAAAGACAATAAAATTGAGTGGAATAAAGAATATACAAGGAATTCTAATTGTATATTAGGTTGGATATGTGTGGGTAGGTCTACTAGTTGGTGTGTTTTCCCTATTTATGGTGTGGTTAGTTGGATGTGAGTGACTACTTGTGCTCATTGTTCCAACTAGAATTAATATATGATGCTTAATCAATCCTATTTTGGAGGAGATTGGACTTTTGGGTTTATGTTTCGATAGTGTATTGAAGTTTGATACAATGGCATGCCTATGTGACATTTAGTGTATCATCTTGACTTGAGGTTCTTATTTTTCATGCTTGGGAAAGATGGATGATGAGATGATCATGGTCAAGATGGTGGTCACTTGGAAGATGTTGTAGGTGCTTCTATGAAGCTTGTGAGAACATAGGAATTAGTTCGTACAACATGGTTATACCCTTGGTGAGTAGATCACATATTTGTTGGATTTTACTTTTTGTGCATTTTCCTTTTGCTCTTGAAAGGTATATGGCAAGTGGGATAATGATGGGATTACTTGTATTATACACCTTGCAAGTCCTAATGTTTGGATTATTTAACTATTGTCTATTTGTAATATTTTGTGTCATCATGGAAAAGTGCATCCCACTTATGAATTGATCATTATGTCATGTGTACTCCTTGGTATGATTTGTGAGAATATATAAGCACAAAATATCATATTAACATGTGTAAGAGTTTTTATGGTACATGTAAAAGAATGTATAAGGGAGGTTAAAATGTGGACAAGGAATATTGACCCACTTATAATGCATGTGATGATTTGTCACATAACTTCTTTGAATGGAGATAATGGGTCAAAAAATGAGGTGTGGTTCATCATAATTAATACCATGGTATTTTGGGACCTTGTTTATGCCCATGGTAATCCCTATTGGTGATTTTCCAAGCCTCTTCGAGTATATATACTGTAGGCTTGAAATGGAGGCATTATAAAAAAATATTTTATAGGCTTATGGTTTTAGATTTCTTCCAAAGGAGTGGGATGTTGATCTCCATGATGATGCTTTGAACTTGATATTGTATTGTGACTATTTGTTGCTAGAAATACATTGCTTTAATGCTTTGGAGGTTGGGTTTTCTTGAAAAGGTTTTTCTAGGGTATATCAATGTCTCTTCTCTTCTACCTTTGCTTCTACTATTCTTCTATTATTATTTATTTCTAAGTGCTTAGTTACATGTCATTATGCCACTGAATTTTTTATTAATCAAATATTGCATAGTTCTCTCCTAAAAGGGTTAATGTAGGAAATGTTTTTCTATTATTTATGTTGTATGAAAATAGATTTTTTGTACTTGTAGAGCACTTTTATTTAATTAATAGTTTGATAATGGAGGTGGATATATGATATTTTACTCACAATACATCCTTCTAGCTAAGGAGTACTTAAAGAGTCATCAAAGACAAAATTTTGGGAAGCAAGGCACCTAATTGTGCTAGATTGTGATTAATGATGTACAAACCACATAAATAATGAGGGATTTGATGTTGTGTGTAAATGAGAAGTTGATAGTGTTGAAGGAAAATAACTTATACATAGAATTTATGAAGATGTGGGGACATACACACTTAAACCATAAATAGAGGTAATTGACATTGAGTGCATTTCTTGAAAAAAACATAGGAGTCTTGCTCCATCATTTTCCGATAGTACCCCATTTGAAGGAAGTTTATGGGCCAATTTTTCACCACCAAAGTATCACCCATGGACAATAGAATGTGCTTTTGGGAGAGTGATGAAAATTTTATGCTTGATTATGCAACAAAAAAGAAGACCATTATAACCATATTGATACAAGACATTGGAAATGACACAATGAGATGTATTTTTGCACATATGAATACAAAGATTCTTAGAAGAATTAGGGGGTGAATGTATCATGTAAATGAGAAAATACTTCTAAGTACTATTCGCTCGTGTCAAGTGCATTGATAGAGGCATCATTGAGAGGGGATGGAGAATTCTCAATGATAGGGTAAGAGGAAATGAATGAGGAATTAAAATTCATCTATAGCATTGGATGGGGGCATGAGAGAGGCAACATAAGACGTAACATTAGTGTGGTGTTTGTATTTCTTGAGTATTAACATATATGGTACACATGAGGAAAATATTTTGAGGGATAAAGTGAGGGCACAATGAAGAGAGAGGTTTCCTTCTTTAGCTCAATAATCACTCATGATTTGACATATCATCGATTGCGAATCACCATAGATGCATAAAGAAATAATACTTAGACAAGTGTGGTGCACAACCTAGCTATGAGGGCATCATACTCAATGAAATTATTGCTACATGAGAAATTATTGTGGAAAGAGAGGGATACAATTTTAGATGGTGGGATCAAGATCATACCCACCCTCGAGCTAGTCCTACATCATGAGCCATCAAAGAACATTTTATATACATGGTCAGTGATGGTCATAAGATTGTGCTCATCTAGAAAAGTGTTAGGATTAGGTGAGGAAAATGGAGTGGGTGTGTTAGTCAAGTGGTTAGCTAGGTCTTGTCCCTTAATTTCCTTTTGTGGGATGAACATAGAGTCAAATTCCATAAGGAACATTACATATTTTTCTATGCAAACCAATAAATCCATCTTAGAAAGGTGTTGAAGGGGATCAAATTTAATGACAATTATGGTTTCAATATGGAGAAGCTAATGTCAAAGTTTTTGGGAAGTGAACATGATCATTACAATTTCTAAATAAAAATATATCAAATCTCATAACCAATTGGTGTGTGACTGATATAACAAACATGTTGCTTACCATTATCATCGAGTTGGTCCAAGATACTATCTAATGCATGATCAATAATGGATGTATACAAAATTGGGGGACATATAGGAATAATTGACATGAGAACAAGGAAAACATGTTAGATGATATTCTAGTGAGTCACATGCTTGTTAGCATTCTCCATTTCTAAAAACTTAGTATCTTTTTGAGTAATTAGGTAAAGAGAAAAGTGTGCTCAACTAGCTAAGAAATAAAACTACAAATGGATTAAAATCAACCTTGGACACTTTGGAATTGAGAGATATTACATGGGGGAAGCATGCTAACAATCACATCAATCTTCTTAGTGTCTATCTTGATAAGAACCAAAAAAATCAAGAAGTTTACCAACACCCATGATAAAAACACACTTCTTGGATTGAGATGCATTTTAGACATGTGTATATTCTCAAAGATAAAAGGAATATAACAAACATGGTCCTAATGAATATGTGATCATAAAGATTAACCACATTCTCTATGATATAAATCTAAGGTGAATAATCGATAGGGTAGATAAAAATATCCTTGAGAAGATTTTCTCACCTTTAACCATTAAAGTTACCTTGGGATGCATCTTTTAGATTTTCTATTTAACTAGTTTAGCATTTGGGTGAAATGAAATATTGTGCACTATCACAATCTTTCTATGATAGGCATATCCTCATATGCCCAAAGAAAGAGGTTAGGAAAATCATGCAAGAGCTATGCATGAGAAACCTCCTTATCATTAGAAAGACATTCACACATTTCAAAAGAATCAAAAAGATCAATAGGATCCATGGAGACATCCACATTTTCACCCATCACAAGGGTGCTATGATCTTTTATGAGGAATGATAGAAGGAATCTCAATGCTTGAATTAGAAGAGGAAATAGGGTTAGAAGTGCACATGTTGGATTGCTAGTTTCTTTTTTCAGGGGTTGAGTTGGTAGGGGAATCCATTTTCATGATGACACAAAAGGGTATTGGTATACAAGCTTAAGAGTTTAGCCAACAATTCTTTAGTAGAAAAGACATCTAAGGATGGTGGGGTTGGAGAGGAGAGCCTAAGAATGAGTTTGGTATCTTGGAGAGAAAGAGAGGGATCATGGGAAAGGGCAATCATGGTGTAACATAAAAAATTACACACCCTCACAACTTTCATGCTATGTTTTGGCTCGCTTTAGCATATGTATCCCTTAGCATGTTTTAGGCTTATTTTGGACCTTGCTTAAGTCTTTTTCCTCCCTTGGTATTAATGTTATATTTATGTTCTTGTTTTTTTCACTTCCTTTGTGTAATAAAATCTTTCTTTTGTGTTTTCCTTATTTTCCCTTGGTGATTCAAACTTTCAAAAGTGCAACACATGGGTGTCCACCAATGTTTTGTCATAAAATGATTGCTTTAGAGCATTTTTTCCAACTTCTTTTGACTAAAGTTTTCTAACCAATCCAAGATGAATCCCCACAACCAGTTCAAACCTTGGACCATATTTTCCCTCTTATTCCATTTTGAAGAAGATCTTACAATGTATGAAGCTCAATGAATTACTCTCTCCCCTCTTGGATATCTCTATTAATTTTTTTGCTATTCTTGGCTCTCTTGGCTCTCTCTACCAATTTTTTTTCTCTTCTTTTCTCTCTTGGCTGCATTTTGTTGATCATATCTCCATTGTTGAAGTTACCTATTGCTAGATCTTCATTTATATTTTAATATACCCACTTTCTCTTTTATATAATGTTTGTAATGTTATTGTATATATTATTGCATGGATTATTCACATGAATATTTACACATGGTGTTAAGCCTAATTAAGTGTCTCATTTAGTGAGAGTTAGCTTGCTACCTCTTGAAAGTATTTAGAGAGTTAACTTGCCACTTGTTTTAGTTAGTGGGAGTTGACTACCCAGTTAGCTCCACTATTCAGGGTGGATGTTTCTCCTCTCTCTCCTATTTGTACACTCATTTTTGTGGGTTAGTATATGCCAATTTATGCATTTTCGTGTGCAATATTTTGCTTGCATTTTATTTTTTAATTTCATAGGTAGGAGCATGTGATTGCTTGAAATTTGTGACTTAATCTAGTAATGACATATCTAGAGATCTTGAGAAAATTTACATGGTATGAAAACCAATTTTTTATTGTCGAGTTTGGTATTGCTCAGATTATTTTTTGAAAAAATTAGTGCATACATTTTTGGGTTTGCTATGTGTTCATTTGTGCTTCTATGTACATTGGTAGAGGTTGTTGTTCTCCTTGTAGGTGTTGAGAGGTCATGCATTTTCATATTGAAGGCGAATCAAAGACCAATATGATCATTGTGAAAGAGGTCAAGTCGTGTGTTGTCTCTAAAAGAGCAAGTGTTATTTTATGATATCTGTTTAAGCATGACCTTGTGATCTCTATTGTAAGGGTGTGTGATTTTGTAGCGGCTTACCATTCATAGAGGCCCACAATCTTCTAGTGGTCCACTCGCCATTCATAGAGTCCTAAAATTTCCTAGCAGCCCTATAAAGGATGATGACATTGTGAGTGTTGTATGCAAAGGAGAGAGGTTGTAGTATCAAATCCTTGCAATAGCTAAGCAAAGGAGAAAGAAAGGCCACAACATGAGTCATGAGTTATTATGGGAAAGACCAAAAAGTTAGTTGAATGCATTTAGCCAAGAATAAACACCTTTAAAATTGATGACATCAACTTTTACACTTGTGTGACATCATCAGCAAGGGGAGGAGAGGGGAACCCACAATTTTTTTTTTCATCTCTTGGTCACATGGTATGATCATATGAGGGCTAAAACCTCAGGCTTGCTACTAGCAAGAGATTAAATTTAGCTTCCTCTCAAACCTCATTTTTTTAAAGTTTTGAAAGACATTTGTTAATTTTGTGAGGTGCAATTGAAATGGACAACATAGGGAAATAGTAAAATTATTGTAGCTTTTGATTGGCAACTCGAACCTGATTGCTATTTTTTTCTAAGTGAATAATTTTTTACATCCAATCTTGGAAATGTTATCACATTGAAATTATAATGTTCCCTTTTTTCATTCCATTGGAATTTTCTATGCACTAAACATATAAAGTGCCAAAATATGGGCAAATCTAATATTGAATCAAGGGGGGTGTGTTGTATTGTATTGTATTGTATTGTGTGCACTTCTATATTTCATTTTGTACATTTGTACATTTTATTTTAAAAACTATTCTTTTTCAAGCATGGATTCAAATCATATAGTCACACCATTAACACCTTTTATTATCATGATTAGAAACTAAAAGTACAACTTGTGTTAAAAAATAAAGGGTTGTATAGGGTAGCTATGGGCACTGAGAAAAAACCTACTATTGAGGAAGTTAAAAAAAAGTGGCTTAACAATGTGATCAAGCCTTTGGCTTCTTGTGTTTTATTGTGTATTTTGAACTTCTCTTTCATGTAGAATCTTTTAATACACCCAAATAAATTTGGCTCGCATTAATTATTTTTGAGAAGGTAGATGAAGTGAAATTTCATGAGATAAAAAATGAGCTTATAAGTTTGAGCCTTAGTTACTTTGAAACCCTAGAGGAATTCTGTACTAAGCCCAAATTAGTAAGGTTATAGTTAAAAGAACATGGAATACATGAAAAGAGGATCAACTAGTTCTTTATATACTCTTAAAATTAGGTATTGAGTATTTTTCATTTGCAACTACCTTCTACTCCACCAAAAGGGCTATTAGAACCTCATGGAAGATTCCTTCTCTAGAGAGCTTCATTGAAAACTTGAATAGGGAGCATGATAAGTTAATACAAATGGGCACATTGAAGTCTACAAAGATTCAATCCCTTATTGCAAGGAATGGAAAAAAAAGCTTTAAACAATAAGAGGAAGACACAAAACACTCAAAAGGACAAGGAGATCAAGAAGGATAAAAAAATATGAATCCTCCAAAACCAACATAAAAAATTCTTCAAATAAAGGGAAACTTAAAAAAGAAAAAGTTAAGTGCTCGTATTGCAAGAAACTTGGGCATGGTGAGCAAAAAGTATCAAACAATCTTCATCAACTCAAGAATCTACTGAGACAAAGGAGAAAGGTAAAGAGAAATGTAAGGGAAGGGAAAGACTCTTGTTGCCACTGTTTCATTATCATCAACTTTTTCTTGGATCATTGAATTTAGTGCTTCACACCACATGCGTTCTTCACAGGTTGGGTTTTCTTTCTTAGAGCCTTATAGTATGACTTCTATCACTTTAGGTGATGAAAATCCAACAATAGTTATAGGGAGAGGGTTTGTTTAAGTTGAAGGTGGAACACTCACAAATATTCTAAGTGTACCTTCCCTTTTAGCTAATATCCTATCAATGTGTCAGATTACCCACATAGGGAAGGGCATGATGATCTATTTTTCTCTAGACCTAGTTGAGATTAAAGAGTTGCACAACAACAATTTGTTAGCTTTGGAAAGGTTTAATCACCAAGCTAGGTTATACACATTCTCACACTTTGCACTTGATGTTTCTCCTACAATATTGCTTACTCATTCATATAACATTCACAAGTTAAGGAATGAGTAGGCTGACCACCTTAACTACCACTACCTTGAGTAGCTACATCAACAATATGGTCACAAGGTTACCTAGAGTTAGGTTTTGTAAGGGTTTTTGTGAGGGTTGTACCCTTGGGAAGCATCTTGAAGAGAAATTTGAGAAAGGAAATCAAGGGAATATCACCACCCATCTTTTGCTAAGGCTAGACATGTTTTCACTTTCATTTATGACTTCTCCAAATACACATGGGTGTAATTACTTCAGTAGAAAAAATAATTATGTAATTTCTTCTCATGGATATGTGGACTACCTTGTCTAAAATATAACCACTTCAGTTTTTAACTAGTCCTATGCTCTCAAAATTAAAACTATTCACTAGCATTGCCAACAGGTTTAAAAAAGAGAGTAGACAATATTGTTACTTACTCAATGGGGTGAGTACAAGAGCCACTTATGAAGTGGGGTGAGTAAATAAACTACTTATGCACTGGAGTAAGTAACAAAAAGAAATCAAGAGCACAATGGTAATCTAACATTGTTTAGCACACACAAGTAATATGCATGTCGAATTGTTATTCTCTGCTCCTAATTTGAATTGTAAATAATGATGGATTAGACAATGGTAATCTATTTAACTTTAGGGGATTAGATATATCCTACACCACAATTGTAATCTTGTCACACATTTTTTAGATTATCCACGAAAATTGTTGTCACACATCTGTCAGTTTCACCGCCACAAGTGTAGTATTCCCTAATGCATCTGTCTATATTACTAAGATCAAAATTTCCATTAGGTGATCCATTCTACTGATATTAGACCTAGATAGAAAATCCCCTGCACACAAAAGCCTATCAATGAAATGGTCTTTGTCTATTTTGGCTAGTGTGTTCTAATTGTAATCAAATAATTACAAGATCTTTATTTAATTAGAGATCATTTTGTTAAAAAATATGAAGTATTGAACAAACTTCAAGACTAGTGAGTTCCAATTGTAATCACAATATGAAATAAGATACTATAATGAAATGGTCTTTGTCTATTTTGGCTAGTGTGTTCCAATTGTACTCACACAATTACAATATATTTATTTAATTAGAGATATTTTTGTTCAAAAATATGAAGTATTGAACAAATTTCAAGACTTCAAGGCCCATGTTAAAAAATAGTTAGGTGAAGTCATCAAGGTTCTTCAAATAGATAATGGGGGTTAGTATATCAACAATTAGTTTGATAAGTTTTGTATAGTAGAGTGGATAGGCTTGCAACACACAATTTTTTATACTCCCTAATAGAATGATGTTGCAAAATGTAAGATGTACACTCCAAAGGGCATTACACCACAATATTGGATAGAAGCAATCAACTGTGCTTGTTATATTCAAAATTTATTTCCTCACAAATCATTGAAAAGAATCACTCCATTTGAAGCTTGGATAGGTAGGAAACCATCAATTGAGCATTTTAAAGTCTTCAAATCTCTAGTCATGACACACATATTGAAGCAAAATCACAAGGAGATGGAGCCATAATCCAAATCTTGCATCTTTGTAGGTTATCTAGATGGTGTGAAAGGTTATTGCCTACTCTACTCAACCACACACATGTTGGTCATTGAGAGGAGTGTTGATTTCTAGGAGAGTCTTGCTGAATCTACACTTGATATTTCTCCTTCTATTATGAGCTAAATTGGTTTTGATGAATCAAACCATCCATAGTAGATTCCTAGGGTAGAGTCTTATTCTTCTAGTTATCACAATGAGGATAGTGATGTGGATTCATCTTCATTTAATTCTACACATGTTTTGAAGGATGATATTTTATCACCTAACTTACCCACTTCTCACCCTCTTTGGGCTGGACAAACAATTTAGAGTGCAGGTAGTTGGGTAGGGAATCCAACGTATGGTAGACGTACATGGTTAGAATATCAAAGTGGGCCACATGCTTTCTTGTCCTTAGATTATGATCCATATAACTTACAAGAGGCATCAAACATACTTTTGAGGGATAGTGCTATACATGATGAATATGATTCCTTAATGAGAAATCACAGTTGGGACTTGACTTCACTTCCTAAGGGAAGGAAGGTGGTTTGATGTGGGTGGATATATCAAACTACGTTTATTGTAGATGAGTCAACTGATAGCTTGTACAAAGCACATTTGGTTGCTAAGGGGTTTTCACAAGATGCTAGTATTGAATACACATAGATGTTTGCACCCATTGCCAAGATGAATTTGATCTGAATTACACTTTCTATTATTGTTGCACATGGCTGGGATGTGCACTAGATGGATGTGAAAAGTTCTTTTTTTCATGGATACCTTGAGAAGATCTATATAGAACAACTACCAAGGTTTGTTCAAGATTCATCCTTAGTTTGCAAATAGGAAATCTCTTTATGACATCAAATAGGCCCCTTGGGATTGGTATGCCAAGATGGATTCCTTCCTCCTAGCTTCAGGTTTCACTTGGTGCCACTCAAATACTAATGTATATCTCTTGTGACAAGATGATTCATTGTTGATACTCATATTTTATGTTGATAATATTTTAATCATTGGGATCTCTCCATCTGCTATTGCAATAGTGAATTGAAATCTACGTGACGTATTTGAAATTCAATAGGCTTGGGTTTCTTGCACTACTTCCTTGGCATTGAGATTTAATAGTTTGACTTAATGATCACATTTGCACAACTTAAGTATACTCTTGATTTACTTGCTCAATTTCACATGACTAATTGTAATTCATCTTTGAATCCCTTTTTATTTGGAGTCAAGCTTGAGACTAATTGTACTACACCATTGGTCGACGCTACTTTGTATTGACAACTAGTTGGAAGTATCATCTATCTTACTCATACCAAGACAAACATTTCAAATGTAGTAGGTATGGTTTCAAGACTCATGCAAGAGCCTCATGAGTTGCACTAGAAAGTAGCTAAGAGGATCCTTCACTAACTTTAGGGTACTTTGAGATTTATGATTCATTAAGTATTTGGTATAGAGGTTGAACTGCTTGGATACAAAGATTCAAATTGAGCTATTGATTCTCAAAATCACAAGTCCACTTTAGGTTATAATTTCTCACTAGGTTTTGGTTTGATCAATTGGTCTAAAGAAAAAAAAATGCTATTATTTTATCATTTGTAGAGGAAGAGTACAATGGATTTGTTGATGTAGCTACTAAGGCTCTTTGGCTTTAGGGAATTTTTATTGAGTTTGGCATTCCATTTAGACAACCAACAATCATCTATTGTGACAACCAAAGCACCATATAGATATGAAATAATTTAGTCCAACACCAATGAACCAAACACAAAGATTCACATGCATTACATTTGAGAACTTATTCATGGTTAGATCATCAACTTAGTTTTTTTTTTTGATCTTCAGAGAAGGTTGTTGACATTTTCACCAAACCTTTTATTGAGAGAAATTTCATTCATCTACTTGGGGTGAGATGTACTTTAGCAACAACATAATCTTTGGGGGTGGAGGGAAAATTTAGTTCTCCTCACTTTATTTTTCATCTTTTGGAAGGATTTTTTCCACTAGGTTTTCTCCTTTCTCCACTTCATGGTAGATTGTATTGTACTCGGGTATCTCATTAGGCCTAACTTTATCAGGATCCATTTCATTTGTGTCCACCTAAGATATGCTTATGGGGGGTGTTAGTGTATATATTATTTCATGCATTATGAAAATGGATATTTACACATGACATTAAGCCTACTTAGGTGCATTGGTTAGTGAGAGTTAGCTCACCACCTCTTCTAAGTCTTGAGAGTTAAATTTCCACCTATTTCAGTTAGTGGGAGTCAACTACACAATTAGCTCCACTATTCAAGGTGGTGGTTTCTCCCCTCTCCTATTTGTACACTTATTTTGGTGGGTTAATATATGTTGATTAATCCATTTTCATGTGTATTATTTTGTTTACATTCTATGTTTTTAATCTCCTAGGTAGGAGTGTGTAATTTCTTGATATTTGTGGCTCAATCCAATACTGGCATTATGTCTAGAGATCTTAGCGAATTTTATAGGTAATATTGTTGCATTGAGTTATTGTTCTTATTTTAATACTATTACAAATCTCTCTATATTATTTACCTCTATTTGATAATATAACCTAGCATTTTTACTTCCTACTTGTTCACACACACACAAGGGTCTAAATCCCTATAGGCTAGGGAGTTCTCATTTATAGATTTCATTTCAAGGTTGTGTTCTTAGTTCTTAATACATGTAGAGTAAAAGCATATGACTTGTTTCTTTCTCTTTGACTATTGGTGGAAGCTACAAGGTCAAATTAGGGACTTGACCATTCTTGGCAAGATCCCAAGTAGTCACAACCCTTTTTCATGTTAATAGCTACAAGTATTTGAAAGATTCAATCACCCAAAGGTTTTTTTTTCTTTCACATTTCTCTTGTCACATATATTTTTCTTGCAAATCTATATATTAAATTAATTTTCTAGCATTTCCATATATTTTAGTATCTCCTAGTCTTCTATTTTGCTACCTCTATCTCCTTGTTGTATAGAAAAACATTCTCTACGTTGTATAATCTAGTTTTTTGTTTCTCTAAGATAACATTGTATATAAGGGAGAACATCACATTGATAGGACCACAATATGATGTGTGGATGTCCATACACTATACCTATATCCTAGATTGTGAGCCTTTCCTTTTGATACTAGGTTCCTTCCTTTTTCGTTTTATAGTTTTGTATCTAGCTAATTAATTCTACAATCTAATTTCCTATATTAAAAAAACATTCTTTGTCTCAAATTTATGTTTTAGCTTTGTAAAATATTTTATTTTAGAAGTATAAAGCATGTTAGGATATTTCTAGTGTGATTTTTTTCTTTGTACAATAGAATGATAACAAAATTTTCTTTCAAAAGAGCTATTTTTATCATAGTGTAAGTGTTGAAAAAGTTTAACTTAGATAACAAAGATATTTTTTTAGTTAAATCAAATTATATTTTCTGCATTACACATAGAAGATATCACAAACCAATGAGAAGAAAGGTTAGAGGGATGATATGATTTATATGTTAACCCAATAGAAGAAATATGTGGGTTAGGCCTCACAAGTACCTTAATCCCTTTCTTGATGTGACCAAGGCCATTTAGGTCATAACTATGTTTAGAGAGCACCTTGAATTCTATTCAATAATAACTTTCCAATATACATGGTGAAGGAGGACTCTCCTAACTAGCATGGGTAAGGTGAGTTTTAAACTTATAGGGGTAAGGATTAGTGATTGTATCGACATGAGGAGGTGCAATAAGCCTACCATATTATGTACATGGTTCTTGTGTAGAGGGGGAAGATAAAAGTGGTTTAATTCAATCTTAAACTTATATAAATGGGTAAAATCCAAGGAACTAAAATCATCATAAAGAAATGTGTTAGGAGTATTTGGGGGGATAGTATTAGTAATAGTGGGAGATTTTGTTCACATAGTCTTAGTAATGATAGGAGAGGGTGATATTGTAGGGGAAGAGGGAATAGGTATTGTTGGAAGATGATAGATTTAGAGATGAGAGTTGGAGGAATATGGGAAAGGGAGGAAAGATCAAATTACATTAATTGATAATAATAAAAAGGATCATCATATGCCTTTATCATGAAGGCCCTATCATAGATAACTTTAACGAATCAATAAATCATGGATTAGATGCCCCACACCACATGAACATGTGGTTTGCTAAGGAGGAGATTGTAAGAAAGGGTGACATGGAATAATGTGATGAGAATCATAGGGCCAAGAGTGATAGGAAGATTAATAGTGTCCATAGGGTCTCACCCAATATTTCCAAACCCTTTTATAGAGACATTGAAAGGGGTGATATTATATTTGTTAATACAATGAGCTAAATGAAATCCAAGCTACAAATGTTATGACTAGAACTATTATCAACTAAGGAACATTTAATTTTGATGGTGTTTATAATGCTAACCACAATAAGTTTATGGATATTTTCTCTTTGAACCTCATGAGGAAGTTCAAAAGGAAAGAAAATGATTTACTTTATGTCAGTCCTAATGTAATCAATCATGGCTACCACCTTAGTAGGTTTGGAAAAAGGTGGGACCAATATTTTTTATAAAGCATTCTCAAGTAAGTTAAGGTACAAAGATACTTGAATCAAGTCACAAAGGGAAATCCTAGCTTGCATGGATTGGAGTTGTTTTACAAGATCATATTCCTTCCAAGGAAAAAACATGGATTCAACAGAAGAACATTATCAAGAGGACCTACATGAAAACTATCGCCAAATTATTCTACTATTTTTTTTCTTTCTGTTGTATGTGTGGCCTATTCCTTAAAATTTGGTAATAGATAAGGCCTATAGTACAAAACAATAGTGATGAATAAATGAAGGGGAATCCTTGAGGTCATTAGGAAATCCTCAAAAAACAAAATTAGATGAGATGGTAGGGAAAATGGAGAAATGCTACACACTACTAGTTGAGGAGAAGCTTGGATAAAAATAATTATAAGATTTAAGTAGGCATATGTATAATTAATATTTTGATTGATTACATTTTGGTAATTAACATTAACTAACTAATGGTTAGGATCGGTTATTACTTGGGTATTAAGCAAGCCCATTCCATAAATATTCCCTAAGGCTAGGTTGATGGTTACATCGGTAAGTGAGGAGGACTAGAAATGGTTACATCTAGGTTTGATAACATGTCATCATCCAAGTGAAATGAATCAATTTCTTGATTGTCATCAAACAATGTATTATTATAGACAATGATCAAATGTAGTAATAAAAGACATGAAAAATACTAGACCTAAAGGTTAAATAGGCTCCTAAGGAATAGAGGTTTGCACTAGGTTCACCAAAATTGTGGGTAGGAAATAAATAACCTACTTAGTTTGAATTTGGCAAATTTTTAAAATTATCTATCCTAAAATTTAACTAGTAATCTAATGTTAAATAGTTTATTTAAAGAAAACATACATAACTACATTACCAATCACATTTCGAGTTTTTTTTTTCACTTAGATACTAAGGGTGTCCTATTTAAAGTAGAATCCTAACTTAAATAGAATTTAGCTAGAAAACGAAAAATAATTTACAAGAACCAATTTATGCTAATTGATATATTTGAATCTAATGACAATTACATCTATGAATCTAATAGAGGAAACAAGTGTTTAAAGATATTTGATAAAGAGATGAAATCAAAGATGAAACTTGGGTGAATGTATTGTGGAGGATATTTGTGCAAGATATGTGGAGGAGAGATAAGAGCATATTCTAATATCAAGACACCATTGCACCCTCAAGGATGTCAACATGATTGTGCTTGAGTTCTCTATGCATGAAAAATAAAAACAACGAAATCTTGTAACATGGAAAAAGACGAAAAACCACACACATACACATAACATGGAAAAGATGAAAAACCACACACACACAATGCAATTTAAGACAATTTAGATTAAATTGAATGACTTGATAAGTTAAACCATTTATAAACACATATCATTTAGTGTGGTTGGATGTAATAGGTGTTATACCTACATTTGGGACAAAAAAAGAGGGTGGCTACATATATGAGCTTGCTAAGGTGGTAAACCCCCTATTTTGGTATTTCAATCTCCATGAACACACAAATATTATTTTGTATATATGTGCACATTTAGCCCAAGTGTGTCTAGGACTAAAGCTTAACATAAATATATTTACAATGTACAAAACTATAAAGATTTATACATTTGCTATGTGTATAAAGAAAATTAAGAAAATGGAATCATTGATATTATAAAGAGAAAAAGGGCAGTTGAAATTTATACTTAAAAATATTACATCAACAAAAAAATGTTAAATACTATGAAAATAAAGGAAAAATATTGCTCTTGAGAAGAGGGGAGCAATCAAGAGGAAAATTCCAAGTGTCATTAAGAGAGGAAAGGGAAAATATTCTTGGATTTTTTAAATAGAGAGAGGCCAAACTTAAGTGGAGAGCTCAAGGTAGGGGAATATTATGCTTATGCTAAACAAATGAGAAAATAATATTATCGCTATAAAAAGAAGATAATCAACAATAGACAAATTCAAATGTTCTTGACAAGTCAAGAGAGTGATTACAATTGAATCACACAAATATACAAAGGATTTTGATGGTTTTTTTTTGCTTCCACAAAAATATAAATGGGACAAGAAAATATTCTCAAAGAATAAGGAACCCCAAGCCCATAGGCTAAATAAAATATTATTAGCTCATACAAATAATATTTTTCAATGTCCAAATGAACATGATAATCAAAAGAAATAATAACAAAATATGTGGATGAAGGAATGGGATTTCAAACTTGTAGGGAAAACCCAAATGTTAGATCCTTCATATATATGCCTAAAACTATTGTAAATTGGGAATGAGTTTTCTTTATAATTTTTTTAAGAAAATAGAGGAGACAAAGGAAACAAAGAATAATCTTGGAGAGGAGAGTAAGAGAGGAGATCATTTTTTAGAGTTGTTAACCTTTAAAATGACTCCTAAGAGATCTATTTATTGACAAAATAATATCCATTAGCAAAAAAAGTTGTCAAACTAGAATTTTTAGATGTTGAAAAGGAAAATAAAACATGTTTAAGTCTCTTTCTCAATTGGGGATGCTACTATGGTCATGCTAGTGTTCAAATGTATATAAGACGATATGAGGTCATAAAAATGGGCTTAAGATGAAGCTAGTATTGAATCTTGGCAATCCAATTAGGAAAAAGACATGTAATTGGTTAAGTGCAATTAATCACTACATAGAGAAAAAATGTAGGGTATGCAATTTTTGACACTACAACAAGCACAAATTAACTTAAATCTAGTAGGTGCCAATTGTGGGCTAATGTATTATGAATTTAAAGGTTAAAAGTACTAGAAATAAATGCAATGAACAAAAGTACTTAGCTTTGTGATTAAAGAATGGTTGCCTTTCTTGAAGATTATGGATTCTGAACAATGTTTGCTCTAGAAATGGTGTCTCTCTACTTGTATGACTCCTCAAATTATGTGTTTGGCCTATGCTTTGTCTAGGGTTAAATCTGCAAATCTGGGTCTAGTTTGTGATTTTGTTCTTTATGCTTAGATCTAACCTTGTCTAATGTGTATCTTTGCTCTATTGTTTTCTAGATATGCCTTTTCTTTGTCTCCGTCTTTGCTTTAGGATAGATAGTATTTAAAAATACCTTGTAAGGCTTTTCATTGTATTACTAGAGGACAAATTCTCGTAGATTAGTCCATAAAATATGTATACAGGATAAAAAACAAGCAAGCACCATAAAATGATGTATGTAGATTTGTTAAGCCAAGAGGCTTCCTATAGTCACAACAAAGACCTGGTGTAAACAAAAATGAATCATCTTTAAATTGACATGCAGGTGGCAGTAATGAAGTGAAAGAGTGGACAATAAAGAAGGATTGATGTGCGTTGTGAAATGAAGGGTCATGAAAATGTAACTAACTGTAATGGTAGTGGAAGGGTGGTCTCTGATGTCTCTGTGTTGTCCATTTTCTAGCCTAATAGGAATATCATGCAATTTTACTGGCGTTACAACTTAGGCAACGACTGGCATCAATAACGGACAAAAGTGGAAGTGTCAAGTATGTTGCAATGTTCTTTATATAAACGATTCCTCCTACTTTCTAGATCATTGTTGGAAGTTTTGAAGCACTAGATTTGTAGATTTGAAAACACAAAGAAGAAAACAAAGACAAAAATAAGGAACAGAGAATTCATTTACACAAACACACAACCTCAACTCTTTATTTCTTTGATAACTCTAACCCTAACCCTAACTGTAATTCCAACTCTAACCCTAATCCTAACTAATTCTATAACTAACCCTAACCCTAACTATAATTCCAACCCTAACCCTAACTCTAACTTTAAACCTAACCTAACTTAACCCTACTCGAACCCTAACTCTAATCCTATTAATTTTGTCTTCCATGTTACGCTGTGAATGCTACTAGCATATATATATTATTTATCAATAACATATATAAAAATGCCGAGAGATATCCTTCTCGAGGCATCTATTGCACTTTTATGTGACTAATTGATTAAAAATTAAATGCCTTGAGAATGACATCTCTCGATATTTTTATATATATATTATTAATAAATATATATAAAAACGCCGAGAGATATCCTTCTCGAGGCATCTATTGCTCTTTTATGTGACTAATTGATTAAAAAATAGATGCCTTGAGAATATACCTCTTGACGTTTTTATATATATTATTAATAAATAATATATATATATATATATGCTAGTTACTTTTTTTAGTGCATCAAGCCTAAAGGTTTTGCTATTAATTCCTTCTTTAATGCTCTAGGACTAGAGATGATGTATTAGAAATCTTTAGATACTTGACAATGATTAATGAATGCTAATGAATGCCTTAAAATATTGACACATGGCAACAAATTTCGCAAAATGTGTACTTGGTTAGCTCAAAGTAGAAAAATAAAGGGCATCAATAGACTAAACTTTGAATTTGAATTTGAATTTTAAAGAAGTGGTGGTCAAGTCCATGGTCATGTGGTCGACTTTGTGACCACCAAGATGTCCCATGGTGGGTGAATGGTCAAATTTGGGTGGATAATGATCATATTGAGGTAGGTGTTTGAATAAGTGTAATCAATACAAGACATAGGTGAATGTATTAGAGTGTGTGCATATAACAACAAGGTGAGGGAATATGTGTATATCAATAGGTGAAGGCTAGGGGAATAAACCCAACTTCACACAAGATTGCACCATTTGTCGATTCGTACATGTATCAAGACACAAAACTAAATGGGAAATGATATGGGTATTCAAATTTTGACCATAACAATCCTATATTGTTATACATATAAAGAGAGGGAAGTCTGCATAAATAAGAAATCTGGAACTTAAGCCATCCTCAATATTCTGAATTGATGATACCAGTTTAAAGATAGATGTTGGTTCATTTGATTCCGTCAAATAGAGATATGAGAGGAACCCATAGTTTGGGCACTTAGCCTTAAACCGAGTCTCGAGCGTTAATGGCTACCAAGTTCAAGGATGAAGTGTGTTTTGCCTAATGCCTTGAAACAGCCGAAGGCTGGCACCCTGGTCTAAATAAATTTTCACAATTTTTTCTCCATTTATCAATTGAAGCATGCATCTTTGAAGTAACTTTTATTAAAATATTAAACATTATCTACAGCCTATTGGTACATGGTTCAGCATTAGTTTACAAATGGACTATATTTTTTTTAAATTCTTTTGAACTAGTTTATTGCGAAGAAGTTGTTGGAATACTATTTTTGATAGAGGATAACCATTATTCAGCAAAGTATTCCTGATAAAGTTCGAACACAGATTGATTTAGGTCTTTTTGCAGTTAGTATCAAGTCTATTGTAAGACAATGGGTGGGTATTAATAAATAACAAAGAGGGTGGGAGCCTTACAGAAGAAACCAGGATCTAGAGCTACAAGTATTAGTGGTGAAATCCATTTTGATAGTCGTTGCCAGTTGGCCTTAACAATAGGGTCCCTGCTGTACACCTTGGATATCAACTAATAGTTTCTGTTTTCAAACGGATGGCCGGAGATGCCCAACTCAAAATAGCATTATCTAATTAGTTCATAATATCTTCCGGCATATCAAGATAACGACATGGTTACAACTAATTTCCTTGAATTTCTGTTTTCAAACAGATGGCCGGAGATACCCAAACTCAAAAATAGCATTATCTAATTAGTTCAGAATATCTTCCTGCATATCAAGATAACGACATGGTTACAACTAATTTCCTTGAATGTCAGTTAATTTCTTCTCTTGTATCCATTTTGTGGTTTCTCAGAACTATATCAACGAGAATTGCACGCTCTTTCAAAAACTGTAGAGTTGGCAATGGTCAGAGAATTAATCCACTGTCAAACAAGCAAGCAACAAAACCTGTCACATAAAATACCATCACACAGCCGCCTTTTGGAATTTATGTGCATGTTTTGGGAGATGGAAAGATAAATGAGAAAATGGCCTTTGACAGGCAACAAATTTTAGAAAAAATTACCAAACTTTTCTCATTCTCTTAGGCTCAATATTAAATGTCATCTGATGTCTATCCAAAAATCCTCTCTTGTCAGCACCACCCCATGTGAATTCAGGATATTTGTGGTAAACAAAAACAGGAAAATATATCCAAGTTCTTCCCACTCAGGCTAATTCATACATGACTAGATAACAATAGGGCTACTGTATGGATGATATAATTAATGACCCATCAAATTGAGCTGTCAAATTTATGTGTTATGACACACCATGTGAACAGTCAACTTTTTGTGGCATGCCAATTCATGCCTTAAGTAGTCCAAATAGACATTCAACAGAGTTTCAGAACCTGGCAGGAACTTTAAATCCATTCAGTTTCCTACACAGGCACAAGCTTTTTATATATTTTAAATCCATTCAGGTTCCTACACAGCACAAGCACTTTATACATTTTGGTCCATAAGAAAATCTAATAATTACAGCAAATTCTATTCATGCCCGGACCCCAAACAACAAGGATTCCTCACGCCCAGCAGAAAATGCCGAATGGAAGGCCAGCATGCCCAATAGCAGTTACATAATATGTATTATGAATGGTATAAGACTTCATTTTTTAAAGTGAAAGAATAGAAACTGAAAAATTAGAGGGTCCCTTATTTTTACAACAGACAGGTGAAGTGTGAAGAGACCCCTGATTTGTATCGTATAACCTGTGATACAGTTGAGAGATATTGGACCCAATGCACTTTCAGAAATCTGTAATTGTCTGCTGACCAAGAGATTGAACTTTGTGCCACTCAGTAAAAAGTTTATGGAGAAAACCCCTGTTATTCAAGGATATGATCTAGTTTTTCAGTTCTAATGGTTCAAAAGTGTTTGTTCTTTCAATATTTGCAGATTCAGCTCAGCAGAGAAATTTGATTTCTTATTTTCCGATTCATTATCCTAGTGATTAAATCCAAGGTTATCTTCATTCTCCAACTCATATGCACTCCTATTAACATTTCTTCTTGCAGTTCTAGTCACTGATGGAGGTTCATTTTCATCACACTCATAATTATCCTTCTCGTCAGCATTTGACATAGTAAATTTTTGGCTTCCTTGCAGATTCACACATGCCCTGGAAGATGAATGCTCAAGAGTATGTTTGAAAACTCCCCTGTGACTATCAGAATCATCAATTTCATTTTTGTTGACAGATTTCATTATAGGAAGATCCAAAAAATCATTGCTGGACTTACCAAATCCATCTACTTCATCATAGAAAGACTGAAAGTGTTCACGCAATGGGTCATATTGAATATCTAATGGTGACATACTGAGAAGTCTAGCATCAGTTGAAGTGGGATCCTCTGAATTGTTGGATAAAACATATAATCCATCTTCTGTAGAATGGTGGACAAAATCACCCATATCCTCCAAAAAGGTTGAAATTGATGCCAGATATGACTTTTTGGATATCATATAACCATGCTTAGAAAGAGTCATTACTAATGACTCACCAGCAAAATCGGTGTACCATCCTTCAAGCAGTTGGTCCCAAATACCAGCATAATTCTTCAGTAAACACCAATACAAGACCTGCCGAATGCCGGACTTTACCACTGAAAGTATTCTACTGTTGTGGCTGGTTCGTTTAAGAAAGATCTGGTCAGATGTAGAGTTGATGCTGACAACATCGGGCATTAAAGAGAGAAGAGATTTGACATCGTTATGCTCCGCCAAAAACAGTGCTTGCCCAGTTCTTTCCTCATATATGGAAGAAAGGTGCCGAGAGTGTATACCATGATTCAGATACATTGGAGAACCTAGAATTAATCGGAATTGGTGCTTCAAAACTTGCAGGGATGACTTGGTATAGCTATATAAAGCTGAGGGTACTAAATCATGCTTATGTCCATTCATTTCAACAGCATTAGTATGCAAATAATTTTCTGAGTTATTCACTGGGTCATTTAGAGACTGCTGGGCAGCTAGAAATGCATTCTCTTCTATTGAACACACCTTCTCTTCAAAGACTTCCTCAGGCAGAAAACCATCTATGCTGCAATCTGGAAAGTCTAATATGGGAAATCTTTCACTTCTTAGTTTAACAACCAATGAACCGTCTTCTTGACATCCAAAGCGAACAAAATCTGAAATGTCATGAAACAATAACCTGACAATGTGTGAGGTATGCTGCTGGGAATGATATCTTTCAAAAAATATACTGAGCTCTGATATGTCAGCATAAACATAGCCATTCTCTTTGAGAACTTCCAAAAAGTTCCCACAGCACTGACTAAGAGTCTCTATAAAAGTGGAAATATCCAAGCCATCAGGGAAGCTGTTTAACAGCAAAGAGAAAACTGTTGCACGAAATCCAGTGACAACTGTCTTCAGAATACGCTTGTTTTCAACAGATGGCTGAAGGTAAACAATGCCTGGCTTGTGATCATTTAAGAGAGCGATATCTGACCAACAATTCATCAGCTCTCCAATAGATGTAAAACCTAGCTCCTTCAAGTTTAAATTTGTTGCAAATATCCTTTCATATACTTCTTTCAAATTTCTGGCTTCTATGCCGTTTCCACCATCCCAGCATGCAAGCAACAGTCTCAAACAAAGCTTAACTTGTAAAATATATTCCTCTGAACAAGAAATAGAATTTTCATAATTTGCAGTTGTTTCCAAATATTTGTGTCCATAAAAATCTCTGGCTTGATGAGTAAGACTGGGAGAATTTACACCATCACCGGTTGATTTATCAGGAAGTAGTTCATTACTTAAACCTTGAAGAGGTTTTCCAGTATCATAGATTTCAGGGTGTAACAGATTACCTGCCACAATTAAATCTCATATCCTTCAGTCAGAAGATCAAATGCAATTTTAGAAATATATAAACAAGGATTTGATTTGAAGGATAAAGATTGGTTAATACTTAATACTCTATGGGAATCTATATGCAATCCAGCCTATCTAAGAATGTAAGGCAAATAATTTTTTTTATAGATTCATGATCATTACACACTAAAACAATTGCATTTTTCCTGTCTTGTGCAAAAATTCTTGGCAATCCACAGACAGACACTTGTGGAGGACATAGTTATGCCCATTCTGTCCCCAACAAACACACATGCACAAACATTTGCATGCTTATGTGAGACACACTAGTAATCCTCCAGTCTACCAATGATATTGTGGACAGAACTGAACCGAAGACATCCAGGAGTCCTAAGCGTTATAAAACAATATACTTAATACATTGCTGAAAAACTGTAATTTTACAAACAGTTTTTCATCTTGAACTCACCAGAAAGCCTGTAGAGATTTTGATTATGGATTGCTAAAAAGGAAAAACAAGGCTCACCTTCTATTTGCTTCTCTGTGACCTGACAGTCAGAATATTCATCTGTTATTCTAGGAGCTCCACTTGCTGCACATGCACTGCTGAATTCCATTCCTGAAGCATATCCACTGAATCTTCTACTGCTATTAGTTATTCCAATCAAGAGTCCATCTGTCAAGGCAGGATCCTCTGCATCATTACTGAGCACTATTGTTTGAGAAGATTCAGTGTACTTAAAGAACACTATATCTAACATGTCCCGTACCATCCACTCAACTTTTGGTACAGCATATGCATGGTCTATGAGAACATCAGTTAAGGTCTTCCCAATCTCATTATAGATCTCCCCTTCAAATTTATCTGATGATATGCCCAGAGGATGTGACCGCACTATATTGAACACAATGCGCCTTAATCCTGATCTTATTCCAGCTACCACTCTGATATTTTTTGATGACTCTACCAGGTACAATTCACTTTTTTCATCGAGCAATTTTCCATTCACAACATGTGGCATTGCTTTGCAAAGCTCTCTCACTGAGCTAAAACCAGTGGATAGAAAATTCTTCCTAAATATTTTTTTATAAATATTCAGAAAAACAGATTGTTTTCGACCTCCCAACACAAAAAGAGGATGAAGCAAAATTACACGAACTTGATACTGTAATCTAAACCGAAATTCTGGCGGTTGATCAAAATATCGTTGAATTTCTTGACTGGAGCAATCTTGGGGCAAACAGTAGGCCACATTCACATAAATACTTTCCATCTCATTGTCATTAAAATCACCTTCCAGAGGGTCTATTTGACTGATTTCCCTTCCCATAAAGCTGATGCTTTCATCTTTTATCTCACCATCCACATCACTTGTTATATAGTTTACACTAATTTTTGCTGTATTTATATCCTGAAAATGTTCAGTTTCCTCATAGTACTCCTGACTCTCTCCACTAAAGACAGAACTTTCAGTCTTCTCATAAATAAAGGATTCATCACAATCACCATTAAGATCCTCATTATGAGTATTGCCATCATCATCAGTATCTTCGTCATCAGCATCCGCATCAAACAGAAGCTGCTCATTATCTATTGCCCCTGTTACAGAATGAGCAATATCCTCATCATCAATGACATCACCATCATAATCACAATCACTGCTGATCCAGTTAGTATTCTGTACATTATCATTATGTAGAAATTCAGAGTACTCATCTTCATCAGTCAGCACGATTAAATGGCTCTTATTTTCTGCTTCCATTGTAGCTCCTGTTTTCTGTTCCCGTTCATTCACTTCTTTCCATTCTGAATTAGCATTGGCTTTTGAGATGAACAATTGTTTCTTCAATAATGGCCTTTCTGGAGAATCAGGGAAAACACCGCTAACCCTGATTTCTTCAGAATTGAAGTGAAGATTTCTCACTAAGTCATTTTTATGACTCTGTCCAAGAACAATATTCTGGCTCATTTCTTTCAAGCTCGAATCTAAAAATGTTCTTGCCTACATATGATATTAATAAAGATAAAAGTCATTTGCCATTTACCCTAAGGAAAAAGGTAGAATGAAATGAATGTAAACCAACAATAGCAAGAATGTTCTTCTGAAACTTAAAACTGAATTGAATATTGTAAGATTCATTTCAATGAAGTAAATTTCAAAGGAATGTAAACTGACCGAAAAAAGGTTTCTATACAAGGAAGACAGTCTCCTCCTCAACAATTTGATAGAGATGGTTAAGAATTTGATAACATATCCATTAGCTGAAACCTCTGTTATTAGATATTTAAAATTTTGATCAGATGTTACTTTTGCTAGATATTACTTTTATTTAAAACAGGAAATAATTCACAATAAATTTGGTTAGAATCAAAACCTTATAGACTAGGAATTCAGTACAAAATTCAAATGGAATAACTAATAAAATATGTACAGAATCTCCTGTGGCCACTCTTAGGTAATTGATGTGACTATATATTCTGTTATCATGGTGTATCTACCATATGAGCACAAAGACTTTTCAAGAGCAAGAGCAACAGACTAAAGTGATATATATGATGAGACACAGTCACATGGATTATTATATTTTATTAAATGATGATATATAGCGACACAGGAAATTCTATGTTCCAAAACACAGTACACATTGACATGGGTTATTCTATATTTTAAAAACTCCACAAATCTCTATGTATGTCTTTCTTCTGTAAGAGAATTCCTTCCTCTAAAAGCTTTATTGTACATCCATTAATATTAGCTTGAAAATTTCTGGATTAGACTATGTGAGCTTTTTTCTTTATCAACATTTCAGATCCATTCTTTATTATCTTTATATACATAATACTGATCAGGGCACAGTGTGTGCAATTGTGCAGTAATTTGTGTCCCTTTATTGTTGCATCTTGCAATGGTGCTCTTATCAATTAGCATGGTAGATTCAGATTGTACAGCCACAGGCATCTATGTAGATCTTTATTTTTAAGAAGCTTCCTTGTAATCATTTATAGTCTTTATATATACACAATAAAAAAGAGTGTACATTATGTTGAATTGAGATCTCTTTGTACCTAAAATCATCTCAATTGTATTCATATCAAAAGCCATGCTAAAAGCAAGCTATCCAGTGTAAGGATCCCTTATTTAACCCCTCTGTTCAGATTTTGAGCTGCTAAAGCTTTGAAGGCTATATACTGTTATTTCCTTCAATTTTGTTTTTTAGTCAGAGAATGAATCAATTGGTTGGAACTGCATATTTTGCTTAAGTTGAGAGGCGTTGGATTCCTATTGCTTCATTTGATGAATAGGACTACTGTGGTTAAAATCCTTTGCTCAAGGGAGGATTAACCTTTTTGAATACCTTGCATAAAAAATCATCAGATGTTTTGCTGTTCACAGAGCTAATGATAAACTTTTCTTATTTCTATAGAGAGACAAAAAAGTTACAGATAGTTTTAACAAATTATAGCATTACCAAAGGTATTACTAACATATGCATGTTCATCGAATCTCTTGAGACATCCTATGGGTATTACTGATATGTACATGTATACAAGATTTATAATGCTTCAAGGAGTTTCAGCATTCAAAAAGATATGAATACTCATGAATTCCGGAAAATATGCCAAAATCACAGATTGAATTCCACAGATAGCTTATACACAGAAAACTAAAAATTCACCTCAAATGACACAAGAATCAAAATCAGACCTGAAATCAGCAGCTTGCTTCAGAGAGGGTGGCGCTTCAGATATTCTCTAAGTACATTCTGTAAGTAGTCTTCATGAAATATTGGGTCCAAAATTAAGGTAGTGCTGAAAGATTCAACATGCAGGACAATCCAGACCAGTGAATCTTGAGGGTATTTCTCCATGCAAATAGTCTAAACATTTCTCTGTGGTCCAGTTGAAAAAGATAGGATTTTGGATTTCTTCCATAATTGAATTCTCATTCCAACTTTTTTTTTGTACTACATATTTGGGTAGCCTCCAGAACTAAAGTTAAAAAGTGTTAGGCTAAATGAGAGATAGATCAGATACCCAGAACTAACAATTTGATTTGTCGTTTCATCACCAAGCCATAGGATCAAATATAGCATGCTGCCAACGTGGTGGCGGTTTTCAGAAAAAACAGCCTTGGTGTAAACTGCCTTCTTTATACCACGTTTTTTACTTCAATTTCTAGGACAATTGCAGATTGGTGGGGCCACGTAAGAGCGACTTTTACGGCCACGTGCCCGAGGTTTCGATTTTGGGCTAAAATCTGAAATCTGGAATAAGTTTAGTGGGCATAAATTACGACATAAATTGGGTGATTAAACCAATCTCCTACGGAAAAAGCGGCTGTGGGTGGGGGCGATGGAGCCCACCACATTCCCTGCCGCCCAAGAAATGGGGCCTCATGTACCAGGAAAACATTAGCTTTCAGTCAAATTTATTGACCAAAAATTTATGAGTTTGATTAAAAATTATGTAATTACCTTTACATATTATAAATTAATCTTTTTACTTCATTCTTGGCTGTATAAATTATTTGGTCTTGGGAATTATTTTTGACCACAGGAAACTAGTAGTCCCTTATAGACTGGTAGTTGGCATGGCATGCCCTCTGTACCACAGTGACATGCCCTTCGTACCATGGTGACAGAGGGGAGACTAGACCTCATGATCTCTTGCCTGCATGATGTTTTAACCAATCGAGCTAGGCCCTCCGCCTCGATTTGGTCTTGTGAACTTTAAAAAAAAAAAGGTGCAACACACCCATATTATTAGGGGTAAACGTTGGAGCTATGAACGGGGTTTGATTTGGTCTTGTGAACATTTTTTACATTTTTTTTTAAGGTGTAATGCACCCATATTATTAGGGGTAAATGCTTTTGACCCGAGCTATGAACCTAGTTCGATTTGGTCTTGTGAACATTAAAAAAGAAAAGAAAACTGCAACACACCTATATTATTAGGGGTAAACGCTTTAACGCTTTTTAAAATGTGCAACACTCATATGTGAAACCACCAAACCTGAAAAAAGAAAAGAAAAGTGCAACACACCTATATTATTAGGGGTATACGCTTTAACGCTTTTTAAAATGTGCAACACACTCATATGTGAAACCACCAAACCTGCGAGTGCAATGGCCCAACGAAGGCACAAGGCCTACAAGCACATTGACCCAGCGAGGGTTTGAACTTTGGTGGCCATCACTACAACCAAGCGACTTGACCACCGAACCACGCCCTTATCGAGGATTTGGTCTTGTGAACACTAATAAAAGATTTCATAACAAATTATTTAAAGTGTAGAAAGTAAGTTCTCTCTATTTAGATGTCTTTAATATTATGTTTGAATCTCTTTAGTATGAATTTGGTTATAAGAAGGGGTGCCCTAATGCATATCTCAGCTATAATATATATACTTGTAATATCATTTATATAATAGTGTAAATTGTAGATTCATTGAATATTTTTATTATGAATTTGGTTATAATAAGGGGCATCCCAATTCATTTTTTTTTCTATAATATAAATTTGTAATATAGTTTATATAATGGTGTAAATTTTAGATTATTATTTTTCCTTATGTGTTGGGTTCATTTAAGGTATCTTAAATGTAATAATTGTGTATAAATTTAATTTATGTTTATAATTCTATTTTATTAAATTTCAAATTTTATTTTTGATTTTTGTATTTCTTGTTTTTTATTTTGAAAAATATTTGTAGGTGTAAATCTTATTTAGGTTATTTTTGTAATTATTAATTTGATCTTTAAATTTTGAGATTTGAGATTTTATAAAATAGGTTTATGTTTTTTGGTTCATAAGTTTTGTGGGTGAGAATGATTTTTTTTCACATAGATTATATTTGTGATCATTAAATACACATTTATGTCCATGCATATATCCATATCATATATGGTTTATTAAAAAAAGTCGAAATATCATTTACTTTCAAATAAATATGAGTTGTTCTATTGAGTAATATTTCTACTCATGCTACAAAGTTAATTATCACATACACTAATAAAATGTATTCTAAGTGATGAGATGGTCATACATGTGAATCTGATGGTCATAGGTGCATTTCAAGAATACCTATTTCTTGGTCTAGATCATGTTTATATTGATTTGTGTGTTTGCTTGTTGTATTTAAGGACACTCGCTCATTTGAAATCATATTGGGATGTGAAAATAATATCTAGATTTAATAGCTAAAAGAAGAACCTACTTTGTATTGTCTACCGGTGATATCACTTTAAGATTGTAAACATCAGTAATCCTTACAAACATTCAAAAATCATAGATTGAGGCAAAGCAACTTGTAAATAACATGAATTAACAAGATCAAATACACGAGTTATAGGTTCACCTCCATACATACGAAATCAAATGAAGATATAAACCATATGATTAATAATAATTTTTTAAACTAGAGGTCTTTATACGAATCACTCAAAAAATACAAAATATTGATAAATTGCTTTTTAATATCCATTACAACATTTCTCCATTATCAAAATCAAACTAAATATAACTTTCATTATAATTCATTTCTTAAATTTATTTATATTTAAAACAATAATCAAACTCAACTCTTTTATTTAAATTATTTTTTAATTTGATTAGTCAAAATAATTTTTAAAAATACGTTTATTTTTCTTACAAATATTAACCATAAATCTAATTCTATTTGATGGCCCAAAAACTATATTAAACACAACTAATTTTCCCTAGCCTCCTCTTCGTACGCCTGTGGTCAAGTCAGTGCACGTACATTACATTGTTTTGTCTTGGTCGTACTCTTAATATTATTATTTTTACCTTTATTTATATTTTTAAAATATTATTTTCTCTTGTTTTTTAGCGCTTTAGTCCTTTGTTTTGTTTGTCTCGTTTAATGTATAATTTAAGAGATGGTTTTTTAATATAAAGTTTATATTGTACATTATTACTTTTTATATTAAATAATATATATAATATTAATTTATTAAAAAGCTTCTTTTTGATGATACGCATATAGATAATTTATATTGAAATAAAAGAGGATTACAAGCGTCTGCAACATAGGAATAACCATCCACCACCACCGTCGGGCAAGATGACAACCCAACCGAGACTCAAAACTGAGATTTCCCCAGACCCGAACATGCAACACAACTACCCATGAAAACTTGAGGATAGAGACGAGGGTTCACAGACCGACCCACAACCCACTTGAAACATGGCAGCCAAAAAAGTGCAGAAGACCACAAAAAATGACTATTAAAATTTCAGACACAGAGCCACCCTTACATGAAACCATTGACCTCCGCAAAACAGACAAAGCCCTCCAACCAGTCAATTCCCTCCGACGGCACCAACTTTAATTTGCGTTTCAAGAACTCCACGGCCACGTCCGCAAGCTTTCTGTGGCGAGACAAAGCTGGCCCTTTGAGATCAAGGAGGAAGGGATACACCTTGACAACTTCCTCCGTGTGCCATAAGAGAGGCAAATCAGCCGGGCGCAGGATACCTTTACCCAAAAGGGCCGCCTTCAATGTATCTTCAAGGCCACCGAGTAAATCCATGTGGAACAAACGCTCCATTAGCTCCCGCGCCAACTTCTTCGAAGTTTCCAGGTCCAATAACACTACGAGAAAACGCGAGGAAATGTGAGCATTGTCTCTGGCATATTCCCTTCGATGCAAGTGTTCATTTCCAAGAATCATCTTAACCGCAACCAGCAACACAGGATCTTCCTCGAGAAAAATATGTTTCAGTCTTTGATCTGTGATTTCCCTGAAAGCAATTTGTCTCTCCATGGCGACCAGAGAGACCGGCGTGTCAACACCGAAGCATTCCAAACCATCCAATGAAATATGTATGGTGAATTTTGATTTTTTCAACCCCTCCATGATGATTGCTACACCTTGCACAAGAAGAAAACAAAACCAGAATGCAAAAACCAAGCGCCGAAATGAATTTAACGGATCCAAAAATAAACCCGTGAGAATCCTCTTGGCCATCGCACAAATGCCGAAATGATGAAAGGACGATCTTCACATCCTTGCTATGAAGGATGGCTACGGACGCAGTCCGAACACCTTATAACTATAATCACTTCAAGTGAAATGAACCGCCACCCGGCTAAACTATAGTCTTGTCAATGGATGTCGTACGCGACGTGTCACAGAATGGAAGACTTGAAAGCTAAGCCAATCCTCCTTTCTGACGATCATTAAAGCCCCACTTCAAACGAGCCGTTCTCATTAAGAAGGCCAACATTCCCTTCTATGAAATAAGGATATCCAAGAAATGACGTGGATGTGTCGCCTCAGTATCCTCTCCCACTATCCCGTAGCCAATTTAAAAAGCTTCTTTTTGTACATTATTACTTTTAGTCTTTAATTTCTCTAATTTTTAAATCCTCTCTCTTAACTTACCCACCTTATTGAAAAAATTATATTATCAAATTATTATGGTTTTAAGATGTTTAAAATTTAAAATTTATTCTTTTTTTATGAAACTATTACATGTTATAAGTCAAATTAATTTATAACATTTACAATCATAATAAAAAGGAAAAAAATAAAATTTTAATTTTTAAAATATAATTTAAGATAAATAATTAATTAATTAAGATAATTATTTAATTTTAAAAAAATCAAAACGTTAATAATGCTAATCAAATAATTGCTTGAATTTAAATAAATAAAGTAAAGATATTTAATTTAAAATTTGATGAAGATTTTCAATGATATAATTAATTTTGTTAAAATTTTGTGAGATTTGATTAAAGAGAACTTGACTCTTCCAATTGACAATCAAGACATACCTACCTCTCCTTGCCTCCCACCCTTACTTATACATGTACCTCTCCCTCCATCCTTCCCACTCTCTCTCTCAAAATTCTAAAGGAAAGTTATAACGTGAGCACGTTTGTTGGTTTCACCAAAAGTGGTAAAAAGGAATGGGGATCACGTGAATCAAGACCCACATGCCCTATTTTATTCTACAATATACACTTTATTTGATGTATAGAAACACACTTTTCATGGTGTTGAAAAATATCAATAATTGTCGAACAATTCCACCACCTTTTTTTGTTTTGTCAATGCAGAAGAACTAATTTGCATGTTTTTAAATTGAATTTGATTGTATGGACTAATATTTTGATGTTCCTAGTGTTGGAATGATAATTATCATGCTTTTAGTTTGAATTTGATAATATAAAAAGGTTATTTTCATATATTTTACTAATTCTATTAGATTGATTTAGAATTGAACATTGAATACCAAGGAAGTTGGAAAAAGGCTCAAATTTTGGAGGAGTGTGATACCAAAAACAAATTAGAAAACATTGTGCAATTGGTGAAATAAAATCCTGGAGTTTAGGGTACATTTTTTTTTGTCTTTCTAACTTTTTTCATGCCACTTGTCAACATAGTTCATGTGCTACACATCATAGTGTTAATTAAATTCAGTGCAACCCACTCGTTGACTCAAAACTCATAGCCAAGATTACTCCTTTAATATTTATGCCTTATGAATTGAGGATGGTGATTCTTATGACAATAGTTTAGGGAAAAACATGTGTTGAATACTCACTTAACAATGCCACCTCTCGGCTGAGAGAGTTATCAAAGCATGGAGCACAGAGTAGCGAGCAAGAAATTGAGTGGAGGAAATTTTGAATCCTTTAAGGCTGAGGAGGATGGAAAATACAACAAGGATGGTGATTTGGAGGATGCGGAAGGCATTTCTAGTGGCCATGGAAGAATTTTTTTGCTAGTGCCTTCGAATCTATGGTGGGTTTGGCTTCTCTTAGATCTACGGTGGGGTAGAGGGGTTACTGGAGCTTGGTTGTGCTTGCTAGGGCTGAGGAGCTATGCATTTGGAGAAGCGGTGTGAGGTGGTGCTTTCATGGATTGCTTTTTTGAAGCCTCTTTCTCCCTTTGTGATGTGTCGTTGCTTCTTGGCTCATTGGTTTCACCCCTACTCCTTGCCTTTCTTCATGGTGGGGATGTTGTCTATAATTTTCTTCCTTAGGGAGTGCGAGGATGTTGTTGCAAAAGGAGGTCTTTCTGCGACCTTGACCATTTCAAAAGATGGGGATGTTCTTGTTTTGTTGTGGTTGTTGGTTTGTGTTGTTTGCTATGGCATTTGGTTTGGCTACAGTTGCTTTGTGGTTGCTGAAGCCATTGTTATGTTGGACCAATTTTGGCTGGTTGGTTTTTGTTTGCTTTGGGTGCTCTCCAGATGTTGGCTAGGTGAGTGACTTCCTATCTTTTGGGAATACTAGTTCTATTTGTGGGGTGGGCTTTTTCCTTTTCCCTCTAGTGCTTTTCCTAAGCATTGTCCCTCATTGAAAGAGGTGGTCGTGGGTTTTGTGGGTCTTAAGAGGGTTGTGCCTAATGATTTCTTTGATAAGGAGGCCATTGTGGAGTGGTTGTTTTCACTCCCTGTTGTTGCTATGGGTGTTAGCTTGGACGGTGAAGGGTTTTCCCCAAGAGTTTGTGTAGTTTGGATCCCCTTTTGGTCTATGAAGTTTTTATTGTTGAAGGGGTCTGTTTTAGTCTTGGAGAATAATAGATTACAAGTTTCTATCCTCTTTGAGCTTGGTTAAGGGAGTTGGTGCTTACTTTGTCTTTGAGTTTCTCCTATTGACTGGGCTGTTCCCAGAGTATGTTATTTTGGCTGGCTATGTTTAAAGTTCCATTTCAAGACCCAAATTCCCAAAGGGAGCGTATACTACTCTTATTTTTGGTTATTTGTTGTTGGTTGGGTTGTGTGTAAATATTTTTTTCTATTGTCCCAATTGGTTGTCTTTTTCAAAGGATACTTATCTTTTGGTATCCTTGGTGAAGCTTTACATAGAGGCAATGGCGGAACTAATTTTTTCTTGGACCTTGTATGGTATGTGAAGCCTCATCTATTGAAGGGGTTGGATTCTTGTGGTTTGTAGGATAGTAGGTATGTGGTGTCCTGGCTAAATATTTCTAGAGTTGTAGTGGCTTCCCTTTTGGTTGTGTCCTTGTGGCTTGTGCTATTGAAGGATGTTATTTGTTCCCTTTCTAGTGGAGTTTTTGCTCGCTTGTCAACTATGTAGTTAATATCTTCTATTGAGGTGGAGACTGCTCCTTTTGAGGTGGAGTTGAGTTCTGTGGAGGTGGTGGGGTGTTCACTCTTTTGTTGGTTTTATCTCCAGCAACCCATTTTGAGGTGGTGGATTTTGCTAGAAAGTTGTGACTATTGTGGAAAGGGTTCTTGTATAATCTTCTCCTATATAGGGGGAGCTCTCTCCTATAGAGGTGGAGTTTGAGTTGACTAGTTGGGCTGGTTGGTGCTATAAAGAGTTTTTTGCCACTCTATGTTCTGGTGTGTTGTCTAATTCTCCTGTTAAGGTGGGGAGTATGGATGGGTTGGAAATTCTAAAAGGGAGCTCTTGCTACCCTCTTTTTTGGTCACTTTCATGGGGAAAGTTTGGTTGGGTGATGTGGGTTTTCAACATCAATATGTTTGTTGTTTATTTGGGCTTAGTAATGTTTGTACTGAGTGATTGGTTTGTTGTGGCCTAGTGGCCTAGTTATTGTAGGGTAAAACCCATTACTGGTTACAATTTTTGCACAAAAAGAAAAATTAAAACGCCCATGCTAAAAAAAGAATAGAAAAAAAAAAGGCTTATTCCTTCAGGTTCCTAGGCTGGGGTCGTGAACCCCACCTTCTGCAATGAACCTACCCTTCAATTAGCCTCCTTGAATAATGAACCCCCACTTGCACATACATGGGGGTCTCAAATGAACCCCCTTTGAACTTTTCTCCTCCACACTACAAAAATTAATGCATTTTTTAACTTTTGAAGCTCAATTTGGAGTTGCAAATGGATTCAAATAGATGAACCAAGTTGGAGAACCCTATTCCTCAAAATGAGCTTCCCAACAACTATAAATTTGATATATTTTTCTTTTATTTTTTATTTTATTTGTTAGTTTTACTAAGCATAGGTTTTTAATCGAACTTGATGTTTGATGAAAACCTACTGTGAAAAAATAGTAAATTAGTGGATTTTTTGTTTGAAAAATATGTACTCTAAGTATTTCTGTCCTCGTTCAAACAAAAAAAGAAAAGAATTTCAATACATACAAAAAAAGTTATGCGATTGAAAGTGCACCTATGTCTAAATTGTAATTGGTTTGACTTCAAAACTTAACTAAAAGAAAAATATTTAACAAAATTTATGAAACAAAATGGAAGAACTAGATATCAGTGTTACCAACCTAAATTCAAAAGAATCAAAATTTTATCCTTTGTAGAAAAAAAGTTATGCGATTGAAAGTACACATCACTTTTAAAAAAATGTTTACTATTAAAAACTAGTTATCAAAGGAGATGCAAAAAAATACAATTTAATTTCATTTTTTTAAAAAATAAATTTAAAATCTACATACAAAATCTCACAAATCACTAGTTTGGATCATCTTCAAATTTCTAACATTTTACCTACTATAGGTGTAGAAAGTGAAGTTTTTTCTCAAAATGTTGCTTTCAATGTCAGTTTCCTAGATGTCCCAAGTTATGTTTGTAAGTTGTTAGGGTTCGTGGTCCTTGTAAAAACCTAGTTGTAGAGGGTTTAAGGTTCCCTTCAAAACCTAATCTTCACAACATGAATAGTATAGTATATCTTTTGATGGCTATTGTTGTTGGGCTGTTGATTGTTTGAGATATATTTGTTTGCAACATTCTATTGATTGGGTTTTGGGTCCCTTCAAAGCCCGCTTGTAAAGGGTTTTCATGACCCTTTAAAACCTATTTATATAAAGGGTTTTAGGTCCCTCCAAAACTTGTTTTTTCTTTAATCAAAACAATGTCACCTCTCTTTCAAATTTGACTAAGGGAGTTGTTGAAGTTGATCACAAAATTTAAAAATCAAGAGCATCTCATGATTCTAAATAAAGTCTCAAGGATCCTTCTTTTTTATGATTTGGAATTCTAAGCTTGCCTCATTAGTTTCCAAATTTTTCCTAGCAATGAAACATGGAAACTAAAATAATCTTTAAAGTTTATTTCTTTTTTCCACCCTCTAATGGTTTAATAGAAAAGGAGAAATTTGGTCTAGTAACAAAAATGAGGGCAGTGGAAAGGAAAAAAATAATATGAATGATGTCTCCTCAATTAATATAAAGGATAAAGGTAAATGAAGGTCTCATTTCCCCCTTTGTGATAGATATGGGTTCTTAAAATAGAATTATTAAATATTCACTTGAAATTGGTATCTTCAAATAAAAAGAAGAGGAAAGAGAAGACTGATACTTATGTAAATAAGGGCATAAAAGTAAAATTTGGATCTAATGAAAATAATCATACATCATGTACCACAATAAAAAATGGAGTCCAAAATATTGATGATAGCTCACATGGAGAAGAAGAGCTCACCCAAACATCCCAAGCCAAGTTTTAAGTGATTTTTTTTTGTTTGACTCATGTTCACAATCTAATATTATTTCTTCTAAACTAGTTAGTGATTTGGGTTTGGAGATTTGAATCACCCACATCCATGCTCTTTAGGGTGGCTACAACATGGAGTATATATGAAGATAACAAATCAATACAATTTGGTGTTTGGTCTATATCTAGAGTATGAGGATGAGGTACTAGTAGATCAAAGGAAAGGTGAGTACATAAATGTTTCCTTAATGCAAATCAATCAGGAGAGGGGTTGCAAAAATTTGTTTCAAATCCTTTAAGCTTTATAGTTTCACTTAAGAATACACATGCAATTAATAATTTTAGACATAAAGCATTAAACCACAACACAAAAATTTAACATGGGAAAAACCTTTCAAGAAAAAAACCACACACCAAAGCACATATCAATTTTATTACAACAACAAGGCTATTATATACAATATTTAAAGTCTTTTCTCTTGCAGGGGTTGATTCACTGTGATACAAGTTATAGAGTGAATTTGATAGCATAACGACATACAAATATTTCAATTACATTACATTCAACAAATGCACTAAGGCATCAATATATACTTCTCATACATGGGTTTTGAGCATTTCCATGTGTCAATCTCTCAGTCTTTGCACGCATGCAAACTAAAATTGACAACATGCAGAAGTTCCAAGTGACTCGATTAGCAACCTACCAAACATGCACATACATGCAACAACATGCAAGGCTTTCAACTCCAAAAAATTAAGCAACATCACATGCTAGGTGTCCCATAGAGAAAATCAACTTTACTGCCAAATTAGAACCCACCCACAAATCCTAGTCACTCCCAGTGACAACTAAATCTCTGTTAAGCAACCTTCTCTTCAAATCCTTAGTCAACAAGTCAAACTGATGCCACATAGCGTCATAGTACTCCCCCTTTAGTTTTTTACAATTTACAATGCTCAAATGAGCGCCTAAGTGACAAGTATCACCTTTCCTTGCTTTCACTTTTTTGAAGAGATAAACACTCACACAAGTGGACCCTGGCAATGCTTGCTTCCAAAATACACTACCACATGTTAACATGGCACCCATTTTAGAGGCCTAAACAATTTCCTTTTCCCAATGGAGTGCCCATGTGATGTGTCACAATCTTTCCTTTTCACACCTTATATGTAGGATGCCAACTCCCCTATGGGCACCACAAAATGACTTAGCAATTTGAAAACAATTATTATTGCATTTAATAAATTTAATCAACAACTTAGAGGAAAATAATTAAATAAATAATCATGAGATTTAGTAAGGTTGAGACACCTTAATCCCAATAGTAGATTTTGTCCCATTGGATTTAAGAGGTGTGATTTTTCTAAGACACATTAAGTGATGTTGGTGTCCATGTTTGGTTCACATATGCATGAAGAATAAGTTGGATTGGATTTTTCCAAGCCACATTAAGTAGGGTACTTGAATTGGTATGGGGAATCAAAGAATTTTTTTCCAATTAATTTATAATATTTTGGGGACCAAAAGCCTATTATTAGGGATGGATAATATAAAAATAGGTCTAAACAAATTGGACCATTGGGTTCAAGGTGTCTACATTTGTGAAAAAGTTGTCATATGTGTAGGAGATGGATTTCATCATAAAGATATAGAAAAGGGGCAGTGATGATGGTTAGGGATGATCAAGTATGGAATGAGACATCGATGGGAATATCAAATCAAAGTTGCACACCTCAAAATGACCCAAAATACATATTTTGGAAAAATTATTACTTGCCACAATAATTTATACCTATAATATGACAAACTTAATTTATGAATATCATGGTAGCCCTTTTTTTGACTGTACAAAATTCCTATTCAATTCATTTTTCTCATTTTGTGGCCTAATTTACACCACCTATCTATGTTTTTATTTGGAATACCTTAGGAAACTAAAAATATTTAGTTTTATAATCATTTATTTGCTTTAATAATAGGTATTATGACTGTCCCATGGTTATTATAAGTATTTTAGCAAGAGATAGTTCAAGGACAACTCTTTGAGATTTGTGTATGAGATTCCTTTACTTTACTGAACCATGAGTTGCCTAATATCTATGCCATGTGATAGATATACAATTCATCATCATGCCAAGGAAAAGATGAAAGATTCTAACATTAGAGGAGCATGAAGATGATAATGCAAAGAAAAGGGAACAAATGAGACTACTTCATGAAAGTAAGAAACTGAACACCGTAGAAGAAGACATATCATCATTTCTACTTGAAGATGAACATGAAGCATCCACTCAAAGCATCAAAGAGAAGAATTTGGAGAAACAAAGGAAAATAATGCAAGATCTTCATGCAAAGAGGAAATTGAATCTCAAATTTAAAGGTATGCCATCTTTCACATCTCAAGTTGGAGGCACAATATCTTTCCCATATCAATTTGAAGGTATGCCATCTATCCCATCTCAATTAAATATTGAAGAAATTTTAAATATTGAGGCAACTTTACCATTAAAAACACCTCTTGAAATTTTGCATAGAAAGTTTAAGTTTTTAATTGATATCAATTGATGATAATGTTTTGAAACCAATGGTTGATAATATTCCCAAGAATAATTGTCAAAGATATGTCAATGAGATATGGAGATTATTTTTCAAGAAGTTAAATGAAACTAGAAGATGTCAATTATTTGTTGAAATGATGAGAAATCTAAAATTTAGGCCCATTATGAATATTCTTGGCCTAAGAACATCAAATTCTTCAAGTGAAAAATTTATTCTAAAGAATTTAATGAGTGAATATGAGAGTATGGGTTCCATATAATGGACCTATTGAAATAGGATGTAATTGCAATCCTAAAATTATTTCATGTATCTCCTAAAACCTTGGAAAATGTTCACAAACACTAGATTAAAAGAGATTAAATTTGAATGAAATAAACATGAAATTGACATTTGTAATTATTCTAAATAAAAGGAACATGTGGGACACCCAAGAAGAGCTCCTACAAAATAGGAGCACATGGGCACCACATGGAAGGTGGAACCCACCTTGAGTCAATTAACTGTTTGGAGAAGATAACACTTCAATAATACATGTAAAGATCCTAGAAGTTAGGAATTGATGTTTACATGCATGGAGTTCAATTCAGTTAAGTTCAATTCATATCAGTTTAGTTTAGTTTAGTTTAGCTTAGTTTAGATTAGTTTAGTTAAGTTATTTTCAGTTGCATGTAGTTAGTATCAGTTGAATGCTAGTTGACTTTAGTTGACTTGGAATACATGAATAATGACTTAAGTTGCATGACAAATAACAAGTGATACATTCAATTAAGAGGGGATGATCAATCATAATCATGTTTGCATGAATTGATGAAGATATGTTTCACTAAAAGACCAATGGACCCACCTTGGGCAAAGTTGGCATCTTGGAGTTAACACCTTTGCATGAGAAGATATTTACAGACATAAGTGGGCCCATTCTTGTACCAAATCTGAGGAGAAGCTTACAAGATATCTTCGTAATCAATGTTGAGTTAAGCCCTCACTTGGGACGCCAAATTGATGAACTTGGTTTGACATTATTTTTCATAGAAATCTACTTGCACAAGAATGACTAGATATTTGTGAGGACCTTTATCCTCTTGTAATTTTCAACTCTTTGGAGTTTACAATGTTCACAATTGTCTATTAATTGCAGCAAGTTGAAGAGAGTTCTATCAAAGTTTATTGCAGGTTGTGAAGAAGAATTGTTGAAGGAAAAAGAAGCATCTCAAGCAAGGATTGATAAAGAATTATTGTAATCTTATTCTAAGGCTAAATAATACAAGCACTATTGATTCCGGTGGTGGAGTTTTTCCTCAAAGGGTTTCTCCACCAGTATACGTCATCTCACTTCTATCTTCTAGGTAAAATGAAACAAAATACATAATCATATAGATAATCATCTACAAAGAATTTGTAGAAAGGACACTTATTAGATCTACAATCTATAGTATTACAAAGTATTAAACTACATAATTACTCCATTTTCAACATTTGCATCAGAGCTAATGGTTGGGTAGAGTTTGGAGTACCCTTCTCGTAAAGTTTAAAGGTTGTTTGGCTATAGGGAGATTTTACTATTGTGTTATTGATCATTTGTAAAGAATTTTGTTACAATGAGCTATAATTCTCATCTAGATATTAAAAGATTCAATGACCTAATTATGAGATGTGGAAACTAAAAATAGAGGATCTCCTTGAAGAGAGAGATCAATGGGTAGCTGTTGATAATGAGACAAAGTCACCTACAATGATGTCACATGAGGATTGGGATAAGCTTGATAAAAAGACAAAGAGGGACCATAAGATTATGTGTTGTTGATGCTATTCTCTTGAATGTTTCAGTTGAAGCTACCACATATAAATTGTGGAAGAGGATAGGTGATATCTATCAAACCAAAAGTCTTACTAATAAGTTGTATATGAAAAGACAGGTGTATTCTTTAAAGATGAAATATGGAAATTCAATTGCAAATCATTTAAATGCTTTCAATTTGATTCTAAGTCAGTTAGCATCTATAGATGTAAAGCTAGAAGATGAAGATAAATGAATTTTTTTACTTTGTTCTTTACAGATCTTGGGAAAATATAATTGTTGCTATCAGTGGTAGTGGTGCAGATCTAAGATGGAAAATATAATTCCTACTCTCCTATTAGAGGAGATGAGGAGGAAGTATAAAACGGGATCCCAAGATGCCTTGTTTGTAAGAGGTAGGCCTAAGGAAAAGGAATCTAAGGCAGACAAGAAAGGAAAGGGTAAGTCCAAAGGAAAGTCTAAAACCCCTAGTAAGAGTAAGGTAAAGTGTTGGAATTATGGAAAACCTAGACATGTAAAGAAGGATTGTAAGAGCAAGAGAGTTAGTGCTTCTACAGAGAAATCTCAGATGACAATAATGATGCATTGGTCATTTCATGTAACAATACAAGGGGTCTAGGTAATGAAGGTAAATAGATATTTCATAGATTCTTTTGGTTGGTAGATGAAATTAAAATTTAAAAATATGAGAAGTGTTGTATATTGACATGATAGAGTGAACTCCACTCTTTTAGACTCTCAAATGCATCTTCATGGACTATTCATATGAGGTAGATGGCATGCTTTTGTTCTCCAAGTACAAGTTAGGCTTGTAATGAGTGTGAGTCAAAAAAGTGGGTTAATGAATGATGTACAATAAAATTAAGCCTACTTGAGACATATCAACTCTCAAATGCACTACAACTCACAAATATGGAATCATTAGTTATCTTTGACCACATATAAGATCTAGTTCAATTGGTTATTATCTAGATACATAATTTAATAAATTCAAAATTTTATCTTGTTTTGTACTTTTGTATCTTGATTAAATCCATCCAATTAAATGCACAAATCAATGTAGGGAATGGTTATCCAATTATTACAAATGAAGATAACAAAGAGAAAAAAAATTATTATTTGTATCATTTTGTCAAGGAAAAAATAAATTGGAGGCCCTAATCATAGATGGAGAAGATAGTGAGTATCCTACAAGATCAATGGTTATTACTAAAATATGACTTATAAGGTACCCAATAAAGAAATATAATTTGTGTTTCTTGAGGATTTTTACACACATAGGACTATTCTTCACTATTTTAACCTTGCTATGGCATCAAACATTCAATTGATCAAATATGAGGGTAGAACATTGAATACGAACCAGTGGAAGGTTCATGAGTTTGACCATGAAGCAATACTCAATACAATAAAGAGTAGAAAAGATCCACATGGTTTGTTGGATTAATTGTAAATGAAAAAACTTTGTAATGTGTGATTTGTATATATGTATAGCTGAAATTCTATATAACGTCAATCTGATTTTTATATTTGTGAATAACAACATTGGAGTGATGATACTATGATTTTTAAAATGTTCTCATATTTTACTTATCTCTTATTGGTGTATTTATGAGGATCTCAAAGTTGCAGCAATACCTAGCCACATGTATTTTTATACAAATGATGATTCCTTTGACAAATATTATACAATATGTACACATTTCATTTCAAATTCCCTTTATATCTCTTGGAATTATTTTATCTCTTTAGCATGTTGTTTCCCTTTTATCTCTCAAAATTGGTGAATTATGTGTCACCTAGTAGGTGTATGGTAACACATGGGTGGAGGCAATACATTTATGCTTACAATATTCTTAAATTCATGTATATTTGTTCTTTTCCTTGTTCTTTGTACATATTGTTTCTAGCCTCCTATGTATTTTAGGGACAATGAAAGGAATTAAGATATTTATATGTTCTTCATGTAATATTTATAGTGCTTATTTTGGATTAGTCTCCCTATTATTTTATAGTGTTTGTATATATTGATGCTCATGTGGTTGTATTTATAGTGCTTATTTTGAACTAGTCTCCTTGTTTTTGATTAGGGGAAAGCAAGTTTTGATGAGACCCGAAACCCATTACAAAATGGTTTTGAAGGGACCTGTAACCCTGTCAAAGCAAAGCATGTTGCTAACAAGATAATTTATAGAACAAAAATAGCCCAACAATAGAAAAAACAAACAAAAAAATAAGACTACTCAAGCTGCATTAGACAAGAAATCAAGGGACCATGATCCCTTTTCAACCAAGTTTTAACTGGGACCTAGAACCCTTAGGTAAACAAAGACACTACCTACATCAACTAGGCATCAAAAAATCAACCTCTCAGGAAAGAAACCACTGAGCCAAGAACAAACAGTCATCTTAATGGTGTAGAACACCATCAAACCCCTAAACAAAAACACTAGAAAATATAAAATCCCCACCTCAATAGGGGAGTTAGAGAGCACAACAAAACACTGAAACACATCAACCTTCTTGCAACAATACCCCACTTGAATCACCAACTCCAGCTCCACCTTAATAAAAGAGAGCTCTCCTCTTTAAGAGAGGAAGATATGAGAGCCCAAACCTCCAAAGCCTTCACTCTTCTGCCCACATAAGCTCCACCTTGATAGGAACAAGCAAATTCCCACCAAATCTACAACAACCACCTCTACCTCAAAAGAAGAGGGCTTCAACTCAATGGGAGAAATATCCACCTCCATAGAAGACCCCAATTGTAGACCCAAAGAGAAACAAAAATTTGGGGAAGGGTAGTCACAAAATCCTTTGGCTTAGAAAGATACTTGTTCAAGAAAGAAGTAGAAAACACCTCAACCAACATGATTAAAAAAGGAAGCTTCCAAGCCTTCAGAATAAAAATTTGTAACAACTTAGCCCACAAGAGACCCTTTATCACCAACACAAAATAACATGATCCTATAGTCTTGTAACAACAGAACACCACAGAGCTGAAACCAAGGCCAAAACAATTCCTCCAAGCAACTTCGATGAGGCCAAGAACCACACAAAGAAAATTCACAAGGAAGACTGAACACAAAAAAAAACCTCTAGAAAGAAAGTGTAAAAATATACTAGGTTGCTCCAGAAAGAGAGAACATAGAGGCCAAGAGGAACACATCATAGCCTCAAGAAACTCATAAAAAACCTAGAACTAAGCCTACAACAACACCGCAAGCCAAAACTAGTCCCAAATGGCACCCAAGGAAAGAAGAGACACTTCTCAAACACCCAAAGTGCAAGAGGAAGCAAGCAACCAAACCAAACCTAGGTCCACACACCTGGACCTAGGGTAAAGAATCAAGCTCCAAAAGAAGAACATGCCTAAGGATAGACCACCAAACCTCCCAGAGGCAACAACAAAGAAGACAACAAACACTGAATAAAACAAAACCTTCAAAAAATACTAGGGGCCAAACAACAAGCTCCAAAAACACCACAAGAAAAAGGGTGTTTCAAGATCAAACCCCACCTAGACTACACTACAAAGCCCTTTCAGAGGCCAAACCAAGCCAAAAAGATAATCAACAAATCCCATCGACAACTTAGTCGACAGAAAAAGGCCATCAACACCAATCCAACAAGGGGTAAAGATCAACCAAGAGCCCAGGAAATAGGAAAGCTCACCAAAATAGGTCACAACAAGCACCCATGACTTGCCAAAAACATGCACGTGAAGGGCATCTAGTGAACCTAGAAAGGAAACAACCGCATCAAAAATTGTCTGCAAGCCCGGATCACCTTCCGCATTCGCATCTTTGTCAAATTTAGAGGCACCCTCTGAATCTCCATCCTCAGAAATAAAATTTGATCTACTCTTTATTTTTTATTATTATTATTCGATGATACTTTTGAAGGATTAATCTACCCGTTCTTATAGGATAGCATTATTATTATAAAGATCTAATGCTTGATTTGGTGGTTACAAGGTCATAATAGGTTAGTCTTATAGATAGTCCTATAAATAGTTTACCAACTTTATGAGATGGTAATAGATGTCAAGGAATTACCATTGCTACTATAGACACCTTCATGTAGTGTAGGAGGTGTATGATAGTCCTGATTGCAAGATGTATGAGGGACTTAATCATAGAGTTATGCATTCTTGCCACTAAAGTATGGACTTAAGAACAATCAAATTTACAATAAAACACTATCAAATTCCTTGATTGGATGGTCATAGATTTTTTAAGGTAAGTTGGAGCTATCATGTTAATAAAACCATTTATCTAATTACCACAATTTTGAGTGGAAAATTATTTAGGATGAAGTTCAGAGATCCATATTAGGCTAGGTAAAATCACATGAGTCATGACTATCATACTATTTAGTCCTCCCACTCTCATGGACAATTTGATAGACACTAACATTTATGATCTCCAAAATTGTTCAAAACCCTTTTTATATCAATCATCTATTGTACACTATGATGGGAAACAAAATACCCTTGTGATTGGGCATTGAAAATTATGATCAAATGATTGCATGACAACAAAATGTTGATACTTTAATTTTTAATGAAGTCAAAGAATTTATTTAGGACAACCCTCACTAGCTACATAGCGATAGTGATATATTTAAAACTTTTCCACTAGTCATATGAACATTTAAGTCACATAAGGGAACAATGCAAGTGTGGAATGATTAATGTTACGTCATATTTGACAAGTATGATCAAATGGCTATATGACAACCAAATATTGATGCTTTAAGTTGTAATGAAGTCAAGAATTTATTTAGGAAAGTCCTCACTAGCTACATAGTGATAGTGATATATTTGAAATATTTTACACTAGTAATATGAGAATTTAAGTCACATAAATGAACAATGCGAGCATGGAATGATTAAGGTTATGTCATGTTGGGATTGTCAAGAATGAATGAAAATGCAACAAGATTAATTTGATTTTCCTAAAAAATCCTAGTAGTTTTATTAATGTCAATGATAAAGTTACATCACCATGAGAGTGACATATCTTCTTAGGATATTTATGTTACCAACAAATTATCATGTGTCACCGAACTATTTGAAACTATTTTAGGCATGACTTCTAGTTTTACCTTATGCATCACTACAACTTATATGCACACTTTTTCTCTTTCTCAACATGAATTTTGTTGAAAAAGGTAATTATGTAGCTTAATACTTTGTAAAACAATGATATTGTAGATCTAATTAAGGTTCTTTATTACAAATTCTTTGTGGATGATTATCTGTTTAGATTCGTTTTACCATTTGTAAAAATAAATAGAAGATTGTAGAAGAATAAGACTAGAAGATAGAAGTGACAACATATACTATGGAGAAACCCTTTCGGGAAAAAACTCCACCACCATAATTAATAGTGCTTGTATTATTTAACCTTAGAATAAAATTACAATAATCATTTATCAATCCTTGCCTTGAGATGCTTCTTTTTCCTTCAAAAATTCTTCTTCACAATCTACAATAAACTCTGATAAACTCTCTTCAACTTGCTGCAATTTATAGACAATAATGAGCAAAGAGTTTACAATTACAAAGCACAAAGCTTATCTCACAAAACCTATGCCTATTCTTTGCAAGTAGAGTTCTTTTGTGAAAAACAATGTCAAACCAATTCCTTCATCAATTTGGGTGTCCAAAACTAAAGTCATAACTCAACGTTGATTACGAAGATATCTTGTAAGCTTCTCCTCAAAGTTGGCACCCAAGAATGGGCCCACTTAACTCAGCCTTATAAAATATCTTCTCATGCAAAGTGTTAACTCCAAGATGCCAAATTGGGAACCCAAGGTGGGTCCAAGTCAATCTTTGTTAACTGAAACATAT
>VDFB02320138.1:0-23159 GCA_007258455.2 Sequoia sempervirens
TGCTCTAAGCTATTATGGAATGAAAATGAACTAAAATAATCTAACAAGTGAGAAAATTGAGAGTATGGATGCAAGTGAATTCAACAACATAAGTTTGCAATTGAAAGATCGATCCATTTGTCTCCAAATAGTGATCTATTTATAGGAGAGCAAATAAGGAATGAATGGTTGAGATCAAAAAGCTTAATCAATGGTTAAAGATGAAGGGGATGAGAGACATGGATCATGGATTCTCATCAATGGATGAGAATGCATGATGAGATTTTAATCAAGGTCCCACACTTTCCTCAAACAAACGCACTTTTGACCTGCTCACATAGGTCAAAGGTAACTTGCTCAAAAGGTTAAAGGTTAACTTGCATTTGAAGCTAAGTGAGTTGATTGGAGGAGAGAGAATATTCCTTTGGATGAGGAAAATGTAATTTACAAATTAAAACAAAGTTTTAATTGTGCAAAAGAGGGATAAGGAATATTCCATGGGAATATTCCCTTTGCTTAGAGGAAAATCAATTTAATTGCTAATTAAACAAGATTTAATTTATGAAATTAGAGGATTAGAAGAATTAAAGAGATATTTATTAAATTAGATGATTTAATAAATAGGGGAGGGGTGAAATGATATTTAATTAAATAACTTAGGGTTATTTAATTAGATAAGATGACTTAGGGAATTAAATTAAATATATATTTTAATTTAATTTAATTAGATGAAGTGTTAGTGCGAAAAGAGATGAATTAACCTGATTAAATTAATTAGGCCAATAGATGAAAATGATGCAATTAATTAATTAGCTAGGCTAATTAAATCAATTAAGCAAAAAGAGGATGGGTTAAAGAGGAAATGATGTTAGCAAATCTGATTCAAATGCATGATATCGATTAGGACATTTTTCAGTGTCTACACCAATGCCACGGGAAAAGCTCACAAAAATGTGCCTCACAAACTTTAATGGCAGCCCCTTCTGTTGGGTTCGGTGAAGCCCAAATATTCCTTGTAATTATAATGGTAGTATCTCCCACACTCGAAACATATGCCTTTTGTAACTAACTCTTTTTTGGCATGTATTTGCTAATTTAGAAGTCGATTGTTTTGGTAGATTTTTCTATTTTGGAGATGGGACTGAGTATTAAGAGTTGTTGCTACTTGAATGTAGATTGTATTGTATTAAGAATTAATAAAAGAGAATCCCTATTGAAAGTGGATGTAGCCATTGTTGGGCGAACCACTATAAAATCCCGTGTTCTTATTTTGTTCATTTTTATTTTTTGCAATCTTTTTCTTTCGTTTATTTTGCTATCATTAAATTCAACAATTGGTATCAGAGCTTGGTTAGAACCAAGTAGAAGTTGCGAAAAAAGTTGAGTAGATATGGAAGAGAGCCCCAACTTGGATGATTGGGTTCAAGCTCTCATGTCTATGTCCCATGGCTTTGGAGAGAGTTTTGATGAAGTGGGAGCTATTCATATAGATGATGATGAAGATTTCTCGGCTTCTCGAAAGAGGCTTTTGGATCAGTTAGATGATGAAACTGATTCTCTTATTGAGGAGTTTCTTGGTATGTTGGAACCTGGCAGTGACATGGAGTAGATGCAAGAAATAAAAAGTGTTATGGCTCGGTCTGGAGAAGAGGAAGAGGTAGAAGAAATATTTTATTTTGTTGATAGTGAAGTTTCTCTTTTCAACTTGCAGTAGGAGGTCATAGATTCAAACACAACATGTTCAAGGAATGGTTATAGTACTCTGACTGTAGGGAAAAAGGTTAGATTTGATTTTGCAATGGAAATGGATGATGCTCCTATCTATTTGGCCACTAAAGTTCTTATTCAAGTGATGTTGATCCTGATTCCCCGAGCACTACCCAGGTGAGGTATGTGTGGGAAAAGGCCCCACAAAATTTGGGAGGCAAATATTTTGACATACTGGAAGACTTCGGAAAGGATGAGAGAGCAATAGAGGCTGAGAATAAGGCCTTTGAATCCCTTATGTCAGCAAACAATGGAGTTGTTCAGGAGAGCTAGGAAAATGTAAGTGAGGCTGAGAGTCCTATGGAGGACATACAAGAAAAAGAGAGAGATGATTTATTGATGAAGCTTGCAAAGGTAGAGATAGAGTGGAATGCATTGATTATAGGTAGAGAAAAAGTTACAGCTAAAGGTAATGAGGTAAAATCAGATTTTAATGTGAGATTGGATAAGGTTGAGAGTGATGTTGTAGAAAGTAATGAGAAGGTAAAAAAAAATATTATTAATGATTTTCATGTTCAGTTGGATAATTTAGTGAATTCAAATGAGATGGTTCAGGAAGATTTTTCTAGTGATGATTAGTATGTAGAGAAGGATTTGTACTAGTGGTGTACAGAAAGAGATTTGAATTGGGGCCCTGGTGGAGGTCCATATTTGATTTTTGCTGTAGGGGAGGAAATGGAAAGCTTAAAATCCATGGAGGTTATTAAATCTGATGTGCTTTGGAGGAGACACATATGAAGTGTTCTTGAATAGAATTTGGCGAAGCTAAAATCTTTGTTGGGGCTAATGTAAATGCCTACAATGGGGGATATCTCTGAGCAATTATCTCAAGCAATATTTGGTCTTCAAGTGGGAGATTGTTGGGTTCAATGAAGCCCAAATATTCATTCTAATTATAACGATAGTATCTCTCACACTTGAAACAAATTCCTTTTGTAACTGACTCTTTTTTGGCATGTATTTTCTAATTTAGAAGTCGACAGTTTTGGTAGATTTTTCTATTTTAGAGATGGGACTAAGTTTTAAGAGTTATTGCTACTTGAATGCAAATTGTATTGTATTGAGTATTAATAAAAGAGAATCCCTATTGAAAGTGGATGTATCCATTGTTGGGAGAACCACTATAAAATCCTGTGTTCTTGTTTTGTTCATTTTATTTTTTGCAATCTTTTTCTTTCATTTATTCTGCTGTCATTAAATTCAATACCTTCAATAATTACAGAATCAATGCTCACAAAAGAAAATCAGGCCCCAAATGCACAAAATCACGTCAATCTATGAATGGCCCTCCAAAAAAAAATTCACACACATTTGCACACCCTTCAAGTGCGTGAGCTTGCATAATGGGTGCGATGAAAAGTCACAAAGGGTGCACTAGTCTTTGATCATAATCAGGCCCCAAATTGAAAAATAATAGTGCTTCAAACTAAAAAATAATGCTTGGAAAAGGCCTAATCATGCCCCCCACCAAGAATCACGCTCACAACAAAAACAAAATCAGGCTATGTGGTTTCTGGACACCTCCAATGAACAAAAATCATGACCTCTCAAATGCAAAATTGGGCCACAAATACAAAAATCGGCGGCTTCCAATCAATAGAGCAACACCCCTCTCAACAAAGAATCAAGCTCAACAAGGATAGAATTCATGACCACCAAATCACACCTCTCCTCAATAGAAAAACAACAATGAATGAGACAAATAATGCCTCAATAGAAAACTAAATGTTAGATTAAAAAATTGAATATCAATTCAGATCTCAAAATTTTTTTGATGAAAAATCTCAACGAAAGGTGGTTGCAAAAGACAAGCTTTGATACCATGTTGGAGCAAAGCACCTAGGAGCATTTGCAAACCAAGAGAAACCTTCATGAATGAGAGAAGCAACACAAGAGATGCTATTTCATAAGGAGTGAAAAACAAATGCATTGAGATGATAAATTACATAGTATATAGGCTTTTTAAAGCCGTGAAAAAGTAGATGGGTGTAAAAGTACCTTACGGGAAAAACCAATTATCCCTATGTTAAACTTAACACACTAACAAAGATTAGATTGAGATAATGATCCCACAATATTGGTTTACAATTTTTTGCTAAACTGGACATTGAACTAATTTTTTTAACTAAATCTTCACTTTTAGGCACTTATAGCTACTAAACCATGAGGAATTTGAAGATGATGCAAACTAGTGATTTTTGAAATTTTGTCTTTAGATTCTAAATATATATTTTTAATTTTTTTTTGAATCAAATTTCATTTTTTTTGATCTCCTTCGAAAACTAGTTTTTAATAGTAAACACCATTTTTAAAGAGTGATGTTCACCGTATATAACATAACTTTTTCTATGAAGGATACAATTCTATTTTTTTTGAATTTAGATTTGTAACTATGATATATAGCAATTTCATTTGGTTTCATAGTGTTTTATCAGATATTTGTTTCTTAATTAAGTTTTGAAGTCAAACCAATTATAATTTAGACATAGGCATATTGCATACAACATAACTTTTTTTGTATGCATCAAGATTCAATTTTACTTTTTTTGCTGGATCAAGGACATCAATATCTAGTACAAACATATTTTTTAGAATTTTTTTTGGTAATCTACTATTTTTCCACATGTGTAGAATAGAGAGCTTGATTTTTAGTGAAAAACCTACATTCACAAGAAATAAAAAACAAATATAATAATCAAATTAAATATATTTAAAATTATACCTTTTGGGAAGCTTATAATAAGAACTACATACTTACAAAAACTAAATTTTAAATGAATTCATTTGATCCCCCAAAATGTAAATCAAAGTGGTTTTTTATCAACATTTGATAGGTCTAAAGGAGATTGCATTATAGGTATGGTTTAAAAATAATAGGGTTCTATCCAAGGGGGTTTGATGAAACCATCTTCAATTGGAATCCTTTAAATAGAACTTTTCAAGGATTAAATCATTATATTTTCTAAAAATATGTGATTTCAACAAAAATGAAGATGTCCCAAAAAGTGTAAACCACTATTGTGGGATCTAGTGTGTTGTTCATTCTCCTATTAGAAATTCCTTGAGTTTTGAATGTTTTTCCACATCATTTAGGATGTGTTAGTGTAAGGGGGAAATCTAGAAGTATGAAAATAATAAATGAATTAAACTAAATTAATTCAAAAGAAGATTAAATTCTAAACCCATACTCATGAAATGAATTGGAAAGTAATGAATTCAATCAAATAGATTAGCATAAGCAAGAAATAATGAATTCACAAAACACAAATATACCATCCCATGTCAGAGTTGTGTTTGTATTGACGTTTGGATGTCAGTTTGCTCGATTCAATACAAATCCTCCATTTTTGTTGTTGCAAAAGCTTCAAAGTGCGTTGATAATTGCGATCTAGAAGAAGAGGGTAACAATTCTCAATATGCTCAAGAATCAAGTGCTCAACGCTTTGCTATGAAATTTCTAGATGATTTGTGAGAAGGTGGATTTTTTTTTTATAGATTTCATGTTTCAAGATGAATGATCGAGATTTAGTAGTAAAAGATCATGATCGATGGTTGAGAACCATTGAGAGGAAATAGATTGGCCAGTTAGCTTATGTGATTGATCCAATTAAGGATTCTGATTGCATAATCAGAGGATTTAGATTGCATAATCTGTGGGATTGAAGAAATCAAGTTGAGTGGTTAATGGGATTGAGGAATTAGGTTGAGTGGTTAGTGGGATTGAAGAATAGATGAGTTTGTCAACCGATTAGAGTGAGAAATTAGTGATCGTGATTTTCTCAATTACAAAGAGAGTGAGGATAATTAATTAATTTTTGAGTTTAATGTGCAATTCATGTTTGACTTTAACAAATAAAGTTATATTTGTTTATTGATCATTGAATGTATGTTGAATAATTGATTTAATTATTCAAGTTTAGAGAAGGGAAAGTGATGCGATTTAAATTATTAATGGTAACAATTTAATTGATTTAGATGAGAAGGTTATATTAGCAACATAATTAAATAATGCTCATTTATTTAATTATAAGAGGAATAAAGTTATATTAATAATGAAATAGTGAATTAATTAAATAATTTAAGATTATTGAATTAATAGAGGAAAATAGGGTTTAATGATGTAAATGATGTGAAATGAAATTAGATTAATGATAATGATGTCGATAATGAAAAAATGTCATTTAGGATGTGTGATATGCATTAGGTCATTTTTACATGTCTATAGTTAGTGTGTTTTTGGTTGTGTATATAGTGCAATGATGCTTGGGTTTATTTGGAATAGAAAAAATGGTGACCTATTCTCATGCATTCCTTATTTTGTTGTAAGAGATGGGATTAGTGATCTTGTACCCTTCCACATGGTTAAGGTAAAATCTACCCTCTTGTATGGTAATCATTATGATGTCACCATATGATCATGTTAATCCTTGCAATTATGCACTTGTACTTTGTGCATTGATATTGTGTGTGTTATGAGTGTCACTATGTTTCATAGAAACTCTAGTGTGTGTGTGTGTGTGCATTATAATACATTTCTATTAATTATATTGTTAATATTTTTTATCAATTTGTTATCCACTAATGTCTTGGTAAATTTTTTGGGGTATTACACATAGAGTCCCTCCAACATGCTTGCAACTATTGAGAATTATGTGATAATGCAAACTATTTTCAAGAAGACAAAAAATGATGAATATCTCAAAGGCAACTAACCAATCTTAGAGATCCAACATAACACATTTTATTAGAACTCAAATGGAGCTATAAGGATTATTCATTACACCACATAAATTTTTTATTCAATAATCCTTTGAATCCTACATTTTTAAGAACTCTAATACCAACCAAATTCTTTGAGGGACACACAATGAAAGAAAATTAAATTATCCACTAGCTCTAACATATACATACAACTCATATTCACCTCATAATATCAATATTTCCATATTTTTGGGATTGTACTACTACACAATCACCTGCAAGACATAAATACTCTAACTTAGAGATGGAATAAATAATAAGGAAAATAAAAGAAATATATAGACACAATTTAGATAAAGGAAAATATTATAAGCTATGCCAAGGAAGAAAAAAAGGATCTAATCACATTTATTGGGACAATTACAAATATAATCTATAAAATAAATCTAGAGGCTAGAAAAGAGTTACCAAAATAGTTTCAACATAGAAATTGGACCTTTGAACTATATATTACACAAAAACTAAAACCTAACACAATTTTTTTATGGAACATTAATCTATTTACCACATTATCCAAGTAGCTCTGCAAGATTTTCCCTCATCATATCATCCAAGTTTCATGATAGATAAGAGTTAGGGGTACAAATAAATCCTAGCCATTGACCACCACCGAATTTTTCAAAAATAGGTAAGGTAAGCACAACAATAGGATAGAACCAAAGTAATATATTTCCATCCTCAATAATACAAAATATCAAAAACATATCATTATTACCATTGCATATGCATTCAATTAAGTTGATAACCTTGTAGGCGTAGTGTCCAACACTATTGAAATGAGGCATCAAGGCTTTAATATTTACTTAATATCAAACCATGGTGAAAAGTGAAAACATCAATTTTGAAGGAAAAATAGGTGACAATCCAAAAGAATACTTGCAATCACATAAGTATAGAGAAAAAAATTAATAAAATCTAGGTAAGATTAGAAATATAGGAGACCCTCTATCTCAATTCTTAGTTAAGAAAAATTCATTTCAATATTCCTTTTAAACAAAGTAAATGTACAAACAAATATAAATGTAGACCTAGATAGATTTTCTCAAAGTCAAAATGCAAATAATTCTCATTAGTTCATTCCTTAAATAGTAGTGAACAAGAGAAATTATAAAGGAAATCCATCTAATAACTTTCCAAGCACACAAAAACATGATTGCATCCAAGCAAATGATTCATATATATCTTTTTCTCGCAAGGTATGAAGCTAGAGCAATTATCATATCAGTCCATAAGATAATTTTTTTCTTTTTTCTCTTATATCCAGCCCTTCAAAACATTAAATATGTAGCCTTCTATTCATAAACACCATGACAATAGAAAAATATTTAATTAACGACACCATCAAGAAAATTTCATCTGGGAAAGATCACAAGGAAAGATCATTGTAAGAATATTTTCTACATGGAGCTTAAAATAAACAAATTTATATTTGAATTAAAATATATATAGGTCACTTGCGCACTTGCTTAATGTTTGCAAATATTTGTGGAAGACTATATATCTAGTGCATCAAGGGGGTTGATTGGGGAGAACTTGATAGTTGTAAATCCATAGCTTCCCTTGAGGTATTTCTAAATACTACTTGTCCTTGCACAAGTTTAGATATTAGAGATCAAGAAAAGCTAGTTTTAGAAGTTCACAATATGATAGATAAATGATGTGAGTTATGGGGCAATTATATGCATCAAGTCATTTCCATGCCTCTTAGGATTGGCATCAAGCTAGTTGGATTCAACTTATAGATAATTCTAGGTCTACAATTTTTTTGAAATAATAAGCACATTGAGGATAGCAATTTTTAAACCACTGACAAGTGGAATCTATTTGACATGAGTATTTTCATAATAATTATTACCTAGATTAGGTGTCTTAGACATTTATATTTATTTTTTAAATAACATTTCAATTTATCAATCTCCAACTCTAAAATTAATTTAAATATTTTAATTTATTTACTAGCTTAATTCACATAAAATAATTCATTTTTTTAATATATTTATTTTGAGATTACACTTTATAATATTAGTATTCTTAAATTGAAATGAAACTTAATTGAAACATAATATTTAATCAAAATAGAACATCTATCTAGCATATGAATATACATTTGATTATATTAAGTAATTGAAATCCAAAAATACAATAGAATTTTGAATTTTGATTAATTAATAAATATGGTCAAATGCATATCTAGATAGACAATACAAATCAAACTTGTATTATTGAAAAAACTTGATTACATAAACACATTGACTTAATTCTCTCACATTAATTTAAGCAATAAGATTGAATTTATTATAAAAAAACTTGATTAGATTATCCCCATTATTAAATAACTTTAATACTAGTTATGATTTGCAAATCCATGCACATATTTTACTAAACAAAGGATACCTATTTCTACATGCTTATAAAATAAATGTAAAATAAGCCTAAAATTTTTGGATCTTGAAGTTGCTTATAGAACTAAAACAAATCCTCATATCTATCACAAGAGGTCTTCAGAAAAGAGACTCTCTAACTATGTTACCTAAATTTTGCCACATGTAAATATTCCAATTACGCTCCTGCACATATACCAAAAGCTTTCATGAGTCTTCAACTACTTCTTGTAGTTCACATAAATGTAAACTAAGACAAGTCTTTGAAGACTCGTATACAAACAAATGCATACCTTTGGTGTTACAAGGATGTTAGAGCGAAACTGAAATGGCCTTGTATTTGAATGGATAGAAAGGACCTCAACTTGCTCTCTTCTCAACTGCTCTAGTTGCTTCATCAGCACACTGGTCGGGCATGTAAGCAGATCTATTTGCATAGTTGTTTTTATGTTTACTAGGCAGGGATTCTCTTTACACTGCTCCAAAGTAACTTCATTGCTACGATAAATAATTGTGCTCTCTAACCCACTACTTGCTTTGGCTTTCATTGAGATGCTTGTGGGAGTCGATGCCTGAGAAATTTGGTTCTGTTGTTCGAGCTGGGCAACCCTACGCTTTAACTCCTCCACATAGCTCGTGGTTCTTGCCAGTATGGAATTCCTACTGGTATTCCTATCGTCCTGTCCTGAGCATATTTGAAAGTCAAACCAGCAGTAGCTCAATGGGAAAAATATAGCACTACTCAGTTATCAAAACAGGAGAAAACATCTGGATAACTCAAGTTTGCGTTACAAAACTGATTTCTAATGATTAGAAAAAATGATAAAGTAAAACCATAGAAAGGTCGCACCTTAGAATTTATAGGGAGAAGAGAGTGAAGATTTGAGAAATGCTGTTTAAATCTGATTCTCCTTCTCCGCTCGGCTATCATATGCGCAGCCGCCGATCTCTTCTTCTTATGACAACCAGCAGCAACAGCAGCAGGAGGAGGAACAACTAATTTTCTCTTGTCATTGATTTTGCTGAGAAGGGCGAAACATCTCTTGTGCAGAGTCTGGCCAGTTTTAAGTGAACCCACATGGGCTTCTGAACCGGCTTTTCTGTATGCGATGAAGGCGCTCTGGGCAGTTCTAGGTTGAGAATCAGACCAGGAATCAACTGGGTTTTGATCAAAGACCTCTACAGAGGAACTCGAATTCAGGGAATTTTCAGAAATATAATGAATACTAGGAAACTCATATTGCATGTCAGCCATTAGACCCATTTCATGAACGTCGTAATGAGAAATATCCTCACTAGTTACCAGTGGAAAATCAATCCTCGTATAAAGATCAAGGCCGCTATAGAATCCATCGTAATATGTTTCCATTGCCTCAAATTGATATTAATTGGAGAAGGCAATCGCATTTCTGATTTAAACAAGATGTAGGGTCTTTATATAGAGTAGCATCTGCATTTGATTTAAACTGTCTCACCAGCTGAGAATTCCACGTTTGGACTCTTGAATTTATAAAGCTTTAACTGAATTTTTTAGAGTTTAGAGTTTGGAGGAATCTACTATTTTCTCCACTATTTTGGTTGTCTGTTTCATAGGCTAAATATAGTTATTATTTATTTTGCATGTTCTGCAGTTTGCATGCTCTGCTCTGCATCAATTTTGTAACCGCTCTGCAGGTGTAATTGCTTTCCAGAAGTTTCCAGAAATTTCTATGTTTCTGAAAAGTCCTCTTTATATTGAGGCACCTTGTAATGTTCTGAATCATCAATCAATAGACTTATGAATGCTGTAGCATTCTGGTGTGGATTAATTTTGTGTTTTTGAATAATTTTCTGTTTGTGCATTTTCTGCACCTTTTTCAAATTGGTATCAGAACCGGAAATGTATGAAGAAATCTGAGGATTAATCTGCAGCTCTGTGATTTAATAGAAGAAAGGAATTGTTGTTTAATAAAAGCAAGCGGTTGCTAAAAAAGTGAGATTGGTGTTCGGGCCATTCAAAAATGTAGTTTGTAGATTATGGAGAGAAAAATCCGATCAGGGAGAAGCACCGATTGCTGAAGGAGATTGTTGTTTTGCAAAGCAAGTGATGCTGGAAAAGAAATTTCCATTGTTTGAAGGTGTAGCGGCTGTTTGAGAAGGAAGACACCAGATCGCTACAACGATATGGGAGAACAGAAGCGTTCAGTTTTGATTTCGGAATGCAAATACTGGAGACAAACGCCATTTAAATTCTGTTTATCTTTCAATTCTTCCTGTAGCGAAGAATGCCATTTTTAATAATTTATGTATTGAAAAGGAGTGATTTAAAACAGGTTTTAATTGTTGTCTCATTGAAAAGTAGAAAGCGTGAGACGTAAGTTTTATTGTTACCGTATTTGAGCTCTCCTGCCCTAAATATATTTTGCTGGGAATTTGTTGTTATTTTAGATTTCAGTCCGAGATTAGTGTTTACCGTTTGGTAAACGAATGTGAAGGAATGGTTAAACGTGATTGCAATTTATAGGGAAGAGTGTCCAACACAGCGTGAGTGGTGGCTTGCGTTTTTTAATCGTAATCAATTGTTTGGGTGAAGTTACAATCATGACAAAACAACTGTATGCATTAAAGAATTTATAATCTGTTCAAAACAATTCTTGTAATATTAATATTTTATTTAAATATAATATATAAAATAACAAATATAATTAATTCGTCGATAAACTTTTTTTACAAGTGAACTTGTTAGTGCATTTTTGCGTCAAACTTATCTCACTTCAAAACAATTTTACCTCCCCAACAAACCATATTGAAGTCACCGTAAGTAAGTTTATCAAGTTTATAGCGCAGTTAAAACTCAAACCAGAATAATTATTATTCTTTGGAATGCCTTAGAAAACTTCAATGGAAAAAACATGAGTAAAAGATAAATCATCCTATCATAATCCTTCTCCACATTTTAAGGGTCCACTTCACACAGTGATAATTATATCTTTCAATATACTGTGTTTTTTAATTTAAATCTATTTGATAGAATTTGAATTTATTATCCTTGGAATATCTTAGTCATGGCAAAATAAAAGGGTAATGGAAAACATGGGTAAAAGATAAACCATTCTATTATAACCGTTCTCCTCATTTTAAGGGTCCACTTCACACAGTCATAATCATATTCTTCAATATATTGTAATTCTTAATTTAAATCTATTTGATAGAATTTGAATTTATTATCCTTCAGAATATCTTAGTCATGGCAAAATGAAAGGCAAAAGTTTGATGGAAAACATGAGTAGAAGATAAATCATTCTATTGTAACCATTCTCCACATTTTAAGGGTCCACTTCACACAATGATAATTATAGTCTTCAATATATTGTATTTTTTAATTTAAATCTATTTTATAGAATTTGAATTTAAGGGTGGTTTTTTTAGATTTTTAAGGATAAAATTAAGAGATTTGTAATTTTTAAAATTTACATCTTTTATATGTTGGTGGTTAATAAGGAAGAAAGTTTTTTTTCTTTCAATGATATGTTTATAATAAATATGTTGAGCTTTATGAAATATTAGAGATCTCATTTGTTTTTATATATTAGTTTTAGAGCTTACTTTTATTATTTAAGATTATAATGATTTATTTTGATACGTTTTATTTGTGATGTCTACTTTTATTTTTTTTTATATTTTTAAGTATCATAAATCAATTTTACTTGTCAACAATAATATTATTATATTATTTTAATTTATTCATAAAATTAAATTATTAAAATTTGATATTATTTTAATTTATTCATAAAATTAATTTTTTTTTAAAAATATAAATACATATCAGACATGTTTAACCTTATGAAATATTAAAGATCTGATGTATTTATATAAATACAGATCAGTGAACATTGATTGAAATTTTACCCCTGATCATTTAAAATCCCCATGAAAAAATATTCTCATTTCCTTGTACGCAATTTGATGTCTTGAGATTTGAATGCATTGATGTGATTTATAGTGAGTTGATTGAAGCAGCCACTCAGCTATCAACTTGCGTTTCACAGGGCTCTGAGTTGATTGAAACTCTTCATATTAATGACATTAAACTCTTCCTATTAATGACATTTCACTTTGAATGTAAGTATTTAGGTTTAAAGATTTTATTTACGCCCTGAGTTTTTCTTCTCATCAATGTGTGCCTTGCTGTTAATTCTCACCGCCTTTCATCACGGCCAACCGTTTCGATAAATATGGTGGAGGTGAACTCTGATTTCCCATTCAGAAAAAGCTGCTTTTGAAGAGTTTAGCTGCACCTCACCTAACAAACAGGTTTTGTCTTGTTACTATTTGCATCTCCTTTTAAAATTTTACTATCATGCTTGTTTGAAATATTTAATGACTTTCAAAATAATTTTAGTGCATGGAAAATAATGTTTACACGCTTTAGATTTATTGAATTTAGTTTGAAACCAAAATCCTACCTTTTTTTTGTTACAATTGTGGGTAGTTCTTGTGTGCTGCTTTGAATTTGTTGTTTGATTAGTGGTTGAATGATGTTAGAAGAAACATGTTTGTATCGTAAAATCATTTCATTTACATTACAACTTAAAAAGGATGAAATATTTGCGAAAATAGAAAGAAAAAACTTATTCAATGTTTTCAGTTACCGTTGTAAACTCTTCCTTGAGCCCTAAGGTTACAGGAAATAATTTTCAGTTACCAATTGTAATCTTTTTAGTTACAAATGCCAATCCAATCCCATCAAATCCAATAAAATAAAAATCATCATATGAGTGGTATTTTCCTTGAAAGAAAAGAATAAATCTGATTCTCAATAAATGCCAACCCACAGCCATAAGGACCCAGAAAATAACTCAAAAGAACAAAATAAATCAAACAACCATAGATAAAACCAGAGACCCAATACCATTTACTTAACATTGAACAACAAAATTGTTTTGGAATGAAATAAAACACAACACAAATGATCGAGCAGTGTATAGATCCCCTGAAGGAAACTCACCGAAACCAAGACAAGCCACTTACCTCAAGATTCTTGCACAAATTGAGTTGTGTTGTCAATGATACTGTTGAGAAGTAATAGACAGAGTTGTTGGAAGGAAACTTCTAATTTCTCCCTCTACTATTTCTCGCAGTTTCTATAATCTCTTTTGGAATCTGCCAAGTCAGACTGATGTGTTAATTTAGCTTATTTCCATCTTAGTTGTTGTTATGTTTAGAAGTTTCTTTTCCACTATCATTATTTTTGATAAAAGGGGGATAAACGGGTTTTATAGGGACCCGAAACCGGAGAGTAACATTACAAGAAAATACCAAAACAGAGGTCCGAAAAACAAAAAGGCTGCCAGAAAGATAAAAACCAGTTTAAGCAGACAGCCACAAAAAGCCGCAAAAAAACCATAAAACGGCCAGCAAACAGACAAAGTTGGGCCCAGCTACAGCTAATTCATAGAATTCAGAAGCTCGTCCACAACCTCTTCCAGATCCACCATATCCTGAACCCCCTCCATGAAGATCTGAGTCATATTTGGGGTGGTCAGGGCTTTTCTTTTCGTGCTTGATCTGGTTCGTTTAGAGATCCCTACTTCCTCATCCTAGTCATTCTCCTGATCAAGGTTGACAATCAGAGCTCTCTTCTGGGTTTTCTCCAGTCTTTCGAACATGGCTTTGATGATGATAGAGTTATGTCTGGCAATTCTACAGTTTTGATCAGCGATTTTTTTCATGGTTCCTTTAATTTTTTCAATATCATTTTCAACTGTGCTGTCCTTTTGTGTGTTATCCTTCACATTGGTATTCTTCTCTGCTTTGAGCTGAATTAGCCCTACAACTTTGGCTTCAATTTCCCCCAGCTTACTATGAAGAGACAAATTTTTAGTTTTCAGCTCACTTATTTCATGAAATAACTAATTGGCAGAATTCAATTGGTCCATAGAACAATTCTTGGCATTTCCAACGAAGTCAAAAGGGGGGTCACTTTCAGAATTGACCCTAAAAATCACCGACTCTGCACCTCTAGGATGGTTATAATTCTCCTGTTGAATATTCTGAGGGACGTGGGAGTTCTCAAGGCTAACCCTAGCCGCTTTAGCAGAAGCAACATGGGAGTCATCAGGGTAGGAGACAAGCTTATTAACCAGAGAGCTAGAGCCCGCCCCTTTGGCGTTAGGGTTAGTGCGGCCAGAGGCAGGAACAGAGCAGGTACCAGAAGGCTGGGGGGAACGGCCAGAGGCAGAAGGGGGGCAGAGGAGGCAAAGAGCTCTTGACACGGCCGAGGGAAACTTTAGTATCAGAAATGCTACGCTTAGTATCATCTTCATCAAGCTCCAAAGGGGCTATAGGGTTTGGAAGGGCAGACATATTCTGAAAGTGCTCATAAATGAGCCTTAAAAGACCCATGTGAAGAATCGGGTATCTTTTAGGGCTTCTACTGTGATTAGAAAATCTATTTCTCAGGGAGCAGAGCAAGAAGAAGGGGATAAAGACACACACCTTATGTCGGAAGTGATTGAGTAGCACGAAGTGGTATCCATAAACCCTAGTGAAGCGGCCATCGAGAGTGATGTACTCCATGATAACCCTTAGCACTTTTCTCCATAAAGCTTTTATAGTGTCCACTTCATAGTAACTATTCGTCATCTTGACAGGTTTTTGCTTCTTCGTCTGAGATATAGGGAACCTCACCACAGCTTCATCAGAGAATTTCATGTCTCTAAAAAATTTATGCTCTTCCATCGGAATGCCAGTCACCTCCACAATCAAGGCTTCATCAATCTGAACTTTCCTCCCAAAGAGGAGAACCTCCCCATTATTCCAATTCTTCTCAAAGAAATATGTAATCTCCTTCTTAGGGCCATGGAGTTTCTCAATGAATGGAAGTAAGCCACCCCTTCTTATTTTACTCCACGCTTTGGTGTTCTTGGTATGTGACTCGAAGCTGGTAGGTTCAACCCTCTTCCGTTCCCCGCCCATATTTGAGATCTTAGTTCAAATACTGTTGCAGATAGAAAACCTATTTCAGAGAGTTCCTTTTCTTCGCAGGACCCACAAAGCGTGCCAAAGTAAATAATTTATCTGTCGGATCCTCTCGGCCCCATTATATCTTCTAATTCTGTTATTCATGATTCATACCTTCCTCATTATTACAAGAAGCCACCTCTTTTCCATTCACCTGGTCGAGCTCCAATAAAGCTTGAACATCAAAGTGGAGGTCAGTCTTTTTGTGCCACGTGAGGATTTTGTCACTCTTAACTCCCTCATTGGCAAAAAAATCTGCAGCCGCGTTCGCCTCACGGTAAGCATGAGTTATTTTTATGCTATCGAATTTACTAAGTAAAACCTTAGCATCTTCTATCGAATTTTTAATCGACCATGCGGGCTGGGACGTACCACAAAGGCTATCAATTATATTTTTTGAGTCACCTTCAAGCCATAGATTTTTGCATTTAATTCCACAGCCAGGTTGATTATGTAATAAGCCCCCACCGCTTCCGCCACGTGATTGGTTTGGACCCCCAGAAGAGTGGCAACATCTCCCATAAAGTTACTTGCCGAATCCCTTAGGACCCCACCACACCCAGCCTTTCCCGGGTTTCCTTTGGCCGCGCCATCAAAGTTGGCTTTGGCCTAGCCTTCCATAGGAAAACTCCAGCAAACTCCATCCCTGGACTTCTTGGTAGTATTAGGAGAATTAGTAATATCCCATTTGATTCTCCATTCCCTGGTAATCAGGCTATCAAAAGGAGAACAAACCACAGTATCAGCCTTGTCCTACTTGAAGGGAACAATAGAGAAGTTTTCTTTGATCATCCTAAGAATTCTCTCAAACACAATTTCCTTCGAAGACTCCTTATCCCTGAAGATCCAGTTGTTTCTCTCTTTCCAAATTCCCCAAGTCACATGGGGGAACGAGAAAGCCCACAATTTTTTAATAAAGGGGTTGAAAGAAGGGGCTTTCCATTGAACAAAAAAATCCTCAACCGACTCTAGGGGGACCCAAGAAAAATGCTAGCATTTCAGAAGCTTGTCCTAAACCGAGGAGAAGAAAGGACAGTGGATAAAGAGGTGGTTAACCGATTCAGCATTGTTTTTACAGAGGTAGCATCTATTGGAGAGCAGAACTCCTCTTTTGCTAAGATTATCCACAGTTAGAACTTTATTTTGTAGCAAAGGCCAGAAAAAAATGTTAACCTTAGGTAAGAGATGTTTAATCCAGGCTTGTGACCACAGAGGGGGAGGGTTAAGAGCATTTGAAATCCGGGAAAAGGCAGAAGAGACAGAAAAGCACCCAAAAGGCTCATACTTCCAGATAAGACTATCCTCCTGATTAAAGCAAAGTCCGACAGCATTCAATGAGGAGTAAACAAAAACCAGCATAGGGTTTATCAAGGGAAGATTTATCCACTTACCATCCCGCCAGTAGTCTTTAACAAAAAGGCCAAAAGTATCTTTGCAAAACTCAGCCCATCTACTGAGATTCCCATCCTGAGTCAGAGATTCATTATGCAGCCAACAATCATCCCAAAATCTAACCTGGTTACCATTGCGAACCTGCCATTTCAATCCCAATTTCACCACCTTTATCCCATCAGTCATATAGTTCCAGCAACTTGATCCTTTCGGAAGGTTGGGATTCTCAATAAGATCTTTGAGGGAATTGTTATTCTGCAAATACTTGCTTTTAATTATTTCACTCCATTCTCCAGAGGAAAAGAAAAGTCTCCATATCTATTTAGCTAGGAGTGACTTGTTCAGCAGTCTGATTTTTCTTAGCCCAAGGCCTCCATCCTTTTTAGATCTGCAAACCAAATCCCATCCAACAAGAGGCATTCTTTTTCTTTCTTCGACTCCAGACCAAAGGAATCTCTTTTGGATCTTCTCAATGGTTTCAGCATATTTGGATGGGATTTTAAAAAGACTGAGAGCATAGATAGGGAGATTCTGCAGAGAAGCTTTAAGAAGCTGGAGTTTTCCGGCTTGGCTTAGGCAAGCTCCTTTCCAGCCAGAGAGTTTTTTCCCAAACCTATCAACCAGAGAGATCCAAAAAGTATCTGGGGGTTTTAAACAAAGAGGAAATCCCAGATAAGTAGCAGGAAGGGACTCAATCTTGCATCCAAGAATTCCAGCTAACTTTCTTTGTCTATGCAAAGGTGTGTTAAAGAAATACAGCGAGCTTTTTTGCTTATTTATCACTTGACCAGAAGCTCTACCATAGGATTCCAAAAGTTTCTTCATCTCTTTAGCTTCCGAGACAGCAGACCTTCCCATTAGCAAAGTGTCATCCACGAACTGTTGATGAGAGCATATCAAATTGTTCGATGATGGTTTGAGCCCCATAATAGCTCTTTGAGCAACCACCAAAAACCTCAGCCATAATCATGAAGAGGATAGGAGAAATGGGATCTCCCTGTCTTAACCCTCTAGAACTACAGAAGAAAGTGGAAGGGGATCCATTAATAAGAACCGCCACAGAAGCAGAAGTGATGAGTTGTTCAATAAGCTGCAAAACCCTTTCATTGAAACCAAAAGACTTTAAGATCTTAAACAGAAAGTTCCAGTCTACCCTATCATAAGCCTTCGAATTGTCAAGCTTAAGAAGAAATCCTTCTGATTTAGAGATCGAGAGGGAATGAACATTCTCATGAGCGTGGACAATAGAGTCAAGAATTAGTCTTCTAGGCACAAAACCATTCTGTTGAGGAGCAATTATAGAGGGCAGAATAAGAAGCAGTCTAGAGGTAAGCACCTTCGAAATAATTTTATAGAAGGAATTACAGAGGCTGATAGGTCTAAAGCCTTCAAAATCCTGCACTCCAGGTTTTTTGGGAATAAGAACCAAGAAAGTGGCATTTAACTCCTTCAAAAAATTTCTAGAGCGGAAGAACTCTTTCACCGCTTTCTCAACATCCTCCCCAACAATGTCCCAGAACCACTGGAAGAAAAGTAAAGGGAAGCCATCAGGACCAGGTGCTTTGCTTCCTTCAAAAGAGAAAACAACTTTTTAAATTTCCTCACTGGTGGGTATATCTGTCAACATTTCATTGTCTCTAGAGTTAACAATCTTGGGGATAGCCTCCAGTAATTGATTTTGATCCTCCAAATTAATACCCTCTTTCTTAGATAGGAGGTTCTTGAAGAATAGGAAAGCTTCTCTTCTAATATCCTCTTCCTCCTCATAAGTTCTACCATCAACCACAATCGCAAAATTTTTGTTAGCTGCCCTATGTTTAGATGTTGAAAGATGAAAGTATCTGGTGTTTTTGTCTCCAGCCTTTAGCCAGAGAGCTCTGGATCTTTGTCTCCAAAATTCCTCTTCTCTAGCAATTATCTCGTGGAGTTTTGAGAGGATCTCATTTTCCTTTTCCTTAGTTTCATTCAAGTAGCCTTCCTTCTGAATTTTGTTTTGGATTTTAGACAGCCTAAACTGAAGATTAGATTTGATTTGAAAGATATTGCCAAAAGACTCTTTTTTCCACTTTCTGAGATTCATTTTAACTTCTCTTAGTTTTTTGGCGATTCTAAATAAGGCAGTACCCTTAATTTTAATATTCCACCATTTCCTTATTTCCTCTCGGAGGAGAGGATGGGAAAGCCACATCTTCTCAAAGCGAAAGGGAGTATTCCTCTTAATTTTTAAGGGGTCAGCCACAAAACTAATAGGAAAATGATTAGATCCAATCCTAGGGAGGGTTTTCAAAGAGCAGCAATAATTTAAGATCCAAATATCAGAAACAAGGGTTCTGTCAAGTCTCACCTAGATCAGATCAGATAGAACTCTTCGATTCGACCAAGTGTAAGAGCTCCCTTGCAAGTCCAGGTCGATCAAGGCCTGATTGTTGATGAAATCCAAGAGATCTTATTTACTTTCAGCATTAATCTGAGAGCCACCAAACTTCTCGCCCTGAAGGAGGGGTGAGTTAAAATCTCCCATGACAACCCATGGGTCATTTTGAAAGATATTCTGGAAAGCAGCCAGCTCTTTCCAAAAAGCCTTCTGAGCTTTTTTACAGTTAGGAGTGTAAATATTAGACTGGATCCAGCTAAAGTTGTCCCTAATATGAGTAAATCTAGTAGCAACATGATTAGGACGAAAAAAAAGAGGATCACCTCTTATGACCTTACAGTTCCAAAAAGTCGCAACCCCACCAGAAGCACCAGCAGAATCACTGCCCTAAATGGAACAGTGCTGGAACAAAGAAATCTTTTCCACATTTTCACTTAACATTTTGGTTTCCTGAATGAGAAGAATATCAGGCTTTTGGTCCCAGGAAAAATTGTGTAAAATATCCTGCTTGTGGGGGTTATTTAGTCCCCTAATATTCCAGGACAATAACTTCATGGGAATTTAGGAGAGAGAAGGAGTTCCGGGATGGTTTTTTGGAAGCCATCCGCAATATCTTGAAAGCTATGGTGCTTTCTTATCAGATTTTCGGGTCTTCTTCCTTTAGCCAGGGATATTGCCCCACAGTCCGCTTTTGCTCTCGATCTTGTTGAAATCCCACAAGGGGTGATTTTAATTTTAATTTTTGATTTTTTCTTCTTTTTCTTAGATAGCACCTCATCTCTATCTGTATCATCTTGACTATTTGATTCTTTGCTGGATTCCCATTCTTTTTCAAATAGGAATTTTTGTTCCCAAGGGAGGGTATCCATGAGTCCATTCCCACAAGGTAGGGAGATTCTTCTTTCAAGAAGGCTTGCCTGGCTAGGGTCCGAATAAGTGTCTTTAACAATATCAAAAGAAGCCAGATCCGAACAGGATTCAATACCTGGGTTATTTGTCCCAACGGGAGACACAATTAGGGGAATTCCTACCTCAAGAGAGAGAACCTGAGAAGGAATATCGTCCAGCCCTAGCGTTACGGTGTCCCGAAAGATGGGGCTTGATGAGCCCAAAATATGCTCATAGTTTAGATATTATGATGAACTTGTAATACCTTTACTTTTGTTATTCATGGTTGTTTAAAACTCTTTTGAAACCTTTTATGGGGATATCCTGTAGCAAAACATTTGCATATTCCTACAACTTATTGTGTTGAATTGACTACATTTATTACCCCGTTGACTCCCTAAATGATTGGTATATCACATATAGTTTTTGAATGATGAAATAGATTTAAATGTGTGATTAATAAACGAATATTGTGTATGTGCCATACGCCTTTTCTTTCACATCTGTTACCTTTTGTTTTGCAGGTTGTTGAAGAATGGTCAAGTCAAGCGTAGCCGATCTCGACCTTGCAGTAAAGTCCATTTCCTGCACGACTTCGAGGAAGCTCCGGCGAACACTCTTTGACCAAAACCGTTGGGAAATATTTTTAATGATAGTCAATTTGGAAAGAGTGGAGCGCTAGATTCTCTCCGGATCGGGTTGAATGCATAAATTCATTTATGAAGTTTGTTTCTTGATTCTGGGATACACTTTACTTCCACGTCTTTCTTTGATAGGGTTAGTTAGTTAGTTGCTCTCCTGATTTTAAATAAAGTACTCCTCTTGCGCGAGTGAGAAGGGAGATGATAGTTAGAGTAAGATAGAAGCATAGTGATAGAAAGATAGCAGATATCATGTAAGAGTCAGTATGATAATGAAAAGTAGAATCTGTTTGACAAGAGACAAAGTTTGTTGTTAGTTTATATCAACAAAACAATGTATACCATTCTATTTTTATTAATAAAGTTTGATGAAGTTCTGAGTTCAGCACCTGCGTAATCAGTAGATGCTTGCTAAGGGGGCCCACTTAGTAAGTATCTGTAGCTAGTTAGTTAGCTGTTCTTTTCTGTTGATCTTCAGTTAGCTTTCATCTTTGAAGTTTTTATACAAACTCAGTCTTTCTTTGCTCCTGCAGCATAGGGAATCCATCCCTGTGCCTGTTCCTGTAGCATAAGGTCAGTTCATAGTTTGTGTTTCAGTCGTAGCTGTTATGGTTTCTGTTTTAATCAAATCATAGTTGAGTTAAAGAACTTTGCATTACCTTCCTGTAGCGTAGATAGAATTCCTTGCAAGTATTTATTTCTACTAAGTTTTGACTGAAACTAGTTCTTAGTGCATATATTGTGTTGCACTATTTAAAGTATATGTCCCCTAGTTTGACAAGTAAATGAACGTCCATAGAGAGATATTAGTCACCTGTTGGAATGTCTAATTCCCAGGAAAGGTTTTACTGTGATTTTCATATCCTTTTGTGGGCGCGACCATTTTTGGCACCGTTGTCAGGTATGGCGTTAAGCTAAGAATTTGTCAGAAGTCATTTTTAGTATTAGTTTAGTTTGTTAGTCAAAAATTTTCAAAATATTTCAAACCACCATTCATCGTATTGCATGCATAGAAGAAGAAGAGACGCACTGGGAAGGTTCCTCCCTAAAAACCTGTTTGTTGAACTACCATTTGACCCAGCTGACAACGAACTTGAGGAAAATTCATTCGCTCTGTTATTCCAGCAAGCAAACATGGCAAATAATCCACCTAATAATCCACCTCCTACTTTTGAGTTTCCCATTGTTCCCCAACGAGATACTGACAATCTGAAGAATATACCTTCTTCACTACTTCCAAAATTCTATGGCCTAGTCACAGAGGACCCTGAAACTTTTCTGTTTGAGTTTGATGTCCTCTGTCGCAGTTATGGCTACAACTCAGATGCTCATAAACTGAAGTTATTTCCTTCCACCTTGAAGGAGGGAGCTCTCAGATGGTTCATGAGTTTGGGAAGAGGTGTTGTTATTGATTGTAAAATGCGGAGGCGAAATTCCTTGAGAAGTATAATGAATATTGTAAGAGTGCCAGTAAAGGAGATGACATATTCAGAATTCAGTAGGAGGATGAAAGTATAGAAGATTATATTTCCAGATTTTTGTTTTCACTAAGGAACTCAAACCATACTCTCAACGAGGGACTCTCGAAACTACTCTTTCTAAGGGGAATCGGTGATGCTTGTATAGATGCCCTGGACCTGATGGGAGGAGGTGATATAGCCCAATTGTCTTGGGATGATATAAAGAAAATATGTCTTAACTACTCTCGAGCAATAGTTAAGAAAGGTCGAGGTCATCATGCTACAGTGGGGAAGTCTTCTTCTGGTGGAGTTTCTCGGATGGAGATAACAAATTTGCTGTCTGACTTCAAGCATGACATCATTAATAATATGGCTACACAATTGGACACTATGCAAGCTCGGAAGAAACATGAGAAAGCTGAGGCAGTTTTGGTCGAGTTCTGTTCATATTGTAGATAGAAGAAGCGTGACTGCAGATGCAAGATGGTGGCTAATTTGGAAGCTAAGAAACTAC
>VDFB02320139.1:0-88313 GCA_007258455.2 Sequoia sempervirens
AAATTCTTGGAAGCCATTCCACTTTCAAGAATCTACCAAGAGCATTACCAATACCCTCAAAGGTAGAGGAGCACTAGAAATGTAAGGGAAGATAAGGAAATTTTACCCAAATAGGCACAACATCTAATGGTTCAATCAAGGGGTTAAAAAATGAACCCATGGTCTAATGAAGAGGGGATGAGAGTTCCAAACCCACAAACCATAGTCTAAAATAGTCTATCTATCCTTAGCAGAGCTAAAAATCACAATGAAAAAACCCCTTGTAGAAGGGTAAATCTCCATGAGACCATCAACCAAAGGAGCCCAATGGTTGGTGATCCAAAGATGTAAATCAGGGAGGGAAGGCCACAAGCATAAAAATCTACAAATAAGCGCATTCTTGGAGTAAAAATGAATATTTTCAGCAACTTTCTTACCTAAAGAGACAACATGAGAAACGTATACACACAACAAGGGTTGCATAGACCCCTCCTTTGGCCTCTTTGTCTTCACAACATCAACAAAAGTGGGTTGGGGAATAGAAAGAGCACCCAAAATCATGAGAGATTTTTTGGAAGCCCCATTCACACCCATAACAACAATAGTTGGGGAAGCCCCATTTGCACCCACAACAACAATAGATGGGGAAGTCTCATTCGCACCTATAGTAGCAATAGTAGGGGAAGAACCTGCTGCTACCCCAGAAAAAACCATTCTCTCTGCAACATATGGCTAAATAGAGCCAATAATAAACAACAAAGGGCTCATGCCACACTACAAAGGGAGTGATGTCGAAACACCATTCTTAGTATTCAGAGAAGCACCTGCGGGGAGGGGAGAGTCAAAATTTAGATCAATTATCAAATTGCACCCTGACGATAGGGGCTAAATGGTAGGGCGAGTTAATCAAGAAGGGAAAATTCAAATTCATTTGGTGGGAGGCACCAGAAGCTTCCATCAGGAGAATACACCGTAGATCCAATGTTTTTTTTTTTGTAGGGTCCAATTTTATTCATTTCCACAATTTGTAATTCAACAATATAGAGGTGAATGAAAGGTCTATTTTCATAAGATGTATTGTTTGTGGAAGTGGATATAAAGGATGCTATAACAGGCCTAATAGCAGAAAAAATCAGTACCATAGCATCATCAAATGTAACAGAAGTCTCAGATACAAGTTACCCAATGACAATGTATTTCCAACTAGAAAACCAAGACACTATTTGACTTGCAGAGAGAGATTGTCTTGGACAGGTTTCAAGGAGGAAACTATCAAGAATATCAATAAGTTTCCTAACATAGTAAAATATTTCATGAAATTATTTTCTACCTTCATGTTGAAAATTTTATGTGGAGATCAAACTATGCTTGTGGAAGTATTCAAAAACTGAATAGTCTTCCATCACAAGGGCCTTTTTTTTGCAAAATCAATTTTCAGAATTTTGTGGAGCATGATATGTGGTTTAACGATATCATTTGATGTCCATTATATGTTTCAATACTATTCCAAATATGATCTTGAATATACATCAGACATCCTTCAAAATGTGGCCAAGTTAGGAGTAGTTTGTGTTGTTTCCTATAGGGAGGATCTTCCCAACTCCAAGGTAAATGAGGTAAATGTTTCAAATATTTTTATTTACTATTATGAAGGATTTATTTACTATTGTAACCATCATATAAGCTTCAAAAACCATATTTATATCTTTGAGAAATACTCTAAGAGCTTTTGGGTTAGCTTTCTTGGTGATAGTGCATACAATCGGCTTTGGAAAGGAGTTGAAAAGAGGAGGTTATTGCATGGAAAAGATGCAAGGAATACAATTAAACCCCAAGTAATATGAAGTAATATTTTTCAAATTTAAATTCATCTTCTCAATATTACAGAGAACAAGTATACTTTTCAAGAAATATTTAAGTTGTTTTGGAAGAAGAAGCAACATGAAATAGATGCAAGATTATTAATTTTCTTACAGTTTGAAATGATTGGATATTTTGGGAATCAATAACTTTAAGTATCATGGTTTCAATTTCTTGAGGAAAATTAATTTTGTGAAGGGAGGACTTGTCATGTCCCTTTTTCTAAATTTTCTAAAAATGGAAACTTACTAAAAATAGTAAGTTGACAGGCTTAAAATAGAAAATCAAGAGCACTCAATAGATTTGAAAATAAAATTATATTTGTTGAATTGGTCATGAATAGAATATTATTTTATAACCAAATATTTTTATATTAATATTTATCTCTACTTGGGTGTGGGATCTTCTTCTTGCGTGTTTCTAGCATTTAGTGGCTTATGACAAGTCGAGACAAATGGAAACTTCCATTGGAGTGCAAGAAATCAATGGACACATGGCACTAGAGGTTATGTGCACTACATTAAAAGGGGGATTTCTCCTTGGTCATGATTTTTGGGTCCCTATCTTGCAAATTGAAAATTTATCAATAGAACATGAATTTGGGCTTCATTTTCAAGGATTTTTCTTGCAGATTTTTTTTGAGTGTTTTCTCTTCTTTAGAGGATGGTAAACTAATAAATAAAATATCTCCAAGGATGGTAAACCAAGGGGATTTAGAATCAAATATAGTTGTTCCTAGGGTCTCTAGTTGCAATTTTATCTAGATATTTCTATTGTGTTGAATACTCTTCAATTATGTAATTCATCTTTAGTTAATTTGTTAGGTTTGTTCCAATTTGAGCGTGTTTTAGATTTCAGTTGGTGTAGTTGTTGTGTGAAGCAAATATATTTTTATTGTAGGTGTTTCTCTCATTTATTTTTCTACCCAAATTAGTGGTTATTATATTTAGTGTATTTTGGTGCTTGTTTTGATATACCCAATTTGTAGGGGTTTGCTAGTGAAGAAGTGAGTTGTGGTTTTAGGTTTTGGTTTGGCTGTGGGTTAAAAAAAAAAATATCTATATGTATTATTATCCATCATATATATTTCATCTCATATCATTATATTTCAGTTTGGTGTGTGGTGAGAGTTTGATAATAGTTTGGTGCTTGTTTAGTTTCCACTTCCAAGATTTTCCATTGTAATTTTTTGTAGTTGTAAAATTATTATTATTTTTTGTTTGTGATAGCAATATGATTCAATTCCCATGATATTTTTAGTAATACAACATCATCTGAAAGTTGTACACTATCTTGATTCATATTTGCATAGTTTGGTGAAGTTTAATTCATACTTGATTTCACTGTTTGATGTAAACTACAAATCTAAATGAGATATTATTTTATTGTAAATCTCATTTAATTTCTAGGAAGGGATATTTTATTACAAATTTGATTCAATTTCCAGCAAGGGACATTACACATTGTAGCTAGAAAAAATTAAATAGGAAGATGTAATTCAATTTCCTTCTACTCCTAAGAAATTTGAATCAAGGCCCAAGGATAGACAAGAAGTTGAGGAGAGCTCATCTATCTCTATATCTTCAAAAGATGAGGAAGAACCTCCAAATAAACTTGTTCATAGGTTCACAAGACATAAAAAACCACCTAAAAGGTATTCACCTAACAATTGGAGATGCTTTTTTTCTTTAAATACTAACATGGATGAACTCAGATCTATAGAAGAGGCACTAAGTATGAATGATGAAAAATACTAGAATATTGTTATGAATGAAGAAATGACATATTTGAAAAAGAATGATACATAAGATCTTGTAGCACATCCTGAAGCACAAAAACCCGTTAAAGTTGTAAATGGGTGTTCAAGAAAAAAATTCATTTAGATGGAGGTGTTGAGAAGTACGTAGCTTGCGAAAGCTTACTCTTAAGTTGAGGGTGTTGATTATGGTGAGATATTCTCTCCTATTGTAAAAATTAAATCCATTAGATTTTTTCTTTCTATTGTTGTTGCTTATAATTTAGAGGTTGACCAAATGGGTGTGAAAACTTATTTTCTTCATGGTTATTTGGAGGAGGATATTTATATGACATAGCTAGAGCACTACATGGTGAAATGTAAAAGTAAATTTGTTTACAAATTGAAGAAATCTTTGTATGGCTTAAAATAGAGTCTTAGGATGTTGTACCTAAAATTTGATACATATTTTTTTCAGTTTGGGATTTGAGCATTCTAAATTAGATCATTGTGTTTATTACAAAACTAATGGTGATTGTTTCCTATTTATTACATTATATGTTGATGATATGTTATTTATTAGAAAAGGGAAAGGCATGATTTCATAACTAGGTATGTGCAGGATCATGATGGGCCAAAAAGTGGCAATATTATGGGTATTTGTAGGGTATGTGGTTGATGACTTTTTTTTACCCAAAATTGATGAAATAAAAAGGGTTTTTAGAGCATATTCTCAACTTTCTACCAATATAAATTATGCTAAATAATTTGAATTTAATAAATAATTATTATTCATTTTCTATAAGAATTATGACTAAAGTCCTGATCAATAGGGTGATTGAAAAACATCTATAACTTTCAAATGGTATCACATTTTTTGAATCCAAAACATGCGTCACATTCTATGCTTCACATAATATAGGATTAAAAAACGAAAAAATAAATTTCATGAATTTTTGACCAAGTTAAGGTGGTTAGACATACTAGTTTTTATATTTTTTAAAAGTTGTTATAAAAAAATCATAATTAATTATTTACTTGAGAAAAAATTACAAAAAAATATGCATCACATTCGGACATGATTCCTCTACTTATATATAAAATATTATAAAAAAATATTATCATTTTATTATGGTTAGGGTGGTTAGACAGACACCTACTTACTTTTTCCCTGAAATTTAAGTACTACTGTATTGAAATTTAAAATTTTCATCAAATAGATTTTATTTATTTTTAAATAAAACTAGTAGTTTAGAGATTACATTCATTTTTTTATAGATTCTATTCTTACATATTTTTGAAATAATATATATAACTTATTCAAATTTTTACCTCAATTTTCCTAAGACTGATTTTTCTGAATTTTTTGCCACTTAAGGGCTTGTTTTTTCCATGCTAATCCTGCACATACCCAACTAAAATCTCAACTTGCTACTAAATTTGAAATGAAAGAACTTGGTGTAGCTAAACACATTCTTGGGATGGAGATTAAAAGAGATCGAGAGAATAGAAATCTATGGCTTGGCCAAAGCAAGTACCTCAACTCAATTTTATAGAGGTTTGATGTGCAGGATTATAGACTGGTGTGTGTTCATGTTTTAATTGGAAGAAAGTTATCTATGTCAAATTTCCCAACATCTCCATTAGAGATGGAATACACGAGTAGTGTGCCTTACCAGAGTACAGTTTGAAGTTTGATGTATGCTATGGTTTTTACTAGACCAGGCATTTCCCAAGTAGTGGGAGTTCTTTCCCGATATATGTCTAATCCTAGTAGAGTTCATTGGGATGTAGTTAAAATAGTCTTCATATATTTGTGGGGTACCTCAAATTATTCCTTGTGTTAGTATAGTAATATGATTGAAAATGAGATTTCCTTGATATTCATGGTTATGTGGAGTCAAACTAGGCAGGTGATGTTGATAGAAAAAAATCCACCAATGCTTATGTGTTTACTTTATTTGGTGGTGCAATTAGTTGGATGAGTAAGTGATAGGTTGTTGCTTTTTCAACTATGGAAGAAAAGTATATGATATCTACTCATTCTTGTAAAGAATTTTTTTTCTTAAGAGAATGTGTTCAGATATTGAAATAAAACAAGGTGTAGTGACAATTTATTGTGATATTCAAAGTGCAATATGTCTAGCCAAGAACCCAACATTTCATTCCAGGACCAAGCACATTGATGTACAATATCATTTTGTTAGATATAGGGTCAAAGATGATAGGGTGAAGTTGGTTAAGTTAGAGACTTTGATGAATGTTGTTAATTCTTTGACTAAGTCTATGATCACAAAGAAGTTTAGATGGTGTTGAGAGACTATGGTCCTTTCGGCACCTAGCAACTAAAGAGACAATGTTTACAACCTCATGTTGATCTTCCAAGGTGTTCAACAAGTGGGAATTTTTTGGGAAAATGTGTCTCAACCTTGCAGTTATATATGATTTATTGTTGACGGGATTTATATATATTTTTAAATATATTTCCTAGTTACATTGATAGGTGTATACAATGACAACAAAGAGAAAAATGTGAGCATGTTAAATTTTTTAGGAAACTCCTAAAACGGCCAACATACATTAAGTAGTGATATATTATAAATTTGGACCCTTCATCATTAGGTTTTAGATCTAATGATGGATATTTTGTTGGACTTTCTTTCCCTAGAACATAACCCTATTTTATTAAGGAGTTGCATTATGGTTGCGGTAGAGAGATTGATGTATTTTGAGAGTCTGATAGCGGTCATGTTGTCTCTAAATCTTTGAGTGGTGATACTCCTATGAGAATATTTCTCTGCAAGTATATTGTAATCCTTGTGATTTACTGAATAATATATTGGGCGGATTTTAGAGTGTTGGGTTTTTCTCCCGCAATGGTTTTCCCCACATTAATCATTATGTCCTGGTATGCATGATATTTATGTTTATTTATGTTTAAGTTTTTATAACTATTAAAGATTTGTAAATTTTTTCATTATTCTCCTCTCAATATTAGTGTAGGAAGTTATTTTGCTACCTTAACTTCCTTGCAAAAATAAAAATAAAATATAAATGATAATTGAACTATTAAAATAAATATATATTTGAAAACTAAAATTGTAGATCTACAAAAGGGTATTTTTTACATTTTTTTAAAATGTTATTTATATGAGTAGGAGTCGTTAAAGCATTTATTTTTAAAAATAATTTAACTTTTTTAGTAAACTGGCCTTAAATTGGTGCTACATATGTATTTAGCCAACAATTTTAGCTGGAAAGGTTGTGGACATATTTAACTTATCTAGAATGAATCTTACTAGATCATATGTTTGACCAAAATTGGTTTTTAGTTATAAATACTAAAATTTGCTTATATTGATAAGTTGGCCAAAAGTGTGGCATAGCTTTGTACTTTTACCCTATAATTGTGTTATTTTCCACATTCACCTATTGCAAATTTGTATTGTCTACATCTATGGTCTCTTTAATGTTTTTATCTTCAATAGTTGTGGAATTAGATGTTTCAACATTATTCATTGATCAAATTCTCATTCTTCTCTCTCTATATTTTTTCCTCCTCTCTCTTTGCTTAATTTTTTTCAAAGGTCAATACCTTCCTATCTTACCTCTTATTGCAATGTTGTGATCCCATGATTACAAAATTCTGAAGCACAAATGAATGTAAATAGTTAAAGTCTTGCTTCTTTGTTCCTCCTTCAAATGAGTAGAAAATGAAAATAATTTCACTCAAAAACTTTCTCAATAATGCCTCCTTTGAAAATTCAAATCAAATTACAAGTTCAAGAGCTTGTAGAAGACAAAATTTGATAGAAAATCAATGAAATTATCACTATCATCCATGCATTTTCAAGTTTAGAATTATTAGTGTGATTGATATATAAATGTATGGGCCAATTACACTTGATCCATGAGGATTCGAAGCATAATTGTGCCACTAAACATCAATCCAATAAGATCAATCACTAAAAAAAAACTAGGAATCCATTAAAACTAACATTCTAAATTATGAAAGCTTCATAAACACCTATTCTAATCCATTGAAACTTATCTTATTTGGGGAGTGGTGTTGCATTGATGTGGAATGGCGACCCTTTCCCAATCCTGTGGATAAATGAGCTTGTTTAGATCAATTCTATTGAAAAGAATCAACAAAACGATGAAATATATGTGATGAAACATTATTTAAAGCTAAATGAACATGATACAATCTATTTAACATGATGTATGCTAAGATGATTGATATGGGTGGGTGAAAAGCTAAGCTAAATGGATTTTAAGCTAAAAATATTGAAACCCTAATTACACAATATACTAAATGAATGCATCTATGTTATCATGGAATCCATTAATGGAAGTTAAGATAATATGAAAGTAAATTAAGCTAAAATGGTGTTAAATGTGAGTGCAAGTGAGAGTGATTTTAATAGAATAAGTTTTCTGTTAAAAGATGGATCCATTTGTCTCCAAATAGTGACCTATTTATAGGAGTACAAATGGGAAATGAAGGGTTAATATTGTAAAGGTTAATCAATGGTCAAAGCTGGAGGAAAGATGAAACATGGATCATGGATTCTCATCAATGGATGAGAATCAATGATCACATGGATCAAGGAAAGAATCAAGGGCCCATATTATTTTAAACAAACACACTCAAAACTTGCACAAGAAGTCTTGTAAGTTTGTTAGGAAAAAAGAATATTCCCTTTTTCCAAAGGAGTGAGGAGAGAGAATATTCTTTGGAATATTCTCATTGGTGAGAGTAAATTATATATTTAGCAAATTAAAACAAATTTTTAATGTGAAAAAGGGGAAGGGATATTCCATTTGGAGGAATGTACAGAGGAAAATTCCCTTGGAATTTTACCGTGCAAGTCAAGGGGAATTAGATTAATTAGTAATTGATAATTAAACAATGTTAATTATACAATTTTAGAAGAATTACATAATATTCATTAAAATAAAGTGATTTAATGAAAAAGGAAAGATATGATATGACATTTAAATAAATAAGTTAGAATTATTTAATTAAATAATAGAACTTAGGGTTTTAAATTAAATAGATTGATGTATTTCATTTTTAATAGGATGAAATGTTAGAATGAAAGGGATTCAATTAACCTAATTAGATTAATTAGATTAATAGATGAAAATGATGCAATTAATTATATAGCCAGGCTAATTTAATCAATTAAGAAAAAAGAGGATGGATTTGAGGTTGAAATGGTGTTAGTATACATGATTTGAGTTCATGATATCATTCAAAACATTTTTAAGTGTCAACATTTTTCTCCTCTTTGAAGCAAGGTACCTACCATGTTGGTTCAAGGACTGGTGCTTTCAGATTAAGAATGTTGCTTAGATTTTAAAAAATCTAATTTTTGGATGCCCCACTATTAGCATAGGGAAGGAATAAGATGGTTCCCTGCCCCCTTGAGAAATCAAGTAAAAATTTTGAATGTTGGGTTGATTTCTCGACAAAGGTTAAAGTATGGGATTAGGTGCCAAAACAAGTCTTGAAATAAAAAATATGGCCTTAGAAGCACAAAAAAAGGCTTAAAATAAGTTGCATAAGGTGGAAATAGGTAAAACAAGTCATAACCCAAGATTTTAGCTCAAATTAGGGAAAAAATAAGAATTTTTAGGCTTAAATAGGTGATGAAGGGTCACTTTCAATTCATTTGTGCATTGAAACCCTAGAGAATTCTCACAATTTAAGCTTTGATACCCCAACGAAATGGTTCACTGTTTGCTCCCTCTTCATCTTTCAAATTGAGTTTGAGAGTACTAGTGGTGTGAAAATGCAAGACCTCGGGTATGTGACTCAAAACTTCTCTCAATTTTTTCTTTTAAGTGCATTTAATAGGGCATCAAAGTTAGGTTGATAGGCACATCACTATATTGTGAAACTTTTGAAGTGTCGCTATTAATTTATAGTGATGCACCCTCTATTGAGGAACGTCCCCCAAATTTTTGTTTCAGTGATGCATCTAATTAGAGGGTCTCCAGGATAATATAGCGACACATGGGCTCTTTAAGTTTGACGCCACTGGAAAGTAGTGGGTGACACACTTAGGTTTTAGTGAGACACCCCAATACTGATTTGCTATTGAGCACAACAATGTGCATCACCAAACTAGAAATGTAACCCTTAAATTAATATAGTGATGCACCCCAAAATTAGTGACGTTATTGATTTCAGTGACGTGTTTGATGTTTTGGGTGTAAATTCTTAGTTTTTAATCAATTTTTTAAACTTTTAAAGCAAATTGATGCTATGTGTGTGATGCGTGCAAGAGGATCCTCCATTGTTGATGTCTTGAGAGCACTGATACGACATTTTAGCTACAACTAGAGACTTTTATGATGATGACGTGGAGTAGCTATGGAGGCTAGGGTTAGGATTTGTCACCTTTTCTCCCAAGATCAGTACCCACCTCACTATGATGCTACATTGATCAAGAGGTGGGATAGTGAGACCTCTTCATTCCACTTTCCCATTAGGGAAGAGACCATCACACTTGAGGATGTATGCCACATACCATGATTGCCAATCATGGTGAGTGCATGATATATAACCCAAATGTCGGGAGAGACACATGTCTCTCTTTTACACAACATATATGTTTGATTGTTCAATTCAGCTCCTAGATTGATTTAGATTTTTATTGAGGTCGAGTGGAAACATTTTGATTGTTCATTGCATCCTTGATTTGTGGCATTATTACTCTAGACCAATGAGGTAGAGGTTTTAGTCTCAAATAGGGAATAGTGTTGGATGGTATGATCTAGAGCGATGTCATGTATGCTTGGGGTTCAATTCTCCTTGCCTCCTAATACCATGATATGCACATGGTCATCTATCTAGAGGGTAGGAGCATCAGAGTAGGTGTGACATTGCTACACATATGGGAATATGAGCACATTGCAATGTTGAGGGCCATGGTGGTTGTTACAGATATTCATGATGATGAGCTTGTCCTTTTCTAGTACAAGGTAATAATGGCATTGCAACACATGAGCCCCATAGGTTTGTCATATTGGTGTCATGTCATTGATGACATGATGGTGTTCAGATGGAGGTCATGGTTACAACATCCAAGATGGTACAATGACCAGCAGTAGTTAGATTTTCCTTGACATAATTGGTACATACAAGGTAGAGAGTATAGGATGATTGAGCTATACTTCCTAGACCACATTGCTCAATAGTTTTTGGAGGTACAAGATGTGCCAAAAGATGACTATACTATATTTTTTCTAGGTCATATAGAGAGGTTTAGTGGGGAGCCTAGATTGATCCTATTATGGTGATCAAAGATTTTAGGTGGCTCATCCCACATCCATGGGCATATGATCAGGGACTCCTAGATGTAGGCATAAATCCAACCTATGATGCTTGGTCTAGGCCACCTACACACTTGACAGATCTAGTGGGGCTATACACTGAAGGGAGAGGTTGAGGCTAAGGTCATGATGACAGCTGAGATAGAGGCAAGGATGGGGGTTGAGGCCAAGGATAGGATTAGGTGCTAGGTGATGGGAAGTAGTAGCAGTAGTAGCATGATCAGGGTCATCAAAACCTAGGGCAATTACTAGGGTAGCATGAAAAACAAGTTATAGGGGCACCACCACCTCCTCCACCTCCACAACAACTAGATCCATTAGATGGGAAGATTTCATTCCTTAGAGCACAAAGGGATCAACTATAGGCTAAGAGGGATCATCTATAGTAGCAGTTACAAGCCATGACATATGTAGAGATATAGGGAGGTTATGGTGTAGTAGAAACTAGACTTACAACTGGCCCAAGAGATTGGGCAGAGACAATAGTTGGAGGCAGTGATAGCTGCATCACAGGGTCAAACTATATCTACTTGACTATATAGAGAGCTAGTTACCAAGGTTGCATATTACTGCATGCACTACAATAGGGATGTTCCTCACATGATGAGACAACCTAAATTTTCATAGTAGAGTGGAGGACCACCTAGAGTTGAGGATCAACCATCAGTTAGGGGTGAGTCCAATAACCATGAGAGTTAGCCATTTTGTATGGAAACTTTTTTGGGTATTTTCCCTGATTATTTATATTGATATACATTCATGGGACCCTTTTTGATAGACTCATGGATATTGTATTTTTATTGATATACATAAACTGATTTAGATATTGTACCATGATCGTCACAATTTATATATATATATATATATATATATACAAGATAATTTGGATTTGATATGTGGTATTCTTTTATTTCACACTTATGAATGTATGGATTTATTTGATATGGTTTGATGTGATATGATGTCACATATATGATATTCGATGTAATGGATGGATGCCCTACTTTTTTAGTATCTTTTTATGACATGTTGTGGGATGGGTGCTATGATATACATATGTCATGCTTATGCAAGTGATGTGGATACATTTATTTTTGTGTACATTTTCTTTGAAATTTATGAGATTATGGTGTATGCATGTGTATGTATATGAATGTTCATGATATGTATTGTTATGCAAAAGTTCATTTATGCTATGATAATGGAACAATTTGAGATGCTTAGAATAAAAAACCTATATTATTCATCCCAACTTAAATGAAAATGATTTTGCAGTGAAATATATTTTCCTTGATTATGATATGTTGTGATGATGGATTTGATGCTCTATGGATGTAGGATGGATCCATTGATGATGTTTTTTTGTTGACTATCATGATACCACATTAGCACAGAGAGAAGATAGAAGAAATAAGATGAATGATTTGACCATTGATTTTGATTCAAATGTCCAACAAGACTATGATCCACCAAGACATTATTAGATATAGTGATGAGAGATGAATGATGATGATGATGATTTTTTGATATCTTGGGATTGGGATTTTTTTTCATTACTTATTTTTGATATAACACATAGACACAATGCATCAAGGTACAAAAATGAGGATGGTGTTGTATCTAGTGTAATGGAATTTGAATCTACAAACAAATAGGATAGTTCTTGTTCACATCTTGACATATGGAAACCTCATCCGAATGTAGTTTAGAATCTTAGAATATCGTGGACCAAAGCATACACAATAGTAAACAATCTATCCCAAAATACTTCCCTAAACACAACTAAGCAAGCATGCACCAAGATTATTTTACAAGAATACACACAAGAACAAAAAATGAAAGATAATGACAGATTCCCCATTCCTTTCTCTCTAAATTTTTGAGAAATCATCAAGAGGTCCTTGGAATGCATCATTTAGATAAATCAGAAGAAAAGATCAAACATAAACAGTTAGTGTTATCTATATCTCTTGCAATTTAATTTTTCTAAGGTGATTTATGATGTTGGTGTCCATCGCATGAAGGATGCATCCTAGGATATGTTATCAGATGGTATGATTAGGGTGAGGTGCATGATAATCCATTGATACAAACTTCACTAACTCATTTGGCCATGGTTTTTACTTTAGATTTTCACACTTAAGTTCTCACTTTATGACTTGAGATATTTGTTTTTAATTTGTTTTGCCAAAGGTTGAAGGTGATGAATGATTTATTATGGTTGAAAGAGATATGGAATGGGTGGTTTTTATATTTTCCAGAATATTTCAATATTTTTAGTCTTTTCGAAAGTTTATGTGGATGTTTTGGTTTTTGATTATTTGAGATTGTTTAGGGTTTTTTATTATTTTCCAATGTTGAGGGATTTTCTAATAATTTGAATATTTGGGGATTTTCTATGTTTCAATGAAGAACCTAACCTAAAAGACTATCCTAGGGGCCTTGGGGGCTTATCAAAGATGAGCCTTGCCTACATTATACATGCGGAGACCACACAATTTGACTAACATGACTTATTGATGATGGGATATTAATAATTGTTTGATTATTATTTTATTTTTAAAGACTCCTAAAGGACTAACCTAAATTGTCTTGGGCACACATCAGTGATGGACTTTCTTATGTTCAAGCTTATAGACAAAGTAGTTCGACATGGTGCCATTTTTTATTTTTTATGTTTCAACTTTTTTAGGGATTTTGATGTTTTTGGATGTTTTGGATTTTGACTTTATAACTTTTGAATGTTTTTGGATTTTAGCTATTCATGAATTTGGATGTTTTTGGATTTTTGGCTATACAAGATTTAGTAAGTGTGTTTGGATTTTCTGATGAACGTTTTATGAATTTTTTTGCGGTTTTTATTGCGATTTCCAATAACCTTAATGTATAGAACTTGATATGATCTATAATGAATTGGCCCCAGTGTGATGCAATAGACTACATCGATATAGGCAAGACAAGCTGGCCTTAGGAATATACCAAGTAGTACCAAAGGGGATACAATAATTCACAATACCAAGCCATGATGAAAATATAGATGGGCGATGGAATAAATAGGATGGACAATGTGTTGGATGTATGTGATACAAAGACTGATAGGATAAAGAGCCAAAGAATATGTGGAGGTGATTATTTTATGCAAGATGTCAGTTTTCTAGGTGTTCACCAAGGTACTTTCCCAAAGTGCCATCAAAGTTGTATTCACTAGAGGATGATTGTTAGTCTTTAATTTTTTCAATCCTTTTTCTCATTTTTTTGATTTTTGATCATTTTTTTATTTTTTTGTATTTTTAGATTTTACACCCTTCAAGTCTAGGCATAAACTTTTTAAGATGCAAGATGTTGGTTGGTTCCTACAAGGGTTCACCTTCAGGTGTTGAAAATTGATATGCTTATGATCCATAGCTTGATATGATGACAAAGGGACCCAACCAATTAGGCTCAAAATTTCCTTTATGTCTTAATCTAGAAGATATTTTTTATTCTACTTGAGAACAAGATCCCCTACCTGGAAAGACCGATTCTTGATCTTCTTGTTATATCTATGTTTTATTCAATTTTGGTATACTTGTAAGTGATTAAGGGCATCAAGATGATGCTCATCCAAGAATTCTAGATCATTTATCCATGATACACTGTATTCTTCATCAGTGATGAAATTCTATAGTGACACTCATAATGATGGAAGCTCAACCTCAATAGGAAAGATCACTTTTAATCTATAGACCAAGGAGAACAAGGTTACACCTGTAGGTGTGCAGATACTGGTTTGATATTCCTAGAGAGTGGTATTTAACTCTAGACGCAAATCACATCTAGCCTCATTGACCATTGTCTTTAGGATTTTTAGAATGGTCTTATTTGTAGCCTCAGCCTGACCATTGCTCTCAGGGTAATATGGGGTAGAGAATTGATGATGGATGTTAAATTTTTTACATAGCTCTTTCACATCTTGATTCTTGAAGGGTGAACATATTGAATAGGACAACTAAGAGAGGGGTGAATCAATTTTCATAGATTTTAACCTTTAATTCAATCACTAAAACTAATAATTATAACTACTTAAATGATTAATCATTATTAAATGCCAATGTAGAAACTCAAATCCAACACATCAACACAATAAAACCAGATTTACATGGAAAACCCAATGAGGGGAAAACTATGGTGAGGATTAACTCACACTATAGGGAATATCAAAAACCTATTACAAAAGGATCACTACTTGAAATAGGGACTCATTGTCCAATAGGGCTACAACATGGAGGGCTCACTACCACAAAGATGAAGACAAAAAAGACTTGTTACAAAGAGATTACAATCCCAATGGAACAAATAATTCCATCATAGTTACTTGATAAACTTTCATGAATGATAGAGATTTCCTTTTCCTCACTACATCTAAAAACTCAACATTAAGCTTCACACTAATCTACCACACACAAATCACACACACTTTCTGAATGGAAACAATGTCACGTCTACTCTTTCACTTATCTTCCTTATTTTCTCTTGTATATTTTTCATTACTATCTCATCATGTATTTATACTATCTCCAACTTTAGAAAAGGTCCAAATTCATCCATCCAAAATCAAATTCAAATTAGGTCAGTGCTAAAACATCTTAGGGTGGAATTAGAATTAGGGCGACCCAAACACACACTTCAGTAGGACCCAAAATAGATCCACATGCTTCATCAACTTCAAAGATAGTGCTTAACGCAAGGTCAAAAAATGAGTGTAAAACACATGGAATAGTTAAGCTCGATACTTCCAAAACTAAAAATATATTCAATGCAATGAGGGAAACACAATTGTAGAACAAAGAAAAATCTAGACTAGCAACTTTTCTCCTAGACATCAACTAGAACACATAAAAACATAGTTCGAAACTAGTGAACACAACTCAAACTTTACAATGAATCAACAACGAAAAATTTGGATATAGCAACCTTCAACAACCATGACCAACATATCTAAACTACACAAACATAGGGGCAAATACCAGATCATTACTTGAAGTAACAATCGAACATGTGTAAACCTTCTTTAATACAATTTTCTCAATATCCTCAATATATACAGCCAACAACTAGTAGATAACTAGTTGATCAATTGACATCAATGAAAGAAACTTCATCCATTTCTTCATTCTTGCAACAATCTCCCCCTTTGTCATTGATGGCAACACATGATCTGAAAAATCATCAAAGACACCATACCAGTTCTAAATATACTTCTCAAGATTATTTTTTTGATTCTCTCCCTTAGAATATCATCGTCCTCATTACCTTCTTTCTCCTTTTCACATGATTTCTCTCCCCCTTTGAAATCAATGGAAAAGGTAAGATATATGTTCATTGAATCTTCCTTTGACATGAAAACAAAATTATCACAATGAAAGCACCCGAAACTACTTGCTCCCCCTAAGAGGTAGCCACCAAAACATCAATCCAAAATGATAGTTAACCATGAATCCACCAAATTGATGCATCTTCGAATGCATATTATTTTATGAAAGGAGGGGAAATAACCCCTAACTTCTAATCAAGATACTCACAATTATCTTTATGAAGAGCCTTTGTAAATATATCAACGATTTGATCCTTTGTCAGAACATACTCAATCTTGACTTCATTCTCCATGACCTTCTCTCTCAAGAAATGATATCTGATAGATATATGCTTCGTCCTCAAGGGCATCACAAGATTCTTTGAAATGTTAATTGCACTTGTATTATCATAGAAGATAGAAATAGGATCATCATATACCATTGTGATATCTTTCAATATTTGTTTCATCAATAGAACTTGTGTACAACAAGATGCAACATCAATATACTCAGCTGCAATAGTAGACAAAGAGACTAAATATTTCTTCTTAGTCAACCATACCACCAATATGCATCCAAGAAAGAATGCACCACCACTTGTACTCTTTATGTCATCTACACATCCAACCCAATCTACATCTGTATGGGAACTAAGTGTAAATTTAGTATCTTTAGGATACCACAATAAATAATTTAGAGTGACATTCAAGTATCTATATATTCTTTTAATAGCAATAACATGTGTTTCCTTTAGATCTTCTTGAAATCTAGCCACAAGATAGATTGTATGCATAATATATAGTCTAGTAGCAGTCAAATAGAATAATCCACCAATCATATATCTATATTTTCTCTTATCAGCCTTAGCTGAATCAACATCTTTACCAAGTTTGCAACCAGTCACCATAAGAGTACATACTAGCTTGGAACCATCCATCCTGAAATTCTTCAACATCTCTCTCACATACTTACATTGTGAAATGAAAATTTCTTTCTTTGTTTTTATTTATTTTTAGTCCAAGAAAGCAATTAACTCCCCAAACATACACATTTCAAATTCTTTATGCATCTCTTCCACAAACATCTTGCACATTTTTTCATTTCCTCCTAAGATAATGTCATCAACATATACAACTACAATCAATATTTTGTCATTTTCAATCTTAAAGTACAAATTATTGTCTATCATACCTTTATTAAATCCTTGTTGAATCAAATAGCTATCTAACATTGCATACCAAGCTCTAGGAGCTTGCTTCAATCCATATAAATCTTTCTTCAATCTGCACACCATATCGAGTTTATAATTTGTTAACTGAAATCCTTCTGATTGTTCCATTTAGACTTCTTCTAGCTCACCATTCAAAAATGTTGACTTGACTTCCATCTAATAGAATTTGAAATCTTTAAGAGCAACTAATTCCAAGAACATCCTTATAGCTTCCATTCCTATTACTGGTGCAATTTTTTCCTAAAAATCTATGCCTTCTACTTGTGAGTCATCTTTACACACAAGCCTCACTTTGTTTTTTACAACTTCTCCATTCTCATTCAACTTATTTCGGAATACCCATTTTCATCCAATGATAGTTTTATTTTCCAATCTTAGGACCAATTCCCAAGTCTAATTCATCTCAATCTACAAAATTTACTTCATTTCTTTCTTCCAATGTTCATCTTTACAGGCTTCACTTATTGTCTTCGACTTAATTTCAGGGAATAAACACAAATTTAATTCAACAACTTTTCTTCTAATTAACATGCATTTTATCTAGTCTCCAATAATTTGATTTTTTGAATGAGTCCTCTATACATATTTTGGTGTCCTAGGGGATATCACCAGAGCATATTCTTCTCTTTCATCCTATTCATCCTACTTCTTCTTATCTTTATCCTATTCTTCCATAATTTCTTCTATTCTTGCACAATCATGTTCATTAGACACATATCCATCAATATCAATAGAATTCTTTATTGTCTCATAAACCATCACATTCGATCTCTCTAAAAAATTTCTTATTCTTTTATTCAAACATTTGTATGTCTTTCTTTTACTAGAGTATCCGAGAAATATGCCTTCATCACTTCTTGCATCAAACTTACCCAAAGTTTCATCATCTCTTCTAATATATCATTTGCTTTCAAATACATTGAAATATTTAGCTATAGGAATTATTTCGTGCTATAGCTCATAAAGAGTCTTTGTACTATTCACTCTTTCTTCAACATGATTGGAGACATAAATAGCAGTATGAATAACTTCTTTCTAATAAACTTCCAGTAATCTGGCTTCAGTGATCATTGATCTACCAACCTCTTGAATTGTTCTTTTTTTCCTTTCAACAACTCCATTTTGTTGAGGAGTTCTTAGAGTAGATAAGTGTCTCTTTATTCCATGCACTTCATAGAAAATATTGAACTCATTGGAGATGAATTATCCACCTTTGTGAGATCTTAAGAATTTTATCTTCAAATTCACTTCATTTTCAACCATTGATTTGAATGCCTTGAATCTATCTAATGCACTTGATGTCTCTCTAAGAAATCTAACCCATGTATATCTAGAATAATCATCAATTAAAATCATAAAGTACCTTTCACCACATACACTTCTCACTCTCATAGGACCATATAGATCTGTATGAACTAAATCTAGTAGTCTAGTAGTAGATTGTTCCTTTTATCTCTAATGATTTGTTGCTTGCTTCCTAGGCTAACATTTTTTGCAAATAGCATTAATAGGGTTTGTAATATTTGGTAAATCTTTCATGACCTGAACAACACTTCTTGCATAGGTGGGAAATTAATACTACAGTGGAGGTAGAATCAAAGCAAGAAGCAACAACAATTGATCAGGAAGTATATCCAATAGTAGATCCATAAGTTGATGGAGTAGTTGATTTTTCCAATAGAATAATATGGAATTCTTTTGATCTAGCAATAGTGATAGAGACAAAGGTGGAAGCATTTGACTGAGTGAAGGAAATAGTGGAAGCAAAAATACTTTTCCTCCACCCGTATTATTCTATGGGGTTTCCCTATGAGGGTAGCATTTTAACTAGTCCCATCTTCTCTTCTCTCAATAGTATAGATGTATTCTTTCCAGAATAAGAATCAGTGGGGGGTTTACGGTGCTAGTAGATAGAAAGGAAGGTTTGGTGTGCTCCCTCTATGGTCTAGGTGGTTAGGTGAGCCCCTATATATATCATAATATGTGTTCCCCTCCCATCCCTTATAATATGTATTGCATATATTGTAGTAGGGTTATTTTCTATTACATATATAGTAGGGTGATTTGTTTCTTTGTTCATCCTTTCCTTAGAGGATAGGGATTGATAGAAAAGTACATATTCTCCTATCTAGACCATATATATTTGAATTATTGATATGCACTTTCATTATTACTACTACTCTTTTCATTTCTCCTATTGGTTTTTCTGATGTGGTATGCTCTCATCTATGGAAGAGGGCATCTTCTGAGAAATGAGCCTCTGGGAGGTACACTACCTACCATCGTCACAAAAATGATGGTGGAAAAATTGGTTTGGTTTTGGTTTGTGCTCTCTTTGATATTTTTGTGTATCATTTCCAAGTTATCAAAATTCAAGTGACACATTCTTTTATGCCATAATCAACTGTCATTTATCTAAGTCATAAATCATCATCCATTAGCACCATTATGTTGATAGATATTCCCTTCATATTTCTTTCCTATAGAAATAAAAATTTTGAATCCTTTTCGGATCTCATATTTCTCATCCTTAAACACAAGAACATATCCTTTTCTACACATCTAACCAACTCTCAACAAATTATGCCTTAAACCCTTAACATAGTAAACATCGTCAATATGACTCATGCAATAAAAAATTACTGAACCTATCCCATATATTTTAGCACCATTATCATCTCAAAACATAACCAATCCTCCATCATATTTCTCAAGTTTAAAAAAATTACTCTTATCACCAATAATGTGATGTGAACAACCACTATCAACTATCCAAAAATTCTTTTCTTGTTCAGCATGTAGGGAAGAGATAATTGTACTTGCATTTTTCTCCTCCTTCTCCAAAGGGCTATCCTTTACCTATTTTGTTGAATTAGTAGAAGTAGGTTCATTCTTAATCCCCAAAAAGAAGCATTCATTGTCATATGGATCTTCATATTGTGAATCATCATCAAAAATACTATCATTTTCATTCACATAGTAAGCTCTATTAATATTCTTTTCTTCCTTTTCTTTATCATATCTTTGTTTATTTATTTTAGCTCTTTTTGAACATTTTGCAACATAATGACCTATTTCTCCACAACTAAAGAATTTAAAGGGAAACTTAGCTTCATCCTTATTGAAACCTTTTCTCACTCTTCTAAAAAATTTAGCTTCTATTTCATCAAAGTTCTCTTCATTCGGATCTTCAGCTTTTGTAGCTTTAAAGGCATTATTTGATTTACCTCCATTTCTTAGACTCATCTTCCTCATCTCATAACATATCAAAATTCCTAACAATGGATCCTTATTACAAGTCTTATAATCTAAATTCTACTCAATAGCACTCGCCTTCTCACTATAATCATTAGTAAGAGTGTTGAGAATCTACTTTACTATCCTAGTTTCATGTATAGTAGCATAAAGTGATCACATTCCAGCTACTACCCCATCCAATCTCTATACATAAGGTTTAAAATTTTCATCTTTGGAAATATGTATAAGATCAAATTGTGTTTCCAAATTTTGTAAATTTACCTCTTTAACTCATTCATCACCATCATGTTTTGTTTCTAAAGTATCCTAGACTTCCATACTTGTCTTCAAATTTTGAACCTTAATAAATTCAAACTGTACCAAACTATTCTTAAAGATGAACTTCACCGTACTGTTCGCTTTATATGCTCTAATATCTTCTTGTGTACTTGGACCATTATTACAACGAGTACTGTACGGATTCTTGTAATCTTTCTCCACATCATATCCATAATACTCTATATATTCTTCCATCAATACTTTCTAGATACCATAATTAGTTCCATCAAACCTCAAATAATCAAAGACCATCTTGCTATCCATCCTAGAACTTCCTCAAGCGGTTAAGATCTTCACCAAGGAACCAAGATTTGATACCAATTGTTGAATAAGACAACTGAGAGGGGGTGTGAATCAGTTCTCAAAGTTTCTAACCTTTAATTCAATCACCAAAACTAATACTTTAAAATAATTAATTATTAATTATCAAATGCTAATGTAAAAACTCAAATCCAATACATAAACACAATAACACCATATTTACAGGGAGAAAAAATGAGGGAAAAACTATGATGAGGATTAACTCACACTATAGAGAATATCAAAACCGATTACAAAAGGCTCACTGTCTAAAATAAGGCTCACTACTTGAGATAAGGATCACTACTTGAAATAGGACTCACTATCTGAAACAAGGACTTATTGTCCAATAGGGATACAACCCGAAGGGCTCATTGCCACAAAGATAAAAAGAAGAAAAATAAGACTTGTTACAGAGAGACTACAATACCAATGCAACAAAGGATTCCACCATAGTTACTTGATCAACTTGCATCAATGATAGAGTCCACCTTCCGCTTGAGCACTACATCTGAAAACTCAACATTAAGCTTTGTATTGATCTGCAACACACAACTCACACACACTTTCTAAATAGCATCAATGTCAAGTCTACTCTTTCACTTATCTTCCTTCTTTTCTCTTTTATATTTTTCATTACTAGCTCATCCTATATTTATACTATCTCCAACTTTGAAAAAGGTGCAATGTCATCCATCCAACTTCAAATTCAAATTAGGTAGGCACCAAAAACATCCAAAGTTGGAATTATAATGAGGGCAACCCAAACACATGCTTCACTGGGACCCAAAATAGATCCAACACACTTCATCAACTTTGAAGATAGTACTTAACACAAGGTCGGCCAAACCAATGTAAAACACATAGAATAATTAAGCTCAATACTTCCAGAAACCAAAATATCTTCAATACAATCAGGGAAACACAACTCTAGAACAAAAAGAAATCTGGACCAACAAATTTTCTCCTAGACCTCAACCAGAACACAAAAAACATAGTTCACAACTAGTGAACACAACTCAAACTTCACAATGAACCAAAAGCTAAAATTCTAGATATAGGAACCTTCAAAAACCATTATTAACATGTCTAAACTAGATGAATGTAGGGTAAAATACCGGATCATTACTTGAAGTAACAACTGGGTACCTGTAAACTTTCTTTTATACAATTTTCTTAATATACTTGACATATATAGCCAACAACAGCTAGTAGCTAACGAGTTGACTAGTTGACATCAATGACAACACCGTCATTCCTTTCTTCATTATTGTAATAGTTTCGTTGTATAAGATAAGGGCTTGTGGAATACCATAATGATAAATTAGATAATTTAGGATAACTTTGGCAATTTTCTTTTCTGTTATGTAAGTCATAGGAGTGGCTTCCACCCACTTGGTAAAGTACTTAGTGGTTGTTATGATGAACTTGTGGCTATTAGATGAGGTAGGAGTAATCTTTCCTATGCGGTCAAATTTTCATTGCAAGAAAGGCCAAGGTGTGATCATTGGTTGCAATTCTTGAGCTAGAGCATGAATTAGATCTCCATGTTGTTGACACTAGACACACTTCTACACATACTAATGGGATTCTCTTTCCATGGTTGGCAAGTAATACTCCATCCTCAACAATTTCTTAGCTAAATTCATACCAATAGAGTGGGAGCCACATATGCTATCATGTACTTTTTTTAAAGTGGTCAATGCTTCCTCTTGGTTGATGCACTGTATTAATGTCACCTTGATGGTTCAATGGTATAAGTTGATGCACTGTATTAATGTCACCTTGATGGTTCAATGGTATAAGGTATCACCTAGGATCATGAATTGGGATGCCTTTTTAATAAAGATATTTTTACGGTTGGGTGTGATATTAGATGGGAGGGTTCCTCTACTTAGGTAGGTGAATATATTATGATACCACAAGGATCGAGGACCAACAATGATGCATGCAAATTCAAATTCAGGGATTTTTAAAGTTAGTATGAGAATTTTGATATTTGATTGTTACCATAGCATCTGCTACTCGATTATTCATGTGATGAATCAGCTCAAAAGTTATATCTATGAAGCAGTCCTTGAGCCTCTCTACCATCTTCTTGTTAGGAGTGAGATTGTTGTCCTTAGTTTGGTAGTCTTCATTGACTTGGTTGATAACTAGTTGTGAGTCTCCATAGACTTTCAACTCTTGTATTTTCCATTGAATTGCTATCCTTAGACCTATTATTAGGGCTTCATACTTAGTAATGGTGTTAGTATATAGAAATGATAGCCTATATGAATTTTGAATCCAATCACCTTGAGGGGTGATAAAGAGAATACCCACCCCTGATCCATGTTGAGTGAATAATCCATCAAAGTACATCTTCCACTGATCTACTTCCTTGACTAGTAACACTAATTCATCAGAGAATCAACATATCACATGATTTTCTACATAGATAGGTGCCTCTACCAATTGGTCTATGATCACTTGTCCTTTGATTGCATTGTGCTCTATGTACTCAATGTAAAACTCACTCAAGATCATTTTACCCATTTGGCCATTCACCTAATGAGAGTTGCTTTTGATAACAAGTATTTTAATGGGTTGATCTTTGCAATAAGTTTGATTTGATGTCACAATATGTAGTGTCTAAACTTTTTTGAAGAAAAACAATTGCTAAAAATGCTTTCTCAATGGCTGAATAGTTCATTTCATAGCCCACCAAGGTCCTGCTAATGTAGTAGATAGCTCTTTCTTTTCGGTTTTCATCATGTTGTGCCAGAAGATCACCTAGTGTTGCAGATATGGATGAGATATATAGGATTAATGGTTTATTTGGTATCAGTTGCATGAGCACTGGAGGTGTCAATAGGTAGTCCTTGATCTCTTGGAAATATTTATCACAATTCTCATCCCACTTGTACATTATTCCTTTATGGAGAAGATGCGAGAAAGGGTGGATTTTATTTGATAGTTCTACCATGAACCTTCTGATGGGCTATAGTCTTCCTTGTAACCCTCTCATCTACTTCAATATTTGTGGAGGTTCCATGTCTAGGATGGATTTTACCTTTCCCAGATCAATTTCTATCCCTCTATGTGAGACGATATAGCCAAGAAGTTTCTTTGATGTGTCCCTGAAGACACTTTTTTGGATTCATCAATACCATGTGCTCTTTAATTCTACCAAAGATGGGTATCACGACTTGTATGTGCTCACTCCTTTTCTTTTACTTTGATAAAATATCATCCACATAGTCTTCAACATTTTTGTGGATTATGTCATGAAAGACGAGGGTCATTGCACTTTGATAAGTTTCTCTTGCATTATTCAACCCAAATAGAATCATGTTCCAACAATATGTCTCCCATGGAAAAGTGAATGTAGTTTTTAGTTGATCCTCCTTGGCGATCATGATTTGATAATAGCCTAAAAAACCATCCATGAGTGATAGTATTTCATTCTTAGCTATAAAATCCACTATGATGTCAATGTTAGGTAGAGGAAAATCATACTTTGGGAATTCCTTGTTTAAGTCTCTAAAATTTGTGCATATTCTAATGCCCCCATTGGGTTTGGAGATGAGTACCAGGTGTGAAACCCACTAAGGATTTTCTATTAGCCAGATGAATCCAACATCAAGAAGCTTTTTTAACTCAAGTTTGACCAAGAGTGCTATATGAGGGTGTATTTTTCTCAATTTCTGCTTCACTAGTTTAGCTCTAGGATAGACAGCTAGATCATGCACAACTACTTCTAGATTGATCCCTGGCATATCAATGTATGACCATGTAAAGATGGTTCTTCACTCTTTTAGGAATGTTGTTATATTTTTTATGTTCTCCATCGAACAAGGATTCGACATGGAAAGTGATCTTGGGTGCTTCTTATGTTCCCACATTGACTAGAGTTACCTTTTCTGGTAGGACTATTGACTTCTCTGTATGCATCACACTAAAGGGGAGAATGAATTCCTCATCCTTGGGTGCCATAGAGAGGTTTTCACCCTCAGATACATCATTTTTTTTACTATTTTAGGATCAAAAAGTGCCACAATGTAGTTTTCACTTAAAGATCTGCATTTTAGTTACATGTTATGGGTATGTGTAGAATCATGATGGGTATGTGTAGGGTATGTGACTGACAACTTTTTTATCCAAAATTGATGAAACAAAAAATTTTAAAAGGAGATTCTCATATTTCCAACAATATAAATTATTCTTTACTTTCAATTTAATAAATAATTATTATTCATTTTCTATTTGAATTACAACTAAAGTCCTGATTGATAGGTTGATTGAAAAACATGTATAACATTCAAACGATATGACATTTTTTGAATCTGAAACATGTATCCCATTCTATGTTTCACATACTATAGGATTAAAAAAAAATGATTTTCATGAAGTTTTCAGCAAGTTAAGGTGGTCAGACATATGAGTTTTTATATATTTTAAAATTTGTAAAAAAAATCATAATTAATTATTTACTTGGAAAAAAATTACAAAAAAATGTGCATCACATCTAGACATGAGATCTCTACTTATATATAAAATCTTATTAAAAAGTATTATCATTTTACTGTGGTTAGGGTTGTCAGATAAACACCTACTTCTTATTTTTTCCCTGAAATTTAAGTACTACTGCATTGAAATTTCAAATTTTCACCAAATATATTTATTTTTAATAAACCTAGTAGTTTAGAAACTACATTCAATTTGTTATAGATTCTATTCTTACATATGTTTTAAATAATATAGATAATTTATTCAAATTTTTACGTCAAGTTGCCTATCTCTGATTTTTCTAAAAAAATTGCCAATTAAGGGTTTGTTTTTTCCATGATGATCCTGCACATACCCTTATCTATTTTGTGACTGGGGGACTCAATCATCTCTCCATAGGACTCCCTTGTGTCTAGCTCTATATCGAATCCCACCTTGTGATCTACCCATGGTAAGTTGTTGTAGAGTCCCATGATTTATGAGATGACTTCATCAGTTTTGAATGAATCTAGAATTAGTGGTCCTTGTTGGTCCAAGTCAATGAGTTGCAGCTATACTAGGTGTATTTCATTTGGTTGGTCACTTGGGGTGAAGGATAATGTGGATATCATGAAGAAAGAGTTATTCTCAAATAGGTCAGCAATGTCAAGGGGAAGTCATCAAGGCTCGTATCACACAATATTGGTAACCAAGAGGAAGCCTCATCCCATTTATCCTAAGTACCTTTGCCAATAAAAGTAACCTTGCTAGTAGTAAAACCTAGGCCAAGATTCTTTAGACATCTCTTAAAAATGATAGGTTCTAGCAAACCATTCTCATGTTTTCCTAGTTTCTCACTCTTATTTACCTACTTCCCTTCACTAGCTACAAGCCTTTGTTGTCATCATCCATGGGAAGAAGATGGATGGGTAGTTCATCTTGATATAGTAGTTTAGATACATCTTCCTCATTGAAATCTTCTTTGTTCAAATCCCCCCACTTGGTGAAGGTGGTAGTTTCCATTTTTATTGTTTCAGGGATGTTGTTTCTAGGTGTGTACTTCTCATGAGATTTGGGATAAATAGATAGTTCCCCTAACACAAAAGTACCCTTTGTTAGTTTATAGCTTCCATAACCATCATCCTAGATCAATACTTTGATATCAGGAATGTTTTACGTGATGGGTGTTTTTTCTTTCTAGGTAGATGCAAGGGATGATGGATCAATAAATGTGAAATATGGTGTAGGCCTTTCATCATTTTTAAGGTTCTAGGGTAGCTTGTAAAACTTGGCCTCAAGGTTCTTGAAGTAGTAAAAAGGCTCGGGATCTACATGGATGGTAAGTTAATTTCCCTCAAAAGGAAATTTTACACATTGATGGTAGGTCGAGTCTACAAATTTTAAGACATGATCCACGGTCGACCAAGCAAGATATTGTAGGGGAGATAAAGTTCTAACACTTGGCATGTAGTTTTTGTAATGACGGGTCCTATTTGGATAGGTAGTGTGATTATGCCTTGTGATACCCACTCTCAAAAATTATATGATATGATGGTGGTACTCTTTGCTTTCTAAATAATATCCTCTGAATAGCCCAAGTTTTTTATCAACTAAAGGGTGAAAATTTTTAGACAAGCACCTCCATCTACTAAGACTCTTTTAACCTTGTTCTTATGAATAATGACCTCAAAGTGTAAAGTACAATTATGAGATGCTTGTGCTGGTAGATCTTGTTCTAAGAAGGTGATAAGATGATTAATGATATTCCCTACCATAGCTTGAAACTATTCTGTATCAAAATCCTCAAGGACAGATGATGAAGATAAGGATTTCTCTAATATTTCTCTATGTGCAAGTGATATCCTCAAGAGTTCCAAAATAGAGATCTATGTGGGGGTCTTCTTAAGTTGTTATACGATATTGTACTCACTAGGGTTCTACATTGGTAAGGTAGGTTGTGCCCTAAATTGAGATGGGGTTCATTGGATTGTGATCTTTCCACATCGTGTGGTGACTCCACACTCCACACTAGGCCTTTTGATGGTGACAACAGTGATGACACTATCATAGGAAGCTACCACATTAGAATAGGTATGTTTCACATTTGTGTAATATTTAGTTTTTCCAATATTTTTTCCTTTTCTATGATCTGACATAAGGTTCTTGTATATCTTAAGATCTTGGTTGTTGAATGGTTCTTCAATATATGTCCTCACTCTTGATAAGATCTTGGATGATATTTTTAAGTCTCATGTAGATTGATATTTTATGTCCTTTTATTTTATGAAAGTCACAAAGATCTTTTTTCATTGTACCATAGTGGTTTATCTTGTGGTTCTTGGGAGTTTTCAAATTTTGGAAGCATTATTAGGTTTGACTCTACCAAATTATTCATGATAGTCTCAATGTGTTTTGACAATTGTGTATACTAGTGTTTTGGATAGTTGTTCTTGTTGGGATTTCATCGTTATTGAGTTTTAGTGTTGTTAACCTGATTGTTTTGTGGTGATGTTATTTTTTGCATAGTCAGTTGAATGTTAACTATTTGATTGTTGTTTGGTCTTGGAGCACTTAGCACCACCTTAGCATCTACCACACCATCATTTGTTACATTCTTATTCTCATTCTAGATATGAGGGTTGTCGTTCGAACTAGTTGATGGGAGGTTGTCTTTGTAGGCTTGAGTATTTCCCTATGAGATTAGTGTAACATAGGGAAAATTCAAAGGGTAAGCAATACAAGCATAACTCAAACAAAACCTACATTAACAATAAAGAACAATGGAATATAAAGCATAAACAAAAGAATGATCTCACCAAACATCTATGTAATTCCATGAATAAGCTTGATTGCAATTCTCCATTTTGCTATATGTATGATACTTTCCCTCAAATTAAGTATGAAAATATGGCCATATGATAATGATAATAGCAAAAAATTGAAGAATCAGAAGTTGATTGCTTCCAAAACTCATAAGATTTCGAGAGGAGTAATAATGATGAAGGTAAACCCAGTTTATAGAAAACATGGTTTTCGAATGACATGCTCAAATTAAAAGATATTCGATGACTTAGATATGTGATAGGAAATACGATTAGGGTTAAATTGGTGTAAGTGATAAAGCATAAATGGTGGAGATTAAATTAAATAATAATTTAATATTTAGTGGAAATTAGTCAAGACTTAGAAGAATAGAGATCACATGTAAAGATAAAGATTAATGAAGATAGATGATGAGAATAAATTAATTAAATAATTAAAGTTATTTAATTAATAAATGTTTGCACGTAGAAGATAGGAATAAATCTAGATAACTGAATGATTAAACTAGAAAGTTCGTTCATCATAAATAATCAAATATTAAATTAGTAGATAACTAACTAATCTTATTAAATCTAGACTTAGGTGGTAAATGAATAATTAGATAACAAAGAGATTATCTAATTATAGAGGAATATGCCAAGAATAAACCTTTTATGAGTTAAATAATAATTTAATTCAACATTCAAAAATTTTAGGGTTAAATTAAATAAATAAAGATTTATTTAATTAACTGGAGAAAAGGTTGAAGAATAATAAAATATTTAAAATGATTATTTAATTATAGTCAAAAGTGTGATATGAATAAACCAAATAATATTTTATTTAATTTTAGAAAGAAGATAGATTTAATTAGCGATGTAATTAAATAAATAATATTTATTTAATTAATCAAGAAAGAATAAATGTAAGAATGAAATAATTAAATAATTAAAGATATTTAATTAATGGAGGACAAATGACCTTAGAAAATAATTAAACAATTAAAATTATTTAATTATGAAAATAAAGATTAGAATTATGATGAAAATTAGAGTCGTAGGCCTACGACAATTTTTTGATGTCTACAGTTTGCCCCTCTTTAACATAATGTCATTTCGATGTTTGTGTTAAAGAATAATAAATAACATGCCCCGATCATGCCCCAGTGTGAAATAGGTAAGGGTATGTCCCCTCGAAAAAAATGACAAATTTTCAAAAAATTCAAAAAAATCTGAAATTGTCTCGATTAGGTAAATGGATAGCCAGAAGTTTGATGGTGGCAAAATAAATTAGTTTCGGTGAAGTTTGATAGGTGAAATGGTCATCGAAAGTGTGTAAATAGTGCAGCCAATACAAAGGTCTGAGAGAAAATCCTCCAAAACCCTAGGTATAAATAGGAATTAGGTGAAAAATGAATTCATTTTCACCCTTCAAGTTTTGAGAAACCTTAATTTTTCTCTGGAGCATTCAAAAAAACATTGTCTGTTTCGTACACCGAGCATCATAGATATCGATTTAGGACTTTCAAATAGCCAGCCAATGTAGGACCCCTAGTATGTACCCCAAAACTGTCTTTTGAATTTTCAATTTTCATGGATTTTTAGGATGGTAAAGTTTTATTTTCAAATGCATCTTTTCTTGTTCGACGCAAATGCATTTGTATGCGACACACCTACTCATGATATGATGCATTTGCATGAACACGCCAGGGCTCATTTTTGCATAAGGTTTAGATCAATGCATTTGTATTCATGAGTCACATTTGTTAGGTATAGTGTCACACTTGTATGCATGGGGCCCGTGTCTACTAGCGATCTTATACTTCCACTTACATGATATAGCATACAAGGAGGCATAGTTTATGAGTTGTGGTACTACTCTTCTGATGATCTAAGCATGGGAGCACATTGTTGTTTTCTACCTGTTAGTGTAATTAATATTTAATTACACTTGCATAACTTTACTTAGGTAATATTTAATTCCTAGGTTAATTATTATCATCCTTATCTTGTTGAGCTATCTTGTTGCTCGAGATAAGATTAGGGTTACACATAATTTATTTTATAAAGAAAATATTCTCATGTAATCATGAATTCATGAATAATATTATTTTGCACATCTTTTGCAAAGCTCTTATTTTTTCTTATTTTCTCTTCTTTGGAAGGATTTTCTCGTTTGCATTTTAAATCTTTGTTTATAACATGGTATTGGAGCCTTGATTTGTAGCCCCTTCTTAGATTTTTGAGAAAATAATTGCAATGTTCATTTGGGATTCCTCAAGGGTATCATGCCTTGAGTTCATCTATGAGGTGTTTTGGATCAGATCAGGCTTCACCATTGGATTCAGAGTGCTGGAAAAAGTTAGGATTGGCTTTTGTTTTGTAGATTTTGGCCATTGTTTTCTAGATCCATGAGGGTTTCAAATTTGATGTTTTTTTGGAAGCTCTAGAGGTAGCTTATTTTTTGGGGCACTTTGGCAAGAAACAAAGGTCACCATTGTGCTCGCAACAACCAAAAACCATAAAATGCCTTTTGTTTCGTCAATTTTGGTGAAGCTGGTCTAGAAGGCCAAAACAATTTCCCTGGGGGCAGTATGGCCTCCCCAGTATGAAATTAGATGCATGGAAATTAAAACAAAAATTGAAAAACATGCATTTTTTGGGAACTGTGCGACACCTCTAGTTATAAATGCATCCTACCACCGCCATGCCACCGGGCTGCCACTAGCTCTACCATCGCCCTGCCACTCCCACAGTCTAAGCCTCTAGCACTTCTGCCACGGTCACATAGGAGACCAGGAACCCTGTGACTTGGACCTGACTGACCATAATGATGGAATATTTTGACAAAGAGTGAATACACTGGTGGCCAAATTTTTTTCCTGGTAGGGGGGTACTATTTTGCCTCAATGACCTCTAGGCCATCAAATTTTTACTCATGAAGTACTAACATCAACATGACATCAGCGGACGTATGGCACTCTTTGCCCCTTCCTAGCCCTAATTTTCCTCCAAGGAGCAGGCTTTTTCTTTTTGGCATAACTTGGGTATACGGTATCAAAATCGGGAAAACAAGATATCACCAGAAAGTTGGTTCTGAACACTTTTCTGTGGTGTAGTTTATTTTTTGGTATATTTTCTTTTAGATGCATTTATTTTTATTTTAAGTTAGATGTTCATTTTTGGCTTCTGAGCTGATAACTTTTTTCCATGATCTTATATTTTTTCCTTCTTTGCAGCGTTGGAAATGTAATGAGGAGGACTAAGATGTTGTCAATGCACATTTTTTTGTATCTATCCTAGGTTGATCGTTATTCCATATTTTTCCCAATGGGTGTTTTGGAGATTACTTGGATGTTTTGGCAGTTGGAAAGGTGAAACTTGAATATTTGTACTTCATTTTAGTACCACATCATCTTATTTTCTATGTATGCATGTTTGTATTCTCTCTTTTTACAATTGTTGGGTTAATGTAATAAATGAACTGAGATAGATTTCCATCAGGGGGGTTTCTTGCATAATAATTTGATTAGAGTGTGCATGCACTTTTATCTCTATCTTGTTTTGATGGAAAGTCACATGGGTTATCTGGTTTCTTAGTTTCTTTTGTCTGCATTCTTGCTCTTGCTTGGCACATATCATATTCACATCGGTTCACACTTTAGATTGGTAGATTGCGGTTATTGATCTGCATTTGTTCAAATCCTTCTTAGTTTGAGGGCCATCTTTTTATGGTTAATGTTCTAGAGTCTTTATGGTAGTTATTGCTATGGAATATTTTTAGTCACAGTTTGGAATCGGCATCGAGATACACGGTTTTGAGATTCTGTCATCATTTCATCTACTATTGCTTCATAGATTCTAGGGTTGCTCCAGTTTGTGAGTTTTCCAGTGTTTTGTGGTATTGGGTCTGCTATCACATTATTATGATTCCTTTTTTGGTTTCTTGTAGAGAGAAGTATCTTTCCTTGCTTTTCAGATTGTGTTTCTAGTGTTACTCCGTAGTGTTCTTCCAGTGCTTCTTTGCAGTAGTCATCTCATTGTATGGGGGTTTGGTCCCACTAGGTTTTCCTTCTCTACCTCATTATTGCATTTGTACTTAGGTACCTGATCAGGCCTTGTTGTCGAGACCAATTCATGCTTTCTTGCATTCATCTTAGTTTTAGGTGCATGCTTTGTTAGTCTCCCTAAGTTGCACTTATCAAGGGGTGTTAGTGTAATTAATATTTAATTACACATGCATAACTTTACTTAGGTAATATTTAATTTCTAGGTTAATTATTCTCATCCTTATCTTGTTGAGCTATCTTGTTGCTCAAGATAAGATTAGGGTTATGCATACTTTCTTTTATAAAGAAAATCTTCTCATGTAATTATGAATTCCTGAATAATAATATTTTGCACATCTTTTTGCAAAGCTCTTGTTTTTTTTTATTTTCTCCTCTATGAAAGCCTTTTCTAGTTTGCATTTCAGATCTTGGTTTCTAACACTACCCACCTATTATATATGACTTAGGTGATAGATATCTGTATGTCTTTTGATATGTTGTCACCATCACTCAGACTCATAATGAGGACACTAGATAGTGGAGGAACACTATTGACACCCTCGCGTAGTTTATATGGAGGCCCTAAATGGATTGTTTTTTTCTGCCTGTTATTGTAATTAATATTTAATTAAACTTGCATAACTTAGGTAATATTTAATTCCTAGGTTAATTATTCTCATCCTTATCTTGTTGAGCTATCTTGTTACTCGAGATAAGATTAGGGTTATGCATACTTGCTTTTATAAAGAAAATCTTCTCATATAATTATGAATTCCTGAATAATATTATTCTTCACATCTTTTGCAAAGCTCTTGCTTTTTCTGATTTTCTCTTATGTGGAAGGATTTTCTAGTTTGAATTTTAGATCTAGGTTTCTAACATGGTATCAGAGCCTTGATTTGAAGCCCCTTCTCATATTTTTGAGAAAATCATTGCAATGTTTGTTTAGGATTCCTCGAGGGTATGATGCCTTGAGTTTATCTATGAGGTGTTTTGGATCAGATCGGGCTTCACCATTGGATTTAAACTGATGGAAAAAGTTAGGATTGGCTATTTTTTTGTAGATTTTGGCCATCGTTTTCTAGATCCATGAGGGTTTCAAGTTTAATTTTTTTTGGAAGCTCTAGAGGTAGCTTATTTTTTGGGGCACTTTGGGAAGAAACAAAGGTCACCATTGTGTTAGCAGCGGCCAAAAATAATAAAAATTTCTTTTGTTTCATTGATTTTGGTGAAGTTGGTTTGGAAAGCCAAAAAATTTCCCTGGGGGCGGTATGACCTCCCCATCATGCAATTCGATGCATGGAAATTTTTTAAAAATTTTTAAAAGTGCATTTTTTGGGAACTATGTGGTGCCTCCAATTATATACGCATCCTACCACTGTCGTGCCACTGGGCGGCCACCCATACACCACCACCACTCCCACAGTCTATTCCTCTAGCACTTCCACCACAATCACATAGGAGACCAGGAACCCTCCGACCTAGACCTGGCTGATCACAACGATGGAATATTCTGACACAAAGTGAATATACCAGTGGCCAAATTTTTTTTCCTTGACAACCTCTAGGCCATCAAATTTTTACTCGTGAAGTACTGACATTAGCACAACATCAGCGGTCATACGACACTCTTTTCCCCCTCCTAGCCTTGATTTTCCTTCAAGGAGCAGGCATTTTCTTTTTGGCATAACTTGGGAACACGATATCGAAATTGGGAAAACAAGATATCACTAGAAAGTTGGTTCCAAGCACTTTCTTGTGGTGTAGTTTATTTTTTAGTTATTTTTTTGGCTGCATTTATTTCAATTTGAAGTTCGATGTTCATTTTTGGCTTCCGAGCTAATAATGTTTTTCCATGATCTCTGATTTTTGCCTTCTTTGCAGCATTGGAAAGGTAATGAGGAGCTCTATGATGTTGTCCCTACAGTTTTTTTTCATCTATCCTAGGTTGATCGTTATTCCATATTTTTTCCAATGGGTGTTTTGGAGATTACTTAGATGTTTTGGTAATTGGAAAGGTGAACTTGAATATTTGTACTTCATTTTAGTACCACATCATCTTATTTTCTATGTATGCATGTTTGCATTGCCTCTTTTCACAATTGTTGGGTTAATGTAATAAATGAACTGAGATAAATTTCCATCAGGGGGGTTTCCTACATAATAATTTGATTAGAGTGTGCATGCACTTTGATCTCCATCTTGTTTTGATGGAAAGTCACATGGGTTATCTAGTTTCTTAGTTTCTTTTGACTGCATTCTTGCTCTTGCTTGACACATATCATATTCACATCGGTTCACGCTTTAGATTGGGATTTTATGGCTATTCATCTACATTGGTTCAAATCCTTCTCAATTTGAGGGTCATGTTTTTATGGTTAATGTTCCAGAGTCTTTATGGTACTTGTTCCTATGGAATAGTTTTAGTAATAGTTTGGCATCAGCATCAAAATACACAGTTTCGAGATTGTATCATCATTTCATCTACTGTTGCTTCACAGATTCTAGGGTTGCTCTAGTTTGTGAGTTTTCCAGTGTTTCGTGGCATTGGGTCTATTGTCACATTATTATGAATCCATTTTTGGTTTCTTGTAGAATGAAGTATCTTTCCTTGTCGAATTGCAGTTCTAGTGTTACTCTACAATGTTCTTCTAGTGCTTCTTTGTAGTAGTCATCTCATTGTAAGGGTGTCTTGTCCCACTAGGTTTTCCTTCTCTACCTCATTATTGCATTTGTACTTGGGTACCTAATCAAGCCTTGTTTCTGGGACCAATTCATGCTTTCTTGCATTCATCTTAGTTTTAGGTGCATGCTTTGTTAGTCTCCCTAAGTTGCACTTATCAGGGGTGTTAGTGTAATTAATATTTAATTACACATGTATAACTTTACTTAGGTAATATTTAATTTCTAAGTTAATTATTCTCATCCTTATCTTGTTGAGCTATCTTGTTACTCAAGATAAGTTTAGGGTTATGCATACTTTCTTTTATAAAGAAAATCTTCGCATGTAATAATGAATTCCTGAATAATAATATTTTGTGCATCTTTTTGCAAAGCTCTTGCTTTTTCTGATTTTCTCTTCTATGGAAGCCTTTTCTAGTTTGAATTTTAGATCTTGGTTTCTAACATTGCCCACCTATTATATATGAGTTAGATGATATATCTCTGTATGTTTTTTTTATATATTGGCACCATCACTCAGACTCATGTTGATGAGACTAGATAGTGGAGGCACACTATTGACACCCTCATGTAGTTTATATGGAGGCCCTCAATGGATTGTGCATAGTGGCATCATGAGGATCAAAACCTGCCTTTCTATTGACATACATTATTTTTGGTTGTGAAGATTGTTTCAAGAGTTCATATCATTGATAGACACCTACTAGACAGAGTGCTCAAGTAGTTTGGTGATGTCCAGGATGTGTTGTAGGGTTGAGTTGAGTTTTTTCAATCTTCTAGGGAGGTTCCTCTATGGGGCCACATATTCTTGTAGTGATGATGGAGGAAAACATAGATGCAGTGCAACCTGTTCAGTGGGGATGGACAGGTGGAGCTATGGATCTAGGGATGATAGTGGAATATGACTCCTGGTGGGCACAACATAGACCTGAGCCATATATAGATCTTCATCAGCCAGCATTTGTAGAGCATCATGGAATAGGACCACACGGTCGGTATGGTGGTAGGCGAGGTGGTTGGCATGGTAGAGGTGGAGGAGATAATGGAAGAGGATGAGGTGGTAGGGGTGGTTGATCAGGTCGACGAGGTTTTAGAGGTTGAGGCCTAGATTTGTCACCTGTCCATGAGGATAGGGGGAGGGAGAGGATGTACCTATGTTAGAGGTTGGTGGAGAAGAGGAGGCCATTGGGGAGGAACATGTTGTAGAGGAGGAAATTTTGGAGGAGGCTATTGGGGACTTGGATATTGGGGAGGAGGCATAGATGGATTCCCTCGATCTACTATGGGTAGGATATTGTTGTGCATGTTTTGCACACACACTCCGCTGTAGGCAGGGACCCCCTTTTTTTTTCTCTCCCAATAGGCTGCTTTGCTCCTATCTTGTTTTACATGCCCCATTTCCAAGCCCAAATTGGTCATGTGCCATCAAACGATCAAATTCCCCTACCCAAATTCACCTGCATGGGGTATTCAAATCTGCGGAGAAATAAAGTCCCCCATCCCCTTTCTATCTTCTGTCTTGCTTCAGTTGTTTCAGAAACATCCGTGGACCCCTGTCGGTCTAGTTTCCACATTTTTGGCTTTGGGCACAACTTTTTCATGGATTTAGGGTGTGTTTGGGGTGTTTCAATGAACTGTCAAGGTTTCGTCAACGTTTTGTTAAGTTTCGATAGTTTCGGAACTTTCCCTCCGAAAGTCCCTTCCTCCTTGGCTGTTTGGAAACATCTGTGGACCCCCGTGCTCCCGTTTCCTCATTTTTTACTTTGGGGTCACCCTTTTTTGGATCTAGGATGTGTTTGAAGTGCGTAAATGAACTGACAAGGTTTCGTCAACATTCCATTAAGTTTCGATGGTTTCAGAACTTTCCCTCTGGAATTCCCTTCCTCCTTGGCTTTTTGGAAACATCTGTGGACCCCTGTCGCTCCAATTTCCTCATTTTTGACTTCGGGGTCACCCTTTTTTGGATCTAGGATGTGTTTGAAGTGCGTAAATGAACTACCAAGGTTTCGTCAATGTTTCGTTAATTTTTGATGGTTTCAGAACTTTCCCTTCGGAATTCCCTTCCTCCTTGGCTGTTTGGAAACATCCGTGGACCCCTGTCGCTCTCGTTTCCTCATTTTTGACTTTGGATCACCCTTTTTTGGATCTCGGATGTGTTTGATGTGCTTAAATGAACTGCCAAGGTTTCGTTAACATTCGGTTAAGTTTCGGTGGTTTCAGAGCTTCATCCCCCTTTTGCTGTTTGGAACATCCGTCAACCTAGGGCGACCAAGCCTCTGGAGCCCAGCCCCTCCATGGCCGTTTCTGGGCTTCCGCCTCTCCATGGCGGTTTCCGGACTTCCGCCTCTTCGTGACCATTTTGGAACTTCCGGCGGCCACCTCCCTTCCGGCCTCCGGAGCCCGGCCCCTCCGTGGCCGTTTCTGGGGCTCCGCCTCTCCGTGGTCATTTTGGAACTTCTGGACCCACCTCCCTTCCAGCCTCCGGAGCCCGGCCCCTCGTTTCTGGGGCTCCGCCTCTCTGTTTTGGAACTTCCGGTGGCCACCTCCTTCCCAGCCTCCAGAGCCTGACCCCTCCGTGGCTGTTTCGGACTTTCGCCTCTCTGTCACCATTTTGGAACTTTTGGCGGCCACCTCCTTCCCGGCCTCTAGAGCCTGGCCCCTCTGTGGCTATTTTTGGACTTCCGCCTCTCCGTGGCCTTTTTTGAACTTCCGCCTCTTCGTGGCCGTTTTGGAACTTCCGGCGGCCACCTCCCTTTTGGCCTCCGGAAACCCAGTCCTCCATGGCCGTTTCCAGGAGTCTGTCCCTCCTTGGCTGTTTTGAACATCCGGGAGCCTGCTTCCTTCCCAGCTGTTTTGAACATCCGAGAGCCTGCCTCCTTCCGACTGTTTTGAACATCCAGGAGCCGCCTCCTTCCCGGTTGTTTTGAACATCCGGGAGCCCGCCTTCTTCCCGAATGTTTTGGCTTCCGTCCATTTTCTGCCTTCTGGCTTTCTTCCGCCATCTTTCCACCCTGGCGCTCACACCCTTAAAGAACGCATTAATGTTTATGGTCCAAATGAGCTCCAAATATGAATATCAAGTTATTTTGATGATGCATGGATAAATCTAACCGAAAATTTGTAGGTTTGACTGACATTTTCCTTAACTCATGTATAAATGCACTTACGACACTTCATGTTTGCAGGAGTCAAGAAGCCTTCCGTAGGTCTATTGAAGAGGCCCATTGAGGGAGTTGTCCTACCCTTTTTCTAGATGGTGATGATTTCTAAGGAGCTTTCCGCCCTGAATCAGGGGCCGCCAATCCATTGATGCCGATCGTCGATGGACTCGTTTGATCAAAGGAAGAACACTGCAAGCACATCAAGCAAAAGGAAGCTTTTAGGCAGTTTCAGCTACAGTAAAAGGGAAATCAGCTAAATGACAAAATTGCTATAGTAACTTGCACTAGATGACAAAACAGGGAAAAGACAAGGAATGTATTTTAAATTGCTAAGATAATGTGGGGTAGGTGAAGCCCTAACTTGTATTGAATCTGATCCACTCATTGTAATTGAATCCTAGCCATTCATTTGGGCTTTGGAAAACTATAAATAGGGGCTTGCCCCTCATTTGTAAGAGTTGGAGAATTGATGTAAAGACATTCTGCAGCAATAGAGAGTAACATTGCATGATTTATGAATGTTCCTTTTGAGTTTGCTCTTTATGTATGCATGGTTCAACTTCCCTACTAGTTTAGGTGTTAGTTTCTTGAATGGGAGTGGTGATGGTGTTGGCTATTTTAGTATTTGATGGATTTCTAGCTCATGCTTTTTGTGGTTCATTGATGATGAGTCACTTTGCAAAGCTAGTCTGAGCTCATTACTTCATTGCTGCAAATTAGTTCAATTACATGTGCATGACATGCATGTGCAATTTGAAAATCTGCAGTCCTTAGAAGATTGCACTAGTTTTGTGCAACTGTAGGTTCATTTGGCCAAGTAAAACCCAGTTTAGGAAATCTGTCTACTTTATCAGCCACCATTGTTACTATTCATTCGTAGCTTAGGATTAGAATAGCTTTCTTAAGCCTTATTCTTTTGCTGTTTCTTTTAATCCTTGGTTAGAGTAGGACCCAAAGCATCACCATGAAGCTAAATCAGATGAACTTGATGAGTTTCAACTTGTTGTTTTGAGTGGACAGCCACTGTTCATTCACTTTCAGCATTTTGAAACTACATTTGCAGACCTAACTTCCATACTTTTTAACTCATCCGTAAGTCTGCTTTGTGATTCCAGCAAATCACATCAAACTACTGAGGTATCTAAGCACTGTCATGACCTAACATCCGAGAGACCTTGGGATAGTGTTCTACAATCTGATTGTGGAAGATTGTCTTTCAAGAGAGGTAGTGCACCTACGCACTACCTGTGTTGAAAAGTGCATAAAAAATGCATCAACAGATATGAGGAAATAGATGATTATTTTCCAAAGGAGGAGATGGGGGTTGAGGAGAGGGAGCTTCAAGATAGGATTATTAAAGAGTGGGATGTTGATGAGGGAGAGAGAGAATGACAGGATGAGGAGGGTCCAGTGGATCAATGGCTAGTTGATTTATAAGCTAGGGTTGAGGCCTTGGAGGAGTAAATTAGAGTTGTGTATGCAGAGAGAGATGTGATACAGATGGAGAGGGATAGTGCCTATTTGGAGAGAGATTAGGCAGTGGTGTGGAGGCAGGAGATAGAGAAGAGATTGGTGGATTTTACAACTCTTTGCATTGGACCAGCTATAGCTATGGCCTAGGAGTTGGTCAAGGCTAGTGATAGAGAGAGATATTACAGAGATTTGTATGAGTAGGAGGTACCTCCTTAGAGACAGGCTCCTAGTGCTTCTTTAGCACTTAGCAGTAGATCACGGAGTAGGTCATCACACAGTAGATATTGAAGCACTGGTGGTGTCCTAGGACCTCACAGGTCAGGACCTTATGATAGGCCACCTTTTGCACAATGACCATCAACATGACCCCGTCAGTCACCTTGTCATTCTCTACATGGGAGAAGTGGGAGTTCATCCTAGGGACATGTTTTATATTTGTAGACATTGTATTTTGATTATAGAGCATGTGAGCTCATTTTTTTGGAGATACATTCTAACATTGTATTGTGACACTTTTCTGAGTGGTATATAATATATATATCATTTTTGGTGGTGATTATATGATATGGAGTTCTTTATATGATTATGCAGTCTTCTATATGATACACAGTCTTCTATTTATGCATGTGTTATGGATGTCAATGTTTACTTTATGGTGTTAATGTAGCCTATAATGTTATGTTGATTCTATATGATGATGTATGCATTTATGATTATGAGATGCAATGTGATTTATGTATTTCCAATTCCATGTAAATGTATTTATTGTGATAATATGCTATGAAGTTTATGATGGTGAATGCATGTTATGTCATGGATTCTTAGATACAATGGATGTTTATATTTTTTTCTTGTTTTCAAATGCAGTATATATGTACGATTTAATATGTATATATGTATGACAATGTATAAATGATGTTCTTAACATAAATGCATATGGAGGATGCTTTATTTTTAGTGTTAACAATCTTCAATATTTTCTAAAACATAATAGGCCTTCCATTAAATCATCATTGGGTGTTAAACGATACAAGTGGATAATAAACACCATGATATGAGATAGACCAAGGTGTGCAAGGTCATCCACCTACTAAAAGTAAACAGTTGCAGATAAGGAATGTCCTAACTCATACTAAGGGAAAAGTTGCCCCAGTCTTTTTGATAAGACAAACCACAGACAACAATCAAATAAAAAATTAGTCATGAGACATCAATTATCCTCTAAATCCTTCATGGGACATCCTCAAGATAGCAAGTAACCTAACTCAAAGACAAAGCCAAAAGACAGTTGACAAAAAATAGTCAAAGAAAAAGAGTCATGATACATCCTTGCTTCTCTAAATCCTTCATGGGACATCCTTGAGAAAGCTACTAACCAGACTTAAAGATAAAGCCAAATGAAAAAAATAAGACAAAACAAGCCATAATGTCAACAACTAGTAAAAATATTTTCCAAAATTTGATCATGTTTGTTTTTTAATTATTTAGGGGATTGATAGGATGATTCTTTGATAAAGCTTGGTTTTAGGAATGACACACACCATATAAGACGTTGTGTCTAGTTTCGATCATGTGACTATTTGTATAAGGAAATTACTAAGCCTAGTTTCAGAAAGACTCATATTGTACAAGACATTAAGTCTAGTTTTGATGGTGTGACCTCCTGTATAAGGAAATGATGATTGTTTGACTAAATTATCATGTCTATTTTGTTGGTGTAATTAATATTTAATTACACATTTGCATAAGTTTACTTAGGTTTATTCCTAAGTTATAGGATCTTATCTTTATCTTTTGAGCTATCTTGTTGCTCAAAATAAGATTAGGTATTCACATCTTTGCTTTTATAAAGCAAATAATCTCTTGTAATTAATTGTCTCTTTTCGAATGTATCAATTTGCATGTTTTTATGTGATCTCTCTATTTTTTTATTTTTCTCTTCTATGGAAGGATATTTTGGTTTGCATTTCAGATCTTGACTATTCTAACATGGTATCAGAGCCACTATTTGCAGCCCCTTCTCAGCCTTTTTGGAGGATTTCGTTGCAGAGCTCGTTTGGAGTCCCTCGAGGGTTTCAATCCTTGAGAATATTTCTAGAGCGTCTTGGATCAGATCAGGGTTTTCCGTTAGATTCAGAGTGCTGGAAAAAGTCAGAAATGACTTTTATTTCATTAATTTTCATCACCGTTTTCCAGATCTGTGAGGGTCAGAAGTTCAGAGGATTTTTGCAAGATCTAGGGGTAGCCGAATTTTTGGAGCAGTTTGAGCAGAAACGGAGGTCACCATTGCATTCGCAGCAACCAAAAACCCTAAAAATGCCCTTCGTTTCATCGATTTCTGAGCATTTGGTTTGGAAGGAAAAAAAAATTGTCTGGGGGGTCATAGGCCTCCCCAGCACACCTTTCGATGCATGAAAATCGAAAAAAATTTAAAAAATTAAGCTTTCTCTGTTCCTGCACCAGTGCCTCCAGTTATAAAGTAGATATGCCGCCCAACGGCCACTGAGCGGCCACCGGTGCCACCCATCTGCCGCCCACCACTAGCTCCTCCACTTGTCCACCACCGCCTATCTATGTAGCCCCCACGAGCCCCTGCACTCAGCCCCTGGCGACATGGAGAACCAAGGGCTCCGCCCCTGCACCAGCCCACCGCCCACCAACCCCTAGTCGCCCATAGGACCAGGGGCCAATTTTTTTTTCATTTTGTAGGGGGGGAAATTTTTGCGGCAACGGCCAGATGACCATCAATTTTAACCTCATGAATGGGTGACATCAGCATGACGTCAGCGGCCGTATGGCCCTCTTTGCCCCTCCTAGCCCTGATTTTTCCTTAAGGAGCAATTTTTTTTCTTTTGGTCATAACTTGGGTATACGGTATAAAAATCGGGCAAATGAGATATTGCCGAAAAGCTGGTTCCGAGCACTTTCCAGTGGTGTTGTTTATTTTTTAGTATTTTTCTGTTTACCTGCATTTATTTCTGTTTGAAATCAGATGTGTATTTTGGGCTTCCGAGCTCTTAACTCTTTGCCATGATCTCTGTTTTTGTCTTCTTTATGGCGTTGGAAAGGTATTGAGGGGCTCTATCTTACTATCCATTCACTTTTTCCTGTATCTATCCCAAGTTTTTTGTTATCCCAAATTTGTCCTGATGGGTGTTTTGGAGATTACTTGGATGTTTTGGTAGTTGGAAAGGTGAAAATTGAACATTTGTACTTCATTTCAGTACCACTTCATCATATTTTCTGTTTATGCACATTTAGGATTCTCTCCTTTTATAATCATTAGGTTATTGTAATTAACGAACTAATATAAAGTTCCATTAAGGAGGGTTCTTGCATTCATCTTGATTTGTTGGCAACTCGCATGGGTTATCTAGTCTCCTTGTTCTTTTGGCCACATTCTTGCTATAACTTGACACATGTCAGATTCATTGGTTCACACTTCAATTGGGAGATTACGTTTCTTGATCCTCATTGGTTCATATTCCTCTCAATTTGAGGTCCATGTTTGTGTGGTTATTGTTCCAGAGTCTATTTTTGGTACTCCTTCCCATGGAAGAGTTTCAGTCACAGTTTGGTATCAGCATCGAGGTACATGGTTTCCAGATTATGTCATCATCTCATCTCCTGTTGCTTCTCAGATTCCAGAGTTGATCTAGTATGTGAGTTTCCAGTGTTCCTTGGCATCGGGTCTGCTGTTACTTTTGTGATTTTGATTGGTATTTTGCAAACAGAACTATCTTTCCTTGCTTGCCGGATTTGGGGTTCCAGTGTTGCTTCATCAGAGTTCTTCCAATGATTCTTCATAGCAGTTCATCTCACTGAGGGGGGTTTCTCTCTCTTTATATTTGTACATGAGTACCTGATCAGGCCTTGTTGCTGGGACTCATATTTGCATAATAATTTTCTTCTCCCTAAGTTGCACTTATGGGTGTTGGTGTAATTAATATTTAATTACACATTTGCATAAGTTTACTTAGGTTTATTCCTAAGTTATAGGATCTTATCTTTATCTTTCGAGCTATCTTGTTGCTCAAGATAAGATTAGGTATTCACATCTTTTCTTTTATAAAGCAAATAATCTCTTGTAATTAATTGTCTCTTTTTGAATATATCAATTTGCATGTTTTTATGCAATCTCTCTTTTTTTTTTTTGCTTTTCTCTTCTGTGGAAGGATATTTTGGTTTGCATTTCAGATCTTGGCTATTCTAACATGTTTTTAGGAAGGACACATCCTATATAAGACATAAGTTGATTGTTTTTGTTATTGCTTTGGGAATTTGTTTCATTTGACTTGATGACCTTATTGACTTATTTTTCTTATTGATGAGTGAATTGTCTTGATGTTTTGGGGTATGTGTAGGATCATCATGGAAAAAGCAGGCCCTTAAGTGGGAAAAAATTTAGAAAAATCAGTGTCAGGCAACTTGACGTAAAAATTTGAATAAGTTATCTATATTATTTCAAAAATATGTAAGAATAGAATCTATACAAAATTGAATGTAGTTTCTAAACTACTAGGTTTATTTAAAAATAAATAAAATCTATTTGGTGAAAATTTGAAATTTTAATGCAGTAGTACTTAAATTTCAAGGAAAAAATAAGAAGTAGTGTGTCTGACCACCCTAACCATAATAAAATGATAATATTTTTTTATAAGATTTTATATAAAAGTAAAGGACTTATGTTCAGATGTGATGAATACTTTTTTGTAATTTTTTCCAATTAAATAATTAATTATTATTTTTTTATTACAACTTTTAAAAAATATAAAAAACTCGCATGTCTAAACCTTAACTTGGTCAAAACTTCATGAAATTTAATTTTTCTTTTTTAAATACTATATTATGTGAAGCATATAATGTGACGCATGTTTCGGATTCAAAAAATGTGACACCATGTGAAAGTTATAGATGTTTTTCAATCAGCCTATCGATCAGGAATTTAGTTGTAATTCTAATAGAAAATGAATAATAATTAGTTATTAAATTCAAATTAAAGCATAATTTATATTGGTGGAAAGCTGAGAATATCCTCTTAAAACCTTTTTCATTTCATCAATTTTTTCTATAAAAAAATTCATCAGCCACATACCCTACAAATACCCATAATATTGCCACTTTTTGGCCCATCATGATCCTGCACATACCCTTTGAAAATTGTGTGTGTTTGATAACAATTTTTGCCTTATTTTGGGTGAAATGAGGAACCCTAAAGGACTAACCTAGTGTGGCCTCAAGGGTTCATCAATTGATGGCCTTTCCTACATTATACACGTAGAGACCTCATAGTTTGAATAGACTTTGATCGAAAAACTGACTAAAAAAGATTTAATTTATTTGATGATATCTAGCATGTGTGATAGTGAATGTGATGAATTCTAATGGATTGAACTAGTGTGGACTTGGGGGCTTGTCAATGGATTGCCTTTCCTATATTATACACACAGATACCTCATAGTTTGACACAAACAATGACTGTGTCTTATAGACAAAGGACCGAGTCATGATTTTATATAGACAAACCTAAAAGACTGACCTAATGCCTTGGAGGAACATTGATAGATGGCCTTTCCTATGTCTAGCCATAGAGGCAACATAGTTTGACAATGACAAAGGCTAATTGGTGTGACTGACTCTAACTCTGTTTTTTGGAATTTTGACATGTTTTGATTTTTTTGTCTTTTTGAAGTTTTATGATGTTTTTTGGATTTTTTTAGGACATTTTATTATGGTTTTGGATTTTTCAAGAAATTTTGTGTTCTTTTTGGGCTTTTTAAGAACATTTTGTGATTTTTTTGAATTTTTTAGGACATTTTGTGTTGTTTTTAGATTCTTTCAATGGTTTTACGTCCTCAAAACAGCCACTATAAGAACCAAACGATGCAATTCAAGCGCCTACCCCCTATTGGGTATAAGACCAATTTATCACGAATAGGATGGAATGGGGATGTACAGTATGATCGATGTCAATCATTCCAAGTTATGAAAAGGAAAACCATTTATGATGGGTGTTATGTATAGGGAAGCCAAATTGGAATGATGGTAGACAAAGGAGCAAAGTCGACTACACATGCTATTTTTTTTCTAGGTTTTCACCATGGTACTTATCCAAAGCACCACCAAAGTGGTTTTCACTATAAGACGACTTATTTCTCTTTACTATTTTCTTGGTTTTTCAAAAAAAATTATGTTACCAAGATGCCTTTTTGCCATTTTTTCACCTAGGTAATGATTTTGCTTTGGATTTTTTCATTTTTTTATATTTTTGATGATTAAGATAAAGCTCTCATAAGCTATGTGTAGAACCTCTTTAGATGAAGGCTATTGATTGGCATTGATAGTTGTTTTCCTTCAAGGTTAGAGAGTTGGTATGCTCCTGATCCAAAGCTTTTGTGACAATATTCTCTTTCAGCTTGATTCTTTGGATTTTCCATTAAAAATAGGTCACCAATGTCAAAATTTTGATTCAAGAATTTTTCCTATTGTAGCTATGACAAAGATGATTTTGAAATATCCTTGAAGATTTTCTAGTGCCTTTTGGCTTCATTCATCCAAGAACTCTAGCTCATATAGTCTAGATACACGGTACTCTTTATCATCAATATGCCCTTTTAGAGATACCTGTAGGGAAGGAATCTCGACCTCAATAGGAAAGATAGCCTCATAACTAAATACCAAGGAAAATGGAGTGGCGCCAAGGGGAGTGTGGATGCTTGTGCAGTAATCCCATAGGGCAGGGTTAAGTTGTAAATTCCAATCATGACCAACATCATTGATAGTCTTTCTAAGGATTCTGATGATTGTTTTGTCAGATTCCTAAGCTTAGCCATTACCCTATGGGTAATATGGAGTGGAAAAGCAATTTTGGATATGGAATTCCTTGCACAGGTGACAAACTTATTGGCTTTTAAATGGGAAGCCATTATCTATGACTATGGATTGAGGGACACCATGCCAACAAATGATATAGTTAAGGGTGAACTTATAAATCTGTGTCAGTAATTTAGGTCATAAGAATGGCTTCAATCCACTTGATAAAGTATTCAATCGCAATAAGGATGAATTTATAACCATTGGAGGATATAGGATGTATCTTACCTATGAGATCGAGTCCCCTTTGGGAAAAGGGCCATGGTGATGTTATTGGATGAAGCTCCTATGTTGGTGTGTGTATTAGGTCTATGTGAATCTGGCACTGTTGACATTTCTTGACAAAGACATATGAGTCATTTTCCATTGTAGACCAATAATAGTCCAGTCTCATCATCGTTTTAGCTAAGGTGAGACTGCTAGAGTGGGATCCATACATACCCTCATGTACCCCACACAAGGTTTCTTGTGCTTCTTCAGTATTGAGACATCTCAACAAGATGTTGTGTAGGGCACATCTATAAAGGGTATCTCTAATGATGGTATACTTATCTGACTTATAGATAAATTTCCTACATTGGTTGTTCGAAATGTCAAGGGGTAGGATTTGGGCATGGAAGTAGTCATATATGTCTTTGTACTATGGGGAATTGGGACCAACAAGTTCACACACTGTCTCTGAATCTAGGACGTCAAAGGTAGGGACCAAAAGTTGTTCTACCAAAAACTTGAATTTAGGCACATTGCTAGGTATGTCCAAGAGTGAACCAATGGTTTTCATGGCATCTGATGTCCTATTATAAATGCGAGGTATTTGATGAAAGATAATCTTTTCAAAATATTGTTTGAAACTATCTATCATCCGCTTGTATGAGGCGAGCTTTTCATCTTTGGTCTCATAGTCATCATTAACTTGTCATACTACCAATTGAGAATCCCCATAAAATTGTAGATGCTTGATCTTCCATTTGATTTTCGTTCATAATCCTATTACAAGAGCCTCATATTTTGCTATATTATTGGTGCATGGAAAATCAATTCTAAATGACTCAAGAATAGTGTCAGCCTATTGTGTGATAAACAATATGCCAGCCCCTAAACCATTATTTTTGTGGAACCCATCAAAGTATAACTTCCATGTCGTTCCTATGTAAAGAGTGAAGATGAACTCATCAAGAAAATATGAAACTAGAGGATGATCTACCTTAATAGATGTTTCTTCCAGCTAGTTAGCAATAACTTTTCCTTTTATAGTTTTTCTTTCTACATACTGGATATTGTATTCACTGAGTACCATTATCCATTTTTCTAGGTGTCTTGTTAATGCTACTTTACTAAGGAGATACTTCAAAGGATCTATCTTTGCAACCAACATTTTTTAGTGGTTTAACATGCAGTACCTAAGTTTTTGAGTAGTGAATACTATTGAAAGACAAGCACGTTCTATGGTACTGTAATTTAGCTCATAACCTACCAAAGTGTAACTCATATAGTATACGACCCTTGCATGGCCCTCATTATCATTATGTGCAAGTAACTTGAGATGTAGAGTATCAAAGGTCTTCCATTAGTAGGTGGTATTAACACTAGTGGTGTAAGTAGGTAATCCTTGATCTATTGAAAAGCTTCTTGGAATTTACCTATCCATACAAATGGTACCACTTTTCTAAGCAGGTGCTGAAAGGGATGTGTTTTTTTTGCTAACTACACTATCAATAATCTAATAGAATGCAGTCTCTCTTGTAGTGTCTTTAGTTGACTTATGTTGACCAGTGGAGGCATATCCATTATAGCTTTCACTTTTGTTGGGTCCACTTACATGCCTCATCTAGAAATAATGTATCCTAGAGTTTTTCCTGATTGCATGCCAAATACATATTTTTTTGGATTTAGCCTCACTTTGTATTCTTCTAGTCTTTGAAAAATATTATCTAGGACATGTAAGTGATCAACCCTTTTCAATGATTTAGCTATCAAATCATCCACATAGTCTTCCATTAGAGTGTGTATGAGATCAAGGAAAATGGTTGTCATGGTGCATTGATACGTTGCTCTAGCATTTTTAAGTCCAAAGGGCATGATGTTCCAACAATAATTTCCCCATGGACAAGAGAATGTTGTCTTATGTTGATCTATGGTTGTGATTGTGATTTGATTATATCCTAAGAAACCATCCATGAGGGATAACATTTCATATCCTATTGTTAGGTCCACAATCATGTCAATATTTGGAAAAGTAAATTCATCTTTAGGAAATTATGCTTTGTTTATATCTCAAAATTCTATATAGATGCATATGCTCCCTATTAGTTTTCTCACTACTACAAATTGGAAATCCATTATGCATAATCAATTGATCTGATAAATCCAACATCTAACAGTTTCTTTAGTTCAACTTTGACTAATAAAGCAATTTGTGGGTGCATTTTCCTTAACTTCAGCTTCAGGGGTTTAACACCTAGTTGTAATGGAAAATGATGTAATACCATGTTAGGATCCAGTCTAGGCATGTTGGCATATGACCATGCAAAGTTAATCTATTTTTCTGTAAATAAGTTATGATATTTAGGTTGCTCTATTTATGTCAAAGATGTTGCAAAATATGATAACTGAGGATTATCTTCAGTGCCTATGTTGATCTCCATAGATTTCTCAACCAACATTGGTGACTTTTCCTGAACAACAAGGAGAACGTTCAACCCTCCACCCTTGGGTGCCTTAGAGAGTTTTTTTCCCTCAAATGCATCCTTATGTTTTACTTTTTCATCGTCTAAAGGCACCTTTCATTTTTCACCTAGGGACTCATAATTTTCATTTTTTTCATTGTTTTTATTATTGTTTCTACTTTTGTGACTAGAGGGTTGAATAGACTTGCCAAAAAAATCCATGTTATCCAAGTCTATGGTAAATCCATCCTTATGGTCACCACTAGGTATTCCTTCTTCCAGTCCCATGAACTCAGCTATTGCTTCATCGTTCTCAAAGACATCTAAGACAAGTGTGTCTTTTTTATCCCAATCAATAAGCTGGGATATACTAAGGGAATTTCATCATCAGAAGTACTAAAGGTCAAAGGAGTCAAGGTAAAAGCTGAGTTGTTGACATAGTCACCAAAGTTTCTTACCAAATCCTCCTTACTCTTTTTCTTAGGAATAGGTAGATTATGAGATGGGTCCATCCTCAAGGATTGGTTATCAAAAGTGGATTTGTCAGGTTCAAAAGAGCTGAGATTAAGGGATTCCCAATAGTAATTTTTGATCCATTCTTCTTTTTTCAAAGATGTTTATGGACAAGAATTAGGTGGATTTTGTGAGGAATTAAGCATTTGATCAATTTCCCCAAACAACTTATTGAGGTTCATGAAAGAGGTGGAGGATAGGGAATCCCATTCATATTCATTAGAGTTGGGGGAACTATAGTAGTATTGGCCAAATGGCTCATTGGATGTCTCGATATCTTTGGAAGCACTTACTTCCTCTTGTAAAGGTGGCAAGGTACTAGAAACTCCAATCTTAATTGGTTGAAACCCTAGCCCTAGGCATTTTGGTCATTGTGAGACAATAATGGGTTCAATTCTCTCATTCTGATGTAGACCTAGCCTGTTATGCTCATCATATCCTTTTCTTTGCATTATCGTAAATCCTTTTCCATATTGACCTGTTGGTATTTGAGTGAGTGGAGGAGGTTCTTCATTGTCTTCTTTGTATAACCAAGAGGTCACGTCTTCATTTATAGCTTCCTTACTTAGTTCCTCCCATTTTGTCAAAGTAATTGTGGGAGGGATGTGTAATGTGACAATGGATTGTCTCCTATCTATAGTTGGTAGACCGTATGATTTAGGAGGAACTAATTAGCTGATACAATAAGATACTTTCATATGATACTCTCCACAACCCTTATCTTGGATCTCAACCTTAGGAGTGGAAGGTGGTGGTTGGGAAATAGAAGTTTTGGAAAGAGTGGATGGATCGATATACATGGGGTGAGTTGGATGATGAAGCCTCCTGATTAATAGGCACCTATCATTGGGTATTCCCCATAGGCTAGTGCAATACTGGAAAGGATCAGGATCACCATCTATCGTGATCTTGGTGCCACTGTATGGTAATTTAAGGCATTGATGGTAAGTGGAAGGGACAACCTTCATAGCATGTATCCATGGTTTGCCTAGTAGAAGATTATATGGAAGGACGAGAACCAAGACATGGAAATTTGTATCCATGACTGCAGGACCAATTTTGATGGGGAGCATTACAACTCCTTTATATGATCATTATTCATCATCATATGCCTTAATTGCAATTCTCTTAGTGGAACTATCCACACACACCTCTAAAAAGCCTAATTCCTTAACCAATGTCAAGGTGCAAAGATTCAACCCTACTCCTCCATCTACCAAGACTCATCTAACTTTTGTTTTATGAAAAAGAACTTTGAGGTGCAATGGGTCATTGTGGTTCATCTTCTTAGTTGAGCAATATTGTTTGAAGAAGGTAGCATGATGAGATCTGGTTAGGTAGCCTACCATCTCTTGGAAATGAGTGGCATCTAGGTTGGTGGAGACATTTGGCTTTGTTTAAAATAGCTCATTGATTGGCTGATATACTCAATAGTTCCAAGATAGAAATTTGTGCTGGGGTCTTCCCCAACTAGTCAAGTAAATTTTACTAAGGATTGGAGGACTGTGGTTGTTGCTGTGATTGAGGACCTTGGATGGTTATCTTTTTTCAACGAGTGTTGAAAAGACATTCAATACTTTTCTTTATGGTAATAGTGTTAATTTGCTCATCGTCAACACAAATGTGATTTATGATTAGGCCTTGGTTATAGTCATGCTTGACATTAGCATAGTTGGCCAAAGTATTGGTCTTATTTTTTGAACTACAAGATTTTCCTTTTCCATGTTCATGTAATGGATCAATAAATAACTTGTGATCATTGTTTCAGGATGTCTATTTCTATCCATTAACTTCAATTGTTCCATTTTCCACAAAATATTGTATAATGTTCTTCAACTATCGACAAGTTTGTAGACTATGTCCCTTTGGTGGGAATCACAAAAGGTTTTCTCATCCCACCAATAGGGTTTAAATTGTCTAGGATCATATTTTTTTGGCTCTTGATGTTGTATGAGTTTGTGGTTCAATAGTTCCTTAAAGACTAATTCAATTGGTTCGCCTAGGCAAGTGAATTTGAATTTTGGAAACCTGCTTTGTGGTCATGACTGTTGCATTTTTTGGACAAATTTGGTAGTTTGGTTGGTATTGTTTGGTGTGTTATTAGAGGGATTTTTTCCTCTCAATGTAATGACTTGTGTAGGGCTTTAGCATTGACAATGCCATCATTGGTTACATTCTTGATTCAGGACCAAAATTTGTTCCTATCATTAGGGATTAGGGGTGCTTTGAACATTTGGATTTTTGTTTGACATCTTGATTTCACCTTTTTCAATAAGATCCTCTTCAAGTATGATATCATTTTCAACTAGTTCCAAAAAATAAGTGCAATAGTGTACTCTTAGGTCACTTCTCAATTTTGAATTAATATTTTCTAGGAATATGGTGACCTTTTGTTTTTTAGGTATTTCAATAGGGCATCGACTAGCCATACTACTCCATCTCTGGAAGAAGGTGATAAAGTTGTCTCTATTGTCTTGTGTAGTGTCACACAAGGTTGCTATTGTGATTTCATTGTCAATGTTAAAGGAGAAATGTTCGATAAATTTTTTAGCAAGTTCACGCCATGATCTTATGCCATATGGAAGTTGAGAAAACCATTCAAGTGTTATTCCAATAAGGCTTCATCGAAAAAGTATCATGAAAAATGTGGGATCATATGCAACGTCTATGCACATTGTGGAAAATTCCCTTATATGTTCTATAGGATTACACTTCCCATTATACTTAGGAAAGTTTGTTATAACATACACATGTGGGAAAGGTGTCATGTATAAAGCTTTGTCAAAGGGAAATGAACATAAGTCTTTCGCTGTAAAAGTTTTTTTGTTAGAAATCACCATATTATCCATATGTTGTTGAGGGGATTGCATTTGTGTTTGTAGAACATCAACTTGTGTCAATGATGTATTCATTGAGTTGTTGGGGTCTATGTAAGTGTTTTTTAATCCAATTTTATGTAATAGATTTCAGTTCAGTGTTGGAATGAAGGGTGTATTTTTGTTTGAAATGTTACAAAATGGGTTTTGGTTTGGAATTTGAGAGAATGGGTTTTGGCTTGACATTTATTGATTAGGAATGGGGACATTTTGCAAAGGATTGGGTTGGCTTCCATGTTGGATGGAAGGTATTTTTCCTATTTGTGAGACCCCTATATGTGGTATGGCACTGGTGAGGTTGATGCTTGGTATAGCAGTTGACTGCAGTATGGTACTAGTGATGTTGATGCTTGGTATAGCAATTGTCATGCTTGTACCAACTTTAGGCCTTTTGCTTCCAGTAGTAGGACTAAAGGGATTTTATAATGATGCCCCTATGGTGAAATTGAGACCTTGTGTCATGCTCGATATACCAAATGGAGATGTATGTACTGTTGTGGTACTTTGGGTAGGTACTCAAAATGGTATTGTTGTAGTTACCTGAGGGATAGAACTACTAGTAGTAGTCATGTTTGTCCCTTGGGTAGATAAAGTTTGCAATGTATGGATGTCAAATCTAGGAGGTAATTTTCACCTTCTACTAGCAATTTTTCTAAGTATTGTTGAGTGTTGTTTTCTAAGTATTCATCTACAAAAGAGGCAAACTCTGGGTCATATGCAATAGCTTCTAAGTCTTCAACTACAATGCATCCTTGTTGGTCTCTAGTGACGAATTGTCCAATAAAGTTTTGTGTTTCTCAATGTCCCTTGAAATGGATTTGAAATGGTATTGATAAAGTCATTTGGTTTCTATTTATTTCCTTTTTTATCATGTTTCAACCATGTAAGATAAGCTCAAAATGTAGATGATGCAAAACTATGTCTATGAATGATATGATTTTAGTATATGTTTTTGGATTTTTATTTTTTTTTTGATAAAGGAATGAATGCTAATGCAACTATTTTTTTGGTCTCTTTTTTGGAAAATAAGGAATATCTAAAATGTTGATGTCTTAGGATGACTATGTCTAAGTATGCAAAGGTGTAGGCAAGCTTTTAAAGGTAATCAATTTTGGGAGATTTGAAAAGATGTTACCAACCATCTAAAGTTTAACCAAGGCCTCAATTTAGTTCATCAAGGGACCTTTTGTGGGAGTAAGACCAAGAGATAAAGTGAGTTCCCAAACTAGATTAATGAGATGGAAAGACTCACGAAGATGACAAAAGATATGTGTGACAAGTGACTAGGTTCAATGATGATTTTCATTGAAGCAAGAGTTTATCCAGAGTATGGAAAGTTGGGCTATTCTAAAATCTGAAAAGATGATTGTCCTATAAGTCTAGTTGAGATGAAGATGATAAAAACTCCTAAAAAGTGACTAAGGTTTGCAACTAGTATGTCTATGGATATCAATAAATGATGCTAAAAGATGCAAAGTGTGAGAAAATCTTTCTAGTTTTTGTTTAGAGATCATTGTGAAAGGATAATCAAAGACTAGTTTTGACTGTTTGACCTCTGGATATGATAGTGAAATTTGATTTTTTGGTTATTAGGAAATTATGGTTCAAGTTGTTAGATGCATCTAGAAACTAGAAAATGTGGTTTTCAGTGTCAAATGCAATTTACTGGTAAACTATGTATGAGGTCTATGACTAGTAGGTGCATCATTCTAGATTGCAAATGTAGCTCAACAGCTTGGATGCGTCACAAAGGTTGTCAAATATAATTTCTAGTCTAATAGAATAGTAGATACAAGTTTGATACTTGCAACTCAAAATAGTAGATGTGGTTCTATGGTTGAAAGATGTGACTCAGTATGAAGGACGTAGGTTTTTGGTTAGCAGATATGACTTAGTACGATAGATGAATGTTTTTGGTATACAGATGCAACTCAGTTTGATAGATCTAAGTTCCCAGTTGACAAATGTGACTCATTTTTATAGATGCAATTTTTTTGTTGACAGATGTGACTCATAATAGCACATGCGACTCTCTAATACATGCAGTTTACTATAAAATTGTAGGTTTGACTCAGTTTAATTTTCATAAAATTCTAGAAAATAGAAAAAAATCATAAAACACTTAGTTTTTGTTTGACTTTGATGTGAAATTTTTTAAATCCAAATAGACAAGTCTGATCCCTATGGCTAGCAAGTATAATATTTGTTGAATTCCAACTTTGATTTCTCCAGTTGGGCTTATTTAGAGTGGATGATTAGAAGCTTGACCACACTGGCTCCCCTTCATAACACTCACTTCTTCAGGTCATCCAAGCTTCAGTTCTCGTGAATCTCCCATGACAAAATTTTCAACTCTACTAAGAACCATAAGTATGTGGGACGACTTCAAAGGTCCGAACTCTTGCACTAGAAAATAAGAGGATTTTGGTAGATTAGAGAAAATTGGCTTTTAATAAGGGCACCTATTCAGGTGGCTATGCATAAGGCATGATTAACTTGTCTACATAAAACATTTGCACCTATAATGCTAAGTTTTCCATTAGTATTCACATTTTTCTATCGGTCAAGAGTAGCTTGGCTTTAGCTTCGTTGCTAGTTTGAGTCACCTTGGGGTGAGTACTTCTTCCCACCAAGGAAGGCCCAGTCCTAGAGTCAATAACAGTTTCTCTTACACCTAGGATCACACAAGTGCACAAGGGGAGAGGATACTTCTATTATTGAAACAAGTTTTAATCTAATAGAATGTGTGAATGCACCAAACACATAGAATAGTTATTCATTTTAGGCACCAAATGAAGTATGAACAAATCTAACTAGACTTGATCTATTTCAAAATTAGTCTTCGATAAGCCTCCTACAAAAGATTTCATTAGTAGTTTGAATTCTTGACTTTTTCAATCATCCTACAAACATAGTTTGTATTTTTTCTTCTATGAATCATGCTACAAACACTATGATAGCTCCACAAGATCACATGTTGAAAAATCTAAATTCTCTAAATTAGTCATAACGAAAAACTCCAATGATTAAACTAAAAATTCAGAATCTCAGAAAGCAGAAAATTATTTTTTTTACCAACCAACTGCGTCACAAATTTTACTAGTCAAATTTGTTGCAAGGAACCATAGATGTGTCGCGAAGAGTTAGATACATAATTTTATTCTTCATATGTGGTTCACAGGATCAATTGCATCGTCTTTTTCCTTAGATGCATCATTTTGTACCTTTTCCTACCAAAACTCAAATTTTCTACGATTTTTTTTTAAAGACTATGTCTTCACGTCAAGTTCACCAAATGTAACATAGGGAAAATTTACAAGTTAAGAAGTACAAGCATAACTCAAACAAAACCTACATTAACAATAAACAACAATGTTGTATAAAGCATAAGCAAAAAGATTGATCTCACCAAACATCTATGTAATTCCATGAATAACCTTGACTACCCTTCTCCATCTCGCTATATGTATGATACTTTCCCTCAGATTAAGTATGCAAATATGTCCATGTGATAATAATAATAGCAAAAAATTAAATATTCTAAAGTTGATTGCTTCCAAAACTCATAAGATTTTGGGAGAAGTAATAATGATGAAGGTAAAGCCAATTTATAGAAAACATGGTTTTCGAATGATAGGCTCATATTAAAAGATAATTCGATGATTTAGATTAAAAGATGTGACATGCAATAAGATTAGGGTTAAATTAGTGTAAGTGATAAAGCATAAATGGTGGAGATTAAATTAAATAATAATTAATCTTTAGTGGAAATTGGTCAAGACTCAAAAGAATAGAGATTGCATGTAAAGATAAAGATTGACAAAGATAGATGATGAGAATAAATTAATTAAATAATTAAAGTTATTTAATTAGTAAATGTTTGCACATAGAAGATAGGAATAAATCTAGATAAATGAATGATTAAACCAGAAAGTTTGTTCATAAAAAATAATTAGATATTAGATCAACAGATAACTAACTAATCTAATTAAATCTAGACTTAAGTGGTAAATGAATAATTAGATAACAAAGAGATTATCTAATTATAGAGGAATATGCCAAGAATAAACCTTTTATGAATTAAATAATAATTTAATTCAACATTCAAAATTTTATGATTAAATTAAATAAATAAAGATTTATCTAATTAACTGGAGAAAAGGTTAAAGAATAATTAAATAGTTGAAATGATTATTTAATTATAGTCGAAAGTGCGATATGAATAAACCAAATAATAGTTTATTTAATTTTAGAAAGAAGATAAATTTAATTAGCAACATAATTAAGTAAATAACAATTATTTAATTAATCAAGAAGGAATAAAGGTAAGAATGAATTAATTAAATAATTAAAGTTATTTAATTAATAGAGGAAAAATGACCTTAGAAAGTAATTAAACAATTAACATTATTTAATTATGAAAATAAAGATTAGAATTATGATGAAAATTAGAGTCACAGGCCTAGGACAATTTCTAGTGTCTACAATTAGAGCTCTTTCGATGTTAAGGGTTTTAGGGACAAGATCATCATAAGATGTAATGCACCACATCTAGAAGTGGAAGGATAGATTTGGATCTAGAATTTCTATGATAATCCCCACTTATTCGTTGGGAATTGGCCACTTGCTTTTACTAGCTTTCGTTGTCTCCATTGTTGCAAGAAATTGGTGAGATATTCTCCTTTATTTTGTTTGAGTGTACAACTTTTCTAGGCTTATATCCATGTGAAGATTAAAGGAGAAATTATCTATGAATTTATCATTGATTTCTTGGAAGTTTTTGATTCCTCGAGGTAACTAAGAAAACCAATCAATGGCTAGGACTATCAAGATTTGTGGAAAGAGGTGCATCAAATAAGACTCATTTTAGGCAACAACCATATGCATGACTTTAAATTATTTGGCATGGTCTACAGAACTTCCTTGCCCTTTGTATTTATTGAATTTGGGTACTTCAAAACTAGTAGGGAATGGTACCATTGTGATGTTTCGATCAAACGAAGATGAACATAAGTTTAATGTATGGGGTTTCTTCATTTTTCCCATCTAGATATCATGCATTTCTTATGTTAACTCATTGAGTTGTGATGCCATATCATCTTGTGGGCTTTGTAGAGGAACATATGTTGTATATGGTGGGATGTTGAATGAAGTGTATGTAGAATTTTGATATGATGGGGTGTTGTATGGTGTGTAGGGTGGTGTAGGATAATGTGGTGATGGTGTAGGCGTATCTGTTCCTAACATGTTTGAGTTGACAATGTTTTGTTCAAGGTTGTAGTATAAACCTTGTTTTTTCTATTGTTGTGTGAGGAATTGTTGTTGGGCATATTGTTCAGCATGTTGTTGTTGTTTGGCTTCTTGTTGTCTTTGAGCTACTAAAGTTGCTTGCTATGTTGCTAAGGCTACTTGATGTTGTTTTGTTGTTAGGGATGCTTGCTATTGTGCTTGCTATTGTTGTTGTATTGCTAAGGATGCTTGTTGTTGTTACTTCTATTATTGTGTTGCTAGGGCTGCTTGTTGTTGGTATGCTACTAGGGCTACTTGTTGTTGTTGTTGCTATTGTTATGCTACAAGGGTTGCTTCTTGTTGTTGTTTGTTGTATTGCTTACTAATAAGCCTACTGTGCTTTTTGTAAAGCTAGAGAAAGTGCTTATAGTGTAGGATTATTCAGTGGTTGAGACATCTATGATGGGTTGATATTTTACATGGGTAGAGGGTTATTGATGAGAGATTGGGGATTCCATTGGTTTAACATTCCTTGCAAGATGGTGGATTGGGATGGAGGAATGCAATTTTTAGGTCTCGTTTGATTTTACATTATAAGGGGGATTTTGGGGAAAGATGACAATGATTCCATAATATATTGCAATGGAAATGACACGTTAGGACCTTGAGCCCATTGATTGAAAGGATTTCATTGACTGATGTTTTGGGGATTTGCTTGTGTTTGAGATTCAGTCAAGGTATTACCTTGGTTAATGGGCTTCGTGACCAAGGGGTTTCTTAGAGTTGGGTTGGTAATGGATGGGATGGAAGTCTTTGTGAATCCAATGGTGTGGATGAACCAATTGGGATGTTGGATGAAGATGTCGCTATTTGTGTTAAGGGTTGAGTTTGATCTACTTAGTCCACACTACTTTGCATGATGTTGGGCATACTTGAAGTACTCATAAGTATGGATGAAGATGGGTGTCCCCAGTATGCTGAGGTTGTCATGGAGTAATGGAGTGTAAGTGGTTTATGTTGATGTAGAGGATTCTCAGGAATAGGGGGTATGCCAAATGTTGTTGTCCAAGTGGTATTTTGAGGAGGATTGGTATCGAGGGTACCCACAAGTGTGTTTCTTTCAAACAAAATAGTGTGTCCAAATTCCTTAATAGGACTAGTTGGAAGGCTAGGAATTGGTGTTTGATTTAGCTCTAGTGATGGAGTTTTTTGAATGGTACATGAAGTCAAGCCTTGTGCTAATGATTGTCCAACAAAATATGGGGAAATTGGAAATACATTTTGTAAGGCTATATGTTATTGTTTGTACTCCATTATTTCTTCCCTAGTAAATCTGAATGGACTGTTCATGACGTCTTCTATCTCATATGGCCTTGATGGAGATCAAGGTTGCTGTGAAGGGGTAACATGACTTCTTGGATCAAATTCTTGAGGATTATGATCAATTGAGGCAAATGTGACTTTGGTTTTTTCCATGGTTCTCTTGTGTTGTGATCTTGTCTTTACCATAAATTTTGGGTCACCTATGGAAGAGTTGTGTTGAGATTTGTAATGTTTGAACTCTGTAGTTGACTCAAATCTAGGTAAAAGGGATGATCTAAGTCTTTTCAGAGCAATGATGGTAGTGGGAGATGAAAAGATGAATGATGTGGGGAGTGATTTTTGCAAACATTTTGGGACAACACTTTTGACTTAGAGTTTGATGTTGGATGTTTGGATAAAGTATGTTTATGAACTTATGAATGTTTAGGGTAGAATTGTGACCTTCAAGATAAGTGAGTTCAAATATGGTGACTAACTTGGCCAAATGCATGGAAAATTATTCATTTCACATACAAAGTAGGTCAATTAGGGGTTGATTAGATAGATGTCTAAGTCAAAAGGTGTTGGTATATTCAAAATTTTTACAAAATTTGATGAAGTGAAGTTTGGGTTTTGATAAGGGGTGGATGAAGTGTTTGACCCAATTTTGATTTAGAGTGAACCTTTGTTTTCAAAGACCAAGGTGGTGAGAAACATGCTAGACCTCTAAAGTTTTCAAATCCTATGGTCAAGGAGAAGTTCTTGTGAATTGTGTAGATCTGGTTTGTTCATGAAATAGTGTTAAAAATGTCTCCTTAGTGATTTATCTCAATTGTAGTACTGTCTTAGGATATGTCTTATAATATACTTTGAACTATGATGTCTAAGTTTGAAATAGTGACATGTAGACCTTCTTTTGGGGATTTTGATTTTGGATGAGATTATTTAGAGAAGTTCGAGATCATGAAGAAGATGAAGTTTTTGAATTTCAAATAGGGCATACATATCTAGAGAATTCCTTGAAACACATTTATAAAAATCCCTTACCAATCTATTCCTATTTTGGTAGAGTGCAACAATGTGTTTTTGATAGCTTTTGGACTATGATGTCTAAGTTTGAAGTGGAGATATGTAGACCTCTTGGGAATTTTGATTCCTCATGAGATCATTTAGAGAATTTCAAGATCATGACAAGGAGAATATTTATTGCCATGTGAGAGGTGGTAATATGGGCCTTCTAGCCAAAATATTAGCTTGTTCCTCTTCTTCATCTATGACATATGTTGTGTGTCTCCACTGGGATGGTGTTTCCTTTGTTTCAAAAGTGAAGCTACTCAAACTACTGTGAGCACAAAACCTGCACAAGCTAACAAGAGACCAACAATCAAGTGTCAAACATGTTAGAAAATAAAATCTAATGCTCCCTATGAGATTATTTAACTAGATCGAGAGAAAACATGAAATAATCAAGAAATTAACATAGTGAAGCATGTAATCTACACTAGACTAGAAAAACCTTCATCCCATAGGGGGATTGGTGCTCCTTTGACATGTGGAAAGAAGCATTTTCCCAATCCCTTGATAATATTCATGAAGTTGAAGGGTATGTGCAGGATCATGATGGGTCAGAAAGTGGCAATATGATGGGTATGTGGCTGTTGACTATTTTTTTACCCAAAATTGATGAAACGAAAAGGGTTTTTAAATGATATTCTCATCTTTCGAGCGATATAAATTATGCTTTACTTTGAATTTAATAAGTAATTATTAGTCATTTTCTATTCAAATTGCAACTAAAGTCTTGATTGATAGGCTGATTGAAAAACATCTATAGCTTTCAAATAGTATGAATGAATTTTTTTGAATCCAAAACATGCATCACATTCTATGTTTTGCATACTATAGGATTAAAAAAAGAAAAATTGAATTTCATGAAGTTTTGACCAAGTTAAGGTGGTCATACATACAAGTTTTATATTTTTAAAAATTTGTAATAAACAATCCATAATTAATTATTAGCTTGGAAACAAATTACAAAAAAAATGCATCACATCAAGGCATGAGTCCTCTACCTATATCTAAAATCTTATAAAAAAATATTATCATTTTATTGTGGTTAGGGTGGTCATACAGACACCTACTTCTTATTTTTTCCCTGAAATTTAAGTACCACTACATTGAAATTTCAAATTTTCACCAAATAGATTTTGTTTTTTTAAACAAACCTAGTAGTTTAGAAACTACATTAAATTTTCTATAGATTCTATTCTTATATATTTTTGAAATAATATAGATAACGTATTCAAATTTTTACGTCAAGTTTCCTAAGTCTGATTTTTCTTATTTTTTTGCCACTTAAGGGCCTATTTTTTCCATGATGATCCTGCACATACCTTGAAGATGATCTTCAAGAGTGAATTTGACAATAATCTAGCTAAATTACATGAAAATGATGAAAATATATGAACTTAAATGGCTATAGTGATAATGCATGAAGTTGTGGATCCATATTATGAAAAGGATGCCTCTATTTATATAAGCCAAGGGTTGAAGAATGGAGGAATTTGATGAATGTGGGATAAATTGATAGCTAATGAGAATGTGCCAAGTGTCAAAATTCTATTGGAGGAAGTTGGAGCACATTTTGGGAAATGTGTGAGTCGAGGAGGTGGAAGAGAAGTAAATGTTGTTGGTTGAGAATTTAAAATTTTTGTAAGAGTAATTGAATGAGATTTGAGAGGATGTAAGAGGATTTGAAAGGTTGTAAGAGAATTAAATGTAGATGTGAAAGATTTTTGAAAACTTTTGGAGGGAAATTGAATGAGGGATTGTCGAGAGGAATATTCCTTAAAATATTCCTTTGTGAGGATAAATGAAGGAATTAGATAAATAGAAGAAATTGATTTTTTGTGCAATCTGGTTAGTTGACCATAGTTGTTTTAACTCTTGATGATTTAAATGCTGGAGAAATTGATAATGATGATTAGAAAGCTAATTTAGGATTAATTAATCTAGAATTAATTAATTGGAGTGAATTAGGAGATATGACATTTGATTTGATTGACTTTTAATCAAATGAGAGGATTAAAATAGGATTTAATTAAATGATTTGATTTAATTAAATAATATGAATAATTAGTTAGAAGAAGGGTGAATTAATCAATAAATTTAATTATTTGGTTAATAGCTAAATTTACTAAATTTAATTAAATAATGTTGATTATTCAATTAATTGATCATTTTGAGATGGTTTTATAAGAAATGGTGTCAGTTGATCAGAATCAGATACATAGTATCAATCAAGACATTTTTGGTGTCTACATTTTGCCCCTCTTTCAAGTGAAGCACTTGTTGTGTCGGTTCAAAGAATAACCTTGCCATGATCAAGATTCAAAATTTTCTTTATTTTTTGAATGCCCTAGTGCTACCCCAGTGGAAGAATTATGCTGCTATACAACCCCCTCATGAGATCGGGTGAAAATTACAAAAAAATTTCAAGCTCGCGAAAAATATTTAATGATGATTAAAGAGTGGAAAACAGCCTACGGGATGTGAAATTAGGCTTACAATGATGAAAAAAGACAAAAATAGGCTTTGTTAAGGAAAAAACAGATTAAAGGGGTTCAAAAACCCTAAAATATACCAAAAAGTCTTAAAAAATTTGGATATAAGGGGTTAAGAGGGTCAGTTTCAAATCATTTGCTTACTTGCCTTCTAGAGATTTTGTTAATTTTGCTCTGAAGTGTTGATGAAATGGTTGCTCGTGTGCTTCTTAGGCATAAGACGGATTGAGTTTGTGAGTTCCAAAGGCCTCAAGACACAGGACCCCCAGTAAACCTTTCAAAAAAATTCTCTTTTTTCACACTTTTTGTGCATTTATTAGGGTACCTTTAGGTCTACCAAAAGCGGCTCCCTATGGCATTGCAATTGTTATGGGTAGCGTCACTTTTATAGATACCAACTCACATTTGCAGTGAAGTGTCACTCGATGCTCTATCATTCTAGAGTCACCGAAAAATATCGACTTGCCTTTGTAAGCTAACATCACGTGGCCCTAGGAGTTTTTAGCATTGCACAGGAATGTCGACTCACTTTTGGAGAACAACATCCCTTTTGATTATAGCATTGCATTTGCAGAATACAGAGCATCACTCTTGCAAATTCCATGTTGATTTTGAAATACCGTCCAGCTTTTTCTTTCGAAGGATTTTCTAATTTTGACAAGGCATCCATTTTTTTAATTTTTTTGATGTCGTGCTCATTTTGGTTGCAGGAGGTCTTGTTGGTGCTCCATTTGAAGAAGCACATGAGCTAGTTTCTACATCAAGCTAGACATTTGTCAGATCAATCCCTAATTTTCCTTGGAGCAATTAGTTTTGGACACATTGCCTAGATGTCAAAGGTGCAGATGCATCTCGCGATAATGACAACTTTGGTCAAGTGATAGCAGAGTGAGACTTGTTCATCCCACCTACCGACTATAAAGGCCACCATCACCTTGGAGGATGTGTGGTAGATCTTGTGAGTCTTGATTCATAGTGAGTGCATCATCTATGACATTAAGGCTGACGGTGATGCCATTTTTTCTTTGTTTGGCTTTGACTCGTACGAGGTGGACAATTGCTAGATATACCTCCACCAATATGAGGGGATTTCCCCTAATTTGGCCTTGTTCATTTGCACACTGATCTTGGGAGTCCTTGTTCCCAATTGACGAGCTCGAGGATGGAGCGTTGGCAGGGGGATCATTTGGTCCTAGATGATGGAGGAGATGACTGTCTATGCCTATGGGCCAATCATTCTAGCCTCATTATATCATGATATGTACTATGTCATTTACAATGAGGCCCATAGCATTGGAGTGGGTGTCACCCTTCTGCATGTGTGGGCTTATGAGCACATTGCAATCCTAAGGCTACAGATTGTAGATGTCTAGACCAACTGTGATGATCCTATGGTGTAAAAATATGGGGTGATCACTATCTTCCACTTCACAGGTATCACAAGCATCTTGTACTAGAGGTGGGTTTTGGACAAGATGACAGTTTTCACATGGAGGCCTTGCCTCCATTTTCCAAGATGGCATGATGATGATCATCATCTTTTCTACTATTGACAGTCTCGATACATGCAAGGATGCAAGCATTACATGGTTGAGTTGTAGCTCCCAGATAGGGTTGCTTGCTAGTTCAAGGAGATGTAGGATGCACCTAATGATATGTAGAGAGCCATATTTTCCCACATGTCTAGAGAGCTAGCATGGGGACAAAGGATCCCACCCCAACAAGTGATTAATGATTACAAGTAGTTGGTTATGGTGCCATGGGTGTGCTTTGATGCTCCTATAGGTGCAAGGATGACCTAGGCTTATGATGCATATTGGTGGGCTCATGCCCCTATTCAATTGACTACACCAACAATGCTAGCTATGGGGAGAGGATAGGTTAGGGGACCTTGGATTGGTCAGGGTCCACAGTAACTAGGGGTTAGCCACAAGATGGATAGGATGGGGGTGGCAATCATGATAGACAAATACCACCATTGGTGCCACCTATTGGTTAGAGGCTAGTAGTCTAGCCACCATAGTAGCCACACATGCCACCCCCATGACCACCACCACTAGGTCCCAATCCTAGGGATGGTTAGATAGAAGCACTACAGGTGCATATTCAAGTTCTTATAGGGAAACTTTAGTAGGCATAGGCCTAGATAGAAAAACTTGTCCACAAGAGGGTCTAGGCTCGGCAAGAGATGGAGTAGGAGTGCCATATGAGATAGGACTCGGATATGGCCCTCACACTTGAGACAAGATGGAGGTAGTAGCTAGAGGATATAACTCAGTAGATTCAGGGATAGGCTATAGTTTTAGCCAAAATCTATGGTCATGCAATGCAATAGGCCTCATATTACAAGGTCATGTACTGCAAAGCCATGGCATAGGAGAAAAGGGATCCATATTTCTCCCATCTTAGTTAGATAGCTCCTACTAGGACCCCTCATCTAGGCACATCAAGGAGACTGATAGGGTCCCATCATCAGAGTTGAGGCAGCCATCACAAAGGTAGATAAAGTGAGGGCAGCTTGGGATACTAATAGTACATAGGGATAGACTCTTTGTACACCATGAGTATAATGTGTATACATTCATTGGCGGAGTTTTGTGTCTAGCCTCTTGGATATTCAATACTATATATCTAATTATGATGTATTATGATGTTTATCTTTTTAGATATATACATGAGATGACTTGTTAGGAATTCATATGATGTGATTTTTATTTTATTTTATGTGATGCATATATATATATATATGGATGGATGGATGTATGTAATATTTATTTTATGATGTTATATGCTTTATGATGTGATGAACTGTTATGATGGATCTATGTTGATTCACTTTAATGATGGATGCACATGTATTTATGGATGATGTATGCAATGTGATGATATGTTCTATTTCTTTTTCAATATCTTTCTTACATGTGATATGATGATGCATGATGGAAACATGTGGTGTTTTCAATGATGCTTATGTGGTCATGTGATGGATGCAAATGTGATGTTATACCTAACTTCTTTCCTAGTACCTTTTCATATGTGATGTATGATGGATGATGCAACATGTGATGATGCCTATATGATAATGCAAATGTATGGTTTATGAGATGCTTAGAATAACCAATCTATATTATGATTGATAAAAATGAAAATTTATGTGAGATGATCAATGTTTCCTATTATATTTGATATGAATGATATGTAGTATGCTAACATTTGTGGATGCAGGATGGATGCATATATAGATATTTTTGTTTCTAAATGTCATGATACCCTATTAGTATTAGTATTTGGAAAAGATAGAAGAAAGAGGAATCAACCCTTGACTTCAAGATGATATAGAAAACATGATAATAATGATGATTACTTATTAGATATTGGGGATATAAAGGGATTCCTTACCTTTTTTTTATAACACACATAGATACGATGCATCAAGGTATAAAGAACTAGGATGGTGTTGTACCTAGTCTAGTGGATTTTGACTTGACAATCAGATAGGAGTATCCCTATTCACACCTGACATAAGAAACCCTATTTAGGATGCAGTTTAGATAATTCAAACATCTTGGACCAAAACATAGAAAATCAGAACCTTCCTATGTGGTCAACAAGATATTCAAAGCATCCTCCCTACAGACCAAACAAAGTAAGCATGATAAAAGTTATATTATAAGAATATCCAACAAGCATAGTAGATAAAAAGATAATGATCAATGCCCCATTTCTTTATCTCTAAATCATTTTGTTTAGACATCATTGAGAGGTCAATGGAATGAGTGCAGTAAGATAAATCAACAAGACAAAGATCAAGTAAACAAACAAGCTAATGTTCTTCATACCTATAGGAAAGACTAAAATATAGTGATGCTTGATGTTTATGTCCATTGTAGGAACGATGCATCATAGGACATGATATTATCATATGATTTTTGGATTGACTGGATATGGGCTATTAATACCAAGAGTTTACCAACTTCTTTACTTACTAATCTAGACTTGAGACCTTGACACTTGAGTTTTCACTTTTGATTTTCTATACTTGTTTCCAATTGTTTCACCAAAGGTTGGGGTTGATGATAATTTATTATGAGCGGATGTTTATTGCAGGTGATCATGAAATGGGGTGGATAATTTGGGGTTTTTGAAATGTTTTGAGGCTATTTTTGGAATTTTCAAGATGTTTTACAAATGTTTTGATTTTCAAATTTTCCAATGATTTTGTGTTTTCTGATATTTTGACCAAGGACCTAACCTAAAGACCTATCCTAGGGGCCTTAGGGGTTGATCAAATATTAGCCTTGCCTACGTTGTACATGCAAAGACCACATAGTTCAACTAACATTGACTCGTTTATTGATGAGACATGAACAAATGGATTGCCATTTTATTATGGACTCCAAAAGAACAGCCCTAACTTGTCTTAGGAGCACATTGATGATGGACTTGCCTATGTTCAGAGTTCAGAGACCCGTAGTTTGACACGATGACTCTATTTTTGACTTTTTTTTTACTTTTTGACCTATTTTTGGGATTTTTGACATGTTTTTGGATGTTTTGGTTTTTCTTCGTTTTATGAATATTTTAGATTTTTTGATTTTGAGAAGACTTCAAGAATATACACAAATCCGATCCAATGTAGGTATAAGAACATGGTGCCAGTGTGGTGTAATAGACTACTCCGATATAGGTAGGAAAAATTGACCTTAGGAATATGCCAAGTAGTACTAGGAGCGAACATGATACAAACACAGGATCAAGCTATGATGTAAACACAGATGAGTGTTGAAAGGATCAATAGAATACGATGGATAAATGATCCAGAACAAGCTATAGTGATCCTAGTGGATGGAAAATGCTTATTTACACAAGGTGCCTAATTGCCAGGTTTTCACCAAGGTACTTTCCCAAAGTGCCACCAAAGTGGTTTTCACTAGAGGATGGTTTTTTTTTTCTTTTTACTATTTTCAATCCTTTTTTTTTTTTTTGGATTTATATATATATATATATTATTTTTATTTTTTGTATTTATACCTTGGAAGTTTAGGAATAAAACTTTTTGAGATGGGAGCTATTGATAAGATCCTACAGAGGCCCCCCTTTAGGTGTAGATAGTTGATATGTTTCTAATTTGTAGCTTGTTATGATGATGAAGGGTCCCAACCAATTGGGTTCAAACTTTCCCTTATTATCTAGATTTGGTACATTTTTCTGATTCTCCTTAAATACAAGCTCTCCAACTTGAAAGATCTGACTCCTAATCTTCTTATTGTAGCTTCACTTGAGATGGTTTTGATAGACTTGTAGGTGGTTCAAGGAATCCATGTGCCGCTCATCCAGTAGCTCCAGCTTGTTCAACCATGACACTCGATACTCTTCATCAGTGATGAGATTCTACAATGATATTCTCAAGGATGGGAGCTCAATCTTAATGGGAAGGATGGCTTCTGATCTATAGACTATGAGAAAGGTGTTGCACCTATAGGCATGCAAATACTCATTTGGTAGGCCCATAAGGCCAGATTTAGCTGTAAGTGCTAGTCACAACCAACTTCTTTAACTATCTTCTTTTATGATTTTCAAAATGGTTTTATTAGAAGCCTCAGCTTGGCCATTTCCCTAGGGGTAGCATGGAGAAGAGAAGCGATGTTGGATATTGAATTTTTGGCATAGTTCTTGAGCATCCTGGTTTTTGAAAGGTGTCTTGTTATTTGAGATAAGGTCCTATGGGACATCATAGAGGAAAATAAGATAGTTGAGGATGAATTTGGATATCTACTTCCCTATGATATAGGTCATTGGGATGGCCTCTACGCAATTTGTAAAGTACTATGTGGTAGTGATAATGAACATGTGTCCATTGGATGAGGTGGTGTGATTTTACCAATGAGATCGAGCCCCCATTGTGAAAAGGGACAAAGGTTTTATGATTGATCAAAGCTCTTGAGCTGGTGCATGGATTAGATCCCCATGTTGTTGGCACTGCAAACACCTTCAGACATATTCGTGAACTTCCTTTTCCATTGTAGGCTAATAGTACCTAGTCCCCTGAAGTTTTTAGCCAAGGTCATACCATTTGAATGTGATCCACAAATTCCATTGTATACCTTGATTAAAGCAGTCAAAGATTTCTCAGGATAAAGACATTGTAACAAGGTTCCTTCAATACTCCTATCATATAGGGTGTCTCCTAATAGAACAAAGTGGGATGACTTTTTCAAAAAACATTTTCTTAAGGTTCAGGGTGATATTAGTAGGAAGGACTCCTATTTTCAAGTAGTTGTAAATGTTATGATACCAAGGGTCACCGAGACCAACGATTTCACACACAAATTTAGACTCTGGTACCTTGAATGTTGGTATAAGAAGCTACTCTACTAGGAATTCATATTTATGGAGATTGTGTCGAATATCTAGGAGTGATCCGATTGTTGCCATAGTATTTGTTGCTTTGTTGTTTTCCCTTAGTATTTGCTCAAACGTGATATCAATGAAGAATTCTTTGAGGCTTTCCACCAGTTTCTTGTATGGATTCAATTTTTCATATTTCATTTGATATTCATCATTGACCTTGTTGATAATAAGTTGCGAGTCTCCATAGACCTTGAGTGTCATAATCTGCCATTGTACTACTATTATGAGTCCTATGACAAGAGCCTCATATTCTGCAATGTTGTTTGTGCAAGGAAAATATAGTTTGTATAACTTTGGTACGCAATCTCCTTGTGACATATGAAGAAGACTCTAGCTCCTAACCCATGCTATGTGTAGGATCCATTTAAATATACTTTATAGTGATCTGTTATGCTTATGTTAAAGATTGACTCATCGAGGAACTCTGATATTGATGGGTTTTCTGAATATATCGGTGCTTTTGCTAGCTAGTTTGCAATTACTTGTCCATTAATGGCCTTCTATTCTACATACTCAATGTTGTATTCCATTAGGATCATGACCCATTTAGTATTTCACCCTATGAGCATTGCTTTGGAAAGTAGGTACTTGAGAGCATCTATCTTGGCAATGAGTTTTATCAAGTGAGCCAAGATGTAGTGTCTGAACTGTTTTGTTGCAAACACCACTGCTAGGCAAGTGTTCTCAATAAATGTATAATTCAGCTCATGTCCCACCATGGTTCTACTGATATATTAAATAGCTCTCTCTTTCCCATTTTCATCATGTTGAGCTAGGAGAGCACCAGAGGTTGTTGTTGTTGCCGATATATATAGGATTAATGGCTTGTTTGGGATTAGTGGCATAAGGACCAGTGGTGCAAGAAAGTACTCCTTGATTTTATTGAAGTCCTAATCACATTTCTCATCCCATTTGTATGCTACCCCCTTATGGAGTAGATGAGAATATGGAATAGCATTATCTTCTAACTGTGCTTTAAACTAATGTATGGATTGGAGTCTTCCCTACAAACCCTTTAACTACCTCAAGGTTCTTGGTTCCTCCATCTCAAGAACTTTTTTGACTTTGGAGGGATCTATCTCAATTCCCCTTATGGATACAATGTACCCTAGGAGGTTACCTGATTGTACACTGAAGAAACACTTTTTTTTATTGAGCCTAACCTTGTATTCCTCTAGCCTATCAAAGATGGTGCTTAGTGTTGCTATGTGATCTCGACACCTCTTAGATTTTTCCAATATGTCATCCACACAGTCTTCCATAGTTTTTTGAATCATGTTGTGGAAGATTAGCATCATATATTTTTGGTAGGTACCTCTGCATTTTTAAACCCAAATGGCATCACGTTCTAGTAGTAAGACCCCCATGGACAAGTGAAAGTTGTCTTGTGTTGGTCATCCTTAGCTATCATGATTTGATTGTATCTTGAGAATCCATCCATTACTGATAGCATCTCATGTCCTAATATCATATCCACAATCATGTCTGTGTTTGGGAGAGGGAAATCATCCTTAGCACACGCTTTATTTAGGTCCCTGAAGTTAGTGAAAATGCAAAATCCCCCAATAGGATTAGAGATAGGTACAATATTTGAAACCCACTTTAGATAATTAATTGGCCATATGAAACCAACATCAAGGAGCTTTTGTAATTCAAGCTTGACCAGTAATGCTATTTGTGGATGTATCTTTCTCATCTTTTGACCCACTAGTTTTTCCTTTGGATAGATGGCTAGATGGTGAACCAAAACCTCTAGATCAAGACCAGGCATGTCAACATAGGTCCATGCAAATTTTACATTGCTTTCTCTCATAAATGTAGCTAAAAGTTCATGTTCTTTTGTCAAGAGTGATTTTGCATAGAATGTGATATGTGGTGTGTCCTTGGTCCCTCGATTGATTGGATTACATTTATCTGCTAAGACCACTAAATTTTCTTGATGAATAGCAATAAGAGGAATATTTAATCCCACATTCTTTGGTACCTCGGAGAGGTTTTCAGTATTGGATGCATTTTTTGTTTTTACTATTTTTGGGTCAGAGAGTGCCATGGTGTGGTTTTCACTCAAAGGCCTAGATATTATTCTTAAATTTTCACTTTTGTGACTAAGGGATTCAATTGTTTCCCATTAGTATGCATGTTTTTCTAGCTCAATGTCAAACCCAGCTTTGTGATCCCCTCCTAGTAGAGTATCTCACAATCCCATGAATTCTGAAAGAGCCTCATCATTTTTGAGCTTACCTAAAATTAGTGGTCCTCATTGGTCATACTCGATGAGATGGGGGTAGAAAAGTTTTATCTCATTGGTTTGGTTACTTGGTTCAAAAGATAGGGTACTGATCATGAAGAGGGAGGAGTCCTCGAATAGCATGGGTAAGTCAATTATGGGTTCTTCAAAAGGATAAGTAATTGATACATGAACTGAGGGGGAAGCTTTGACTATTTTAATTAGGGCATCTTTGCCATGTATAATTACATTTAGAGGGGTACATCCAAGGTCAAGATTCTTTATACAGTTCTCAAGAATGATAGGTTCTAGAAGGCCATTATCATTTTTCACATTTTTTTCAATTTTATTATAGCCCCATCCTTGCATCAACTACAGTCCTTTGTTTTCATTGTCTAGGAGAAGATTAGGTATGGTCCTTTCATCTTGATATAATATGCTTGATATGTCCTTTTCATCTACCACTTCCTAACTTAGGTCCCCCCATCTTTTGAATATGGAGGGGTCTGCATTAAAGGTTTGAGATGGGGTATCAATCGATTTGGGTTTCCCATGAGATCGAGGAGATTGAGGTAACTCTCCTATTACAAAGGCACTCTTTTTCATTTTTTAGTCCCCACACCCATTATCTTGGATAATGACCTTGATATCAAAGATGTCCAAAATGGAGGTTGTCTTTGTCTCAGATGTGGAGGCTAAGGTAGATGGTTCTATATATGGAGATGTGGGTCCCTCATCATTCTTTGGGACTTGAGGCATCTTGTAGTACTTGGCTTCTAGATTCTTGCAATAATAAAATGGTTCAAGATCTCCGTGGGCTATGACCTCTTGATTTTGATAGGGAAACTTGGCACATTGATGGAAGGTCGATGCAATAGCTTGCATCCCATGAATCCATGGGAACCCTAGGAGGATATTGTAAAGTAATTCAAGATCAAGGACTTGGCAAGTAGTTTCCATGATAGCTAGCCCTACTTGAATAGGGAGTTGGATGGTGCCCTGAGACACCCATTCCCGATCATCATATTTCTTGATAGTAATACCCTTACCTTTTTCAATGACATCTTCAAATAATCCTATATTTTTTATTAGTTTGAGAGTACAAATATTTAGACCTACACCTCCATCCACCAAGACTCTTGTAACTTTATTCTTATGGACTAGGACTTCGAGATGGAGTGCACGGTTATGAGATGGTTGCATTGGGAAGTCCTAATCAAAAAATGTTAGGAGATGTGGTGTGGTAAATATCTAACCATAAATTGGAATTGATCCATGTCAAGGTCAATGAGTATAGTGCAAGAAGCCAATGCTTCTTCTAGGATTTTTCTATGTGCAGGCAATATTTTCAACAACTCCATGATGGAGATCTAGATGGGGGTTCTCTTCAACTGATCCAAGACATTATAACCATTGGGAATTGACTTTGGATTGGTGATGCATGCTTTGGGTGGTTGGGATGGTCCCATAATAGTAAACTTTCCACCACGTGTGGTGACTCCACAGTCGACTCAGGATCCTTTGATACTAACAACTGTAACCCACTCATCTCAGGATGCAACAACATGTTTGTAAAAATTGTTCACATTATTATACTTTTCCTTACCATTGTTGTTCCCCTTATTGTGATCTAGCATCAGATTTGTGTATATCTTTAGATCTTGATTTCCTGCAGGTTGTTCAATGGTTACAATTTTGTCATCGATGGGGTCCTAAATCAAATTCTTAAGTCACATGCAACTAGCTGTCGTGTGTCCTTTTATCTTGTGGAAATGATAGAATTGTTTCTCATTATACTATGGTGGTTTAACTTGAGGCTATTGATAATTTTCATAAATAGGGACCTTGATGAGATTTTCTTCGACTAGTCATTGCATGACAGATTCAATCAGTTCCCCAAGTGGTGTGTATTTCAATTTAGGAGGATACTTCCTTGGGGTTGGTCCCCCTTCATTGTTTAGGTTATTAACCACTTGATTGTTTATTTGTTGTGATGATGTGTTGGATTTTGTGTTATTTTGGTTGTTGACTTGTGGTTGTTGATATGATTGTGTGTTTTTCCTTGGGGCACTAATGACTACTTTGGAATCAACTACACCATCATTAGTAATATTCTTATTCTTTTCCAATTTGCAAGGTTTTTCATTGTAACTAGTTGATGGATAGTTGTCTTCATAATTAGGTGTCCCCCCTTGTATGATAAGATCTCTTTCTATGTTGAGAACATTGGGGATCAACTAGTCATGCATGGTGATGCATTGCATTTTCAAATAGAAGGACAAGGTTCCTTCAATATTGGTGATGATAGTACAAGTTTGTTGTTCTTTTGGCATAGTCCACTTGCTCCTGTTGGCCTTGGATCAACATCATTGTAAGAAGGATGTAAATGTTCCCCCCTTGGCTTGTTTTAGGGTAGATAGCTCTTCTAGACTACGTCCATGCCTATGTTGAATGAATAGTTCTATTTCAGTAAGTCCACAATCTCTTAGAACTTTTTGATTTTGGTAGGAAGGTGAGAGAACCACTCCATTGCTGGTCATTCCAAACTCTGAGGGAATAGTCACATTAGATAATATTTGTCATATGCAACTTTCATACAGTGGACATGAAATTTCCTAATGTGACCTTCAAGGTTACCAATCCCATGATATTTATACAATTTAGGTATCTTGAACCCTTTTGGGAATGGAGCCATCACAATGCTTCTGTTGAATGGATAAGGGAAAAATTCCCTTGGGTCTTTGTTGTTTTTACAGATTGTAGTACTAGCACTTGTTGTGAGAGAAATTTGATTTGTGTAGACACATCGTTTTGCGGATCGGGTGGGGGGATGAATGTGTTGTGGGGTGGTTTAATTGTTTGAGTGATAGGGATTTTTTTTTGCATGTTCATGGGAGGTTGTTGCATGTTTTGTTGTGCCACCAGTGCTTTTTGGTATTTCTACAATTGTTGTGCCAACAATGTTTGTTGTTGGTATTGTTGTTGTTGTGCCAACAATGCTTTTTTTTGGGCTTGTAACTAAGCTACTTGTTGTTATGATTGGTATTGTTGCAAAGCCTATTGATAAGCTTGTTGCACTTGATACTGAGCTTTCACCTGAGCTTGAGCTTGTTGGGTGACTTGTGCGGCTTGGGTAGCCTGTGCGGCCTATGTAGCTTGTGTAATTTGGGTGGCTTGTTCTTGTTGCAATAAAGCTCGAGCTTGTGCTTGGGAAGTCTATTGTTCTTGTTGTGTGGCTTGATGTGTATGTGCTTATTTATCATCTTGTTGTGTAGATTGTGTGGCTTGTTGAGCTTCAAACTATTGGAATTCCTTTTGATAGGCTTGTTGAGCTACTTGCAGTGTGATGCTATATTGGTTTGTCACATTTGGGTTTGGTGGTTGAGGTGGAGGATTCGAAAAGGTGTGATATGTTGTAATGAGGTTTTTTTGAGGTGTTGGCAAAGGTGTTGTTGGATTGATGATAGAAGAATCTTGTGTGGTGGATGGTGTGGTTGATATGCTAAGTCCTTGGGAGACCATGTTTTGAGATATTTAAGGCGTTGTAGATGGTGTAGTGATTTATTGTGTTGTTAGGATTGGTGCCACCTAGTTTTTCAATATCAGTGGCATGATCAAAGGATTTGTTATGTTATTTTGATTCACGATAGGAGGATTTTTTTGATTTGGTTGATTGAGGATTGTTAAAGGGGGTTGCCCTAAATTGCAGATTGGAGTGGATGTTAATGGTAGAGGGGGAAATGGTGGGAAGATGGGTGGTGTGTTTCCTTGAAAAAGTGATGATGAGGGATCAAAGATTCCTCCTTGTTCAAATAGTCCCCCTTGTTCTTACAAAGACATGGGGAAAGAAACTTGTGTGTCCAGGGAATATGTCGATGATGCAAAGAAAGTGCATGGATTTTGGTTTCATGAAGGATTAGTGGGATGTATGGGTGTTTTAGATCTTGAGTGATGGTATTTGGTAAACCCAAAATGGTATTTTCATCTAAGTATTGATTTTTTACAAAGGGATGTGTTTTAAGAGCATGAAGTAATGAACTCCCCTCGGTAACCATTGGTTGACTTGGAGCATGAGATGATGTTGGTTGTGGGATGGGTTGAATGATGTTTTGAAAGGAAGGTGTGAATCAGACTTGTGGCATAATCCCAAGAGGTTTCTCCATAATACTGCTCACATCATAATCAGAACAATGTTTAGCCCCTTCCTTGGCCAATTCCAACATGTATTATGGAGGATTAAGTCTCATCATTGTGTTGACAATTTTGTGATTTTCAGGATTTTTAACCATTTCCATGATTTCATCTTGAGTCATTCCTAGGACATTGTTTATGATATCCTCCACTTGGAAACCTCCCTCTTGAAGATCTTGTGGTAGTAGAGGATGGTTGAGTGGGGGATTGTTAAATCCAATGGGGTTGATTTCAGGTGCAGTTTGACTCAAGTCACTTGAAGTGGATGTTTCTTTGTTTGGTTCCATGTTTTTCTTGTATTGAGATCTAGTTTGGATGATAAAATAAGGATCAAATTTTAGGAATATGGGAGGTATACTTCTAACTCCTTAGGTTGGTCTAAAATTTAGGTAAAAAAAAGACAATCTAAGATGTTAAGGATCAAAGGATGATGATGAGATAACAAAAAATGGGTGATTATGAATGATTGAACTCTTAAGGAGCCTTGGCGGGATACTAAACTTTAAGAATTTTGGATTTTTTATTTTGGATTTGATAATGAATTTATAAACTCCAAGATGTTATATGTTATCTTGGAATAAACTTGTTCACAAGGTGATAATTTAACTAGGTGTATGAAGAAGGATGCATCCACACACACTTAGTCAAACAAGATGATTTTGACTTTGATTTAGAAGGATTTTCCAAAATCCTAGCATGAAGGATTATTTCCAAGATTCTAAGAGATTTTTATGAGATGGGTTTTGATTGATGTTTGAGGGTGGATGAAAGTGTTGATTTTGATCCTAAGTGAACTTAGAGAGACTTTTGTTTACAAGACCTAGGTATGGAAGGGCATGCTATAACTCTATGTGAGAAACTCAAAAACATTGAAAAAGACTTGGATTTTGACAATAATAGAATGAATACAAATTGGGATTGTCCTTTGAAGCGCATTTATAAAAATTATAGACCAATCTCTCTCTAATTTCGTAAAGCATAGACTAATGTTTCTTAAGATTTCTTGGACTAACACGTTTGTGATGATTGATGAAGTTTAGTTTTGGGACTTTTATCTTGTGGGAAATCATTTGAGAAAACACATGTGTGGGGTTCAATTTGTCTTTTATCCTTGCTTAATGGATTCTTTTTTTAAACACAAACACTTTCTTGCTTAGATTTTCAACTAAATGTCTATGTCTCAATTTCTTTTCATCCCACAAGCTCCGTTATGTGGAAATCAAGGAAAGTAAGGCAATAGTTCCCTAATGTTCACTTTAGAGAGAGAAAATTGAGATATAAGGCCCAAATATTTAGAAGCCTCTAAGGATAAACCCTTAGGGACAAGCAAGTAATACTTAGAATTTTCAAAGGTATTTGCCTCTTCTAAAGGGTTTGAAATTTGGTGACCTTGTTAAATGTTTGTTTTCAAGATTTTGGATCCAAGCAATGTGTTTAACTGACTCAAAGATTGCACAATCCTAGGATGGAAAAGAAAATATTTGTTGAATTCCATCTTGGATTTCTCTAGTTGTGATTATTCAGAGAGGATGATTAGAAGCTTGACCACATTGGCTCCCCTCCATGGAACTCACTTCTATAGGTTAGTCAAGCTTTGAGTTATCATGAATCTACCATGAAAAACTTTTCATCTCTACAAAGAACCACAAATATGTGGGACGACTCTAGAGGCCCAACCTCCTGATACCAAAAAATATTGGGATTTTGGATTCTAAACAAAGGTTTGTAATAAGGGCATCCAGTTTAGGGGGTGCAATGATAAACTCCTTGTGAGAGATCTCCCAACCCTTAGAACAAGGGATTTATGCATCATAAAGACACTGGGGGGAGAGTTATCATGCATCACTTCCCATTGTTTACAATTTTTATTGTAACCACAAATTTATATAGTAGTTTGGAAGAGCTTGGCTTATTCTTGTTACTGCTTGGGTCATTCCCTTGGCATAAGTACTTTTTTCCCATCAAGGCATACCCTCTAAATGTAAACAATAGCGAGTAAGTACATCCATAGTTTGATCAATCTTTGTTTGTATGAACAAAGAGTGAACACACGCAATTCCTTTTCTCACACTAGCAAGATTTGTTCAAGTTTAAAAACTCAAATTTGAAATGTGGAAACAATCTTTTAGACAACATAATGCCACTAAAATATTTTTTATTCTCAAGATCACTATGAAGCACAAGAGAAGTACATATGCATTTGAATGACAAGAGTTTGTAAAGAAGATTATAAAATAGAGAAAATATGAATTCTTTTTAGTCCTCAAAAGTAGTAAATCAATTCTCTTATAGCACCAAATTGAGTGTGAAAGTTGATTGTTCAATTTTAGACCAAATAAAAATTCTAGTAAGTATCTAAGATTCAATTTTAATGAACTTGAAAAAGTTTGATTTGTGCATTAATTTTAATTCCAAATTGAATCTAGTTGGTCCTGGAAATTGAAATGCAGAAATTAAAGCCTAAATTGCTTTAAAAAATGCTTTTAAAACTTCAAAAACTTGAAAAAGTTTGATTTGTGCATTAATTTTAATTCCAAATTGAATCTAGTTGGTCCTAGAAATTGAAATGCAGAAATTAAAGCCTAAATTGCTACGAAGAGCATTAAAAAATGCTTTTAAAACTTCAAAATCTGGCTCTCCCCTACTTCTTGGAAATACAGCGCTGAAAAAAAATGTGGCAATCTATCAATGACAAATTTGACATTGAAATACAGATGCAATCCTCTTGTTAAGTCAAATGTGGTGCTCTAGAGAAACAAAGAGTGTGAATGTAGCATTATAGCAAAAGCAACGCTCTGTGAGAAGAAAGTTAGACAGAGAGTAGGAAAGGTGAATGTGATGATGAATTAAAGGTGGTGTGACAGAGGAATGCATATGTGGTGTGAAGTGATGAATGTGGCATCGTATGTTAAAAGCAACACTCTGCAGCGTCACATTTGTAGAAAGGCAGTGTTGTGTTCCTATATCTACAGAAAATGGAGAAATCAAGTAAAATTTAACATGTTAGATTTCTCAACCCTCCTAGTGCAAAAATGTGAGCACAAAACCTACACAAGCTAACAAGAGACCAAAAATCAAGTGTCAAACATGTTAGAAAATAAAATCTAATTCTCCCTATTAGATTCTTTAACCAATTTGAGAGAAAAAATTAAATAAACAAGAAATTAACTTAATGAAGCATGCAATCTACACTAAACTAGCAGAACCTTCATCCCATAGGGGGAGTGGTGTTCCTTTGATGTGATAGAATCACTTTCCCAATCCCTTGATAAGATTGATGAAGTTGAATATTATTCAAGAGTGAATAAAATTTTTGATAATAATCTAGCTAAATTACATGAAAATGATGAAAATCTATGAACTTAAATTGCTATAGTGATAATGCATGAAGTTGTGGATCCATATTATGAAAAGGATTCTTCTATTTATAGAAGCCAATGGTTGAATAATGGAGGAATTTTATGAATGTGGGATAAATTGAGAGCCAATGACAATGTACCAAGTGTCACAATTCTATTGGAGAAAGTTGGAGCACATTTTGGGAAATGTGTGAGTGGAGGATGGAAGAGAACTAAATGTTGTTCGTTGAAAATAGGAAATTGTTGTAAGAGGAATTGAATGTGATTTGAGAGGATTTAAGAGGATTTGAAAGGTTGTAAGAGAATTGAATGCAGATGTGAAATTAACCCTCCAAACTTGGTTTTCTAAGGTGGATAAAGGAAAAAAGGGGATTTGCACATGGGGTGCAAATTCACTCTTATACATTTTCCCCCCACTTTAGTGAGTACGAATATTGATGAATGCTCAATAAAGTAGATTAAGAAAGAGTAGAATAAGAAACATATACCTGAACCGTCGAGGAAGCAGATCATGATCTGGAAAACTAGAGAGTGCAGGGTCAAAAGAGGACTTCATAGTTCTACAGAACTATGGAGCTGAAGAAAGAGCATATACTCAGGATGAAGAAGATGCAGATCTTCAATCTAGTATATAGGCAAGAGAAGAGAAAGATAGAAATGAAGAAAGCATATGGTCAAAGAGAAACCTGCTCAAGAGTAGAACCCACACCACCAAGTAGGAGTGATAAAAGAAAATGCCACTTGAGGAGGAGAACCTGTATCACAAAAGAGGTGAGAAAATAAATCCCCACTCGAGGATAAAAAACTCGTATCAAAAAGTAAGGTGATAAAAGAAAACCCCACTCTAGGAGGAAACCTGTATCACCAAGTAAGGTGATAAAAGAAAACCCTGCTCAAGGAGGAGAACCATATCACTAAGTAAGGTGATAAAAGAAAGTCCCACTCAAGGAGGAAACCCATATCACTGAGTAAGGTGATAAAAGCAAACTCCACTTGAGGAGGAAACCCGTATCACCAAGTAAATATGTAAAGGAGCTATATAGGGTCTTGGTCCTACAAAGAAAGTAAGTAGACAGTCATGTAGACCATCATCAAGTTGAAATTCTTTCAAAGGCGTCCCTCAGGAACCCTTCAAAAGGAAGAGGGGTCCACTCAAGGAACATGCTATTTGAAAATTGAGGTCTAGTCAGGTTGCCCCCAAGCTAGATGTAAAGCTGTGAAATAGGTCTAGTCAGGTTACCCCCAAGCTAGATGCCAATGAATTCATTTTAGAGAAAAGCTTTCAAAGAGGTCCCTCGAGAGCCCTTCAAAAGAGAAAAGGAGTCCACTCAAGGGATGCTTCAATTGAAATAAATATATAGCAAGATAAAGGGGGTTCCTTGAGAGGCACACACATCTCCAAGACAAGTTATCACTACCCCCAACATACATGCAAGGAGAACCATGCAAAATACTTAGAATAGGGTAGAGGTAAACCTCGATATCACTTGTCAAGAAAAGAAAATGAAGGTGCATCAATCAAATAGGAGTTTCATTTCACTTGAATCAAAAAGTTATTCTATTTTATCTTGCATTGCCTTGCATTCACTAGTGGAAGGACCAAGCACTCAATGGTGTGCACTAGATAAAGAAAGAGGAGTAGGAAGCAACCCTTTCTCTTGTCAATAAAAGCTTGGCTTCTCATGAGAATAAGATATGAAGATCGAATAGAAAGGAGGATAAATCAATCCACGAGAATGAGGTTGATTGGAATTCATGTCACCATTCAACCATGGTTTACATTTAGACTATTCATTCGAGCAACCAAGCCCTAGATTACGCTTACAAGGCAAAAATTCTATAGGGACCTACATGCCTTTTTCATTATGCCCACAACCTTTATGCTCATAGCCATATTTAGAGACAAGCTTAAAGTTGGGGCCATAATGTGTTTGCATGTTTTGAAAAGATGGATGATCCTCATAAAGAGCACTATCCCAACAATGCAGATCACAGTCCTCTATGGGGTTGCCATCATCCTTATCAATAAGACTACCAACACTATCTTCTTTAGTAGAAGCATAATCCTCTTCCTTAGATGCAGGATCAACACTAAGAACATTGCAACTTGCATCTACATTTCCTAGTGATGCAGAAGAATGACCATCTTCGATAGCGGGTATAGATGATGTTATCGAAAGGTCTAAGCAGATCAACTTGACTTTATACTCCTGAATGGAGGAATCTATAAAGTCTAGACAACCCCAATCATCACCAAGACATGCATTCCTTTGAGAAGAAGCATAAGGAGGAGGCTTAATATTTCTTTCTTTAAAAGGATCTTCCTTAGGGAGATTAATCTCAAGAGTATCCTTTGTAGTAGGTACTGCTAGAGTAATCATTGACACATTAGAAGACACTGAAGGAACAAGAGTGGGCACAACTAAAGCTTGACTAGTAGCTACCATTTCATATAAGTGCATAGCATCAGGGTCAACCTTGACTGTGACTACTTTATTGTTAGCAATGAACTTAATAGATTTATGCAAGGTGGACGAGACTGCACCCATAGCATGAATCCACTGTCTGCCAAGAAGAAAGTTATAAGGTAACTTTTTTGACATAACATACACAAGGGTAGGTATAGTAATGGGTCCAATATATAGAGGTAATACTATCTTACCTAGAGCTTACCACACAACATTATCGAACCAATGAATAACAACAAAAGAATCATTAATTGAAGATGAGTCAACATTAATCTTAGGAAATAAATCAATACTACACACATTGAGTGCCAAACTAGAATCAATGAGAGTATTTCTAATGTCAACCTTATTTATGTTAACTATGATCATTAAAGGTTCCGCTTGCTTTTATACTTCTGGAGGCGGGAGTTCTTGTGGATAGAATGTAATAATTGGTGAACCCACACAAATATACTCCATCAACGCATTAGCATTTGTCAGCCTAGCAAAATAAGGGAAGAGGATCTTTTGGAAGGCTTCCTAAAGCATACCATGATAAACTAGAGTGAACTTAAGCAAGTCTTGCAGTGAGATCTTATCTGGAACAACCTGAGGTTGCTCGATAAGATCATAATCACTGGGTGCTTTAGTCGTAGGAAGACTTGGTTGTTTACTTGTTCTATTCTCATAAGGATGGGCTACCGCTCTATAAGAGGGAGCCTTAGAAATATAAGGAGAGTTACTATCAAACAGAACACCATTAATAGAACAGACCCTTTTAGGAGAGGGACTAGCTAGAGTCACATAAATGATAGGTCTCTTAGGCCTTTAAGGGGTAGCAGAGACATAGATTGTATTTACAGAATCATCACAACTAGTAGAATAATTATTTAAATACATATTCTCAACATCAATCCAAATAGGATCAAATGTGGAATAATTATTTGAAGAAAAATTTTCAACATCGATCTAGGGAGAATCAGATGTGGACAAAGGTTTGTTGTTTTTTAATGAATCACCTCTAGAAGAGAGTGCATCAGAAAAAAGGTGATATTCATCATTCACAAATGCAACGTCTCTAGAAGAGAGTGCATTGGGATGAAAAAACTCATCATTCGCTAATGCATCATCTCTAGAAGAGAGTGCATTTGGAATGAATAGAAGATTCATCATTCACTAATGCATCATGTCTAGAAGATAGTGCATTGGAATTAATAGAAGGCAGAGTAACATTAAGAAAGGTATTAATGATTTCATCTTCTTGCAACAAAATATCCTCCAACGCAAGAGGAATTTCATGAGAAGGATCAAAGATACCAAATGACATATGGAACTTTAGCCAAGTCACCATCACATGCATGAAATGGAATATCATTAACATTTTGAATAAGATTAGATACAGAACTAATAAATGAAGATATTAAATCCATTACAATTTTTTCGGTACTTAAACAATTTCGAAGGTCTTTGGAGTGAAATTTTAGGTTAGAGCTTGCATCTAGGGAACTAGTTCAGTCCCCAAAATACCAATCTCTTCGACAGTCAAATTTTAGGGACTGACACATGTTCTCTAGGAGGCCTTTCCAATAGCGCCAATAGTTATAAACTTCAAGCATTGAGCTAAAGGTTATGACCCCACCAAGTAGGGGTAAATAAATTCTTACTTTTTCAAAGAACATTATTCTTCATATCAGGTTCATGAAAATTTAGAAGAGGGGGATTTGCTACTCATGAGTTCTCTTCATTCAGAGAGCCTCACAAGGTGAATTTCCCTAAACTACCTCAATGGAATAATGCAGAAATTTTAGAATAGGAAAGAGAAGGTCATAGAGATTTTCTGGACAGACTCACAAGCTCTCGGCCAAGGGATGGTAAAGGAGGAAATGAAAGACAGTGCACCGTGCTAGCATCCTATAGGCGTGCTGGTGTCTCATATAGACCATAGAATGAGAATGTCTTGAAAAATAGCAAAGTGAATGCTTCTATCCTAATTGTTGAGAACCTATAGAATAACATAGTGTAGTAGAACTAAAGTAAAGTAAAGAATAAATGATAAAGGTAAGGAGTAAAAATGAAGGGAATACTTACAACCACATAGGTGATGAAGCTTCTAGCTCATGAGTGTATTCAATGCATGCACACAAGAGGGAGAGAGAAATATTTGGGGCTATATAGGGGATTGCCTCAGTCATACCCTATTTTGGTGTTCCCACCTCCATGAACAGCAATATATATAGAGAGAAAAGTGGAAATGAAGTAAAGATCACTTAAAGCACTATAAAATAGTGTTATGCAACTCACGGCTATATGGCGAAATCTCAACCGCCAAGATCCAAAAGCGCCGAATCCGCATAAAACATATAAACCCCGCCTGGTCACAACGCGTCCATCAATCCCTGCCCAAACCCGCTGCGGAGCGCCGGATGCCGTCGCCGTGAAGCGCCTGACATGCAATAACTTGCCCGCAGCCTGCAGTAAGAGATTTTAAAAGTTGTGGGATGCGTGAAGAATTTCTTCCTTAAAACGCAAAATGTGTTTATGGAAGCGAGTGAATGTGGAAAGGTGATGAAATGTCCACGCTGCCTTGGGTCTACACGTAAGCACAACTCGCTGACTCAATGCAGCGCACACCCTCTTCAGCAGGTCCAACCACAAGAACCTTACCAGGTAAAACTACGTACAGCACCACATAGATGTTTGTGCATCAATGGCCCCTCGGGACAGAAATGCCTCCACTAACAAGGTGGGGTATGTATAGGATCATCATGGAAAAATGGCCCTTAAGTGTAGCAAAAAATTCAAAAATCTGTTAGGCAACTCTGACATACAAATCAACAACATGTCATCTGCTACTACCTCAAACACAAGAGAATAGAATCTATAGAAAATTGAATGTAGTTTCTAAACTACTAGGTTTATTTGAAAAAATGAAAAATCTATTTGGGAAAAATTTAAAATTTCAATGTAGTAGTACTTGAATTTTAGGGAAAAAATAAGAAGTACGTGTCTGTCTAACCACCCTAACCACAATAAAATTATAATATTTTTTTATAACATTTTGGATATCAGTAGAGGACTCCTGTTAGGATGTGATACATATTCTTTTATAATTTTTTTCTAAGTAAATAATTAATTATGAATTTTTTATTACAACTTTTAAAAAATCTAAAAACTTGTATGTCTAACCACCTTAACTTGGTCAAAACTTCATGAAATTAATTTTTTATTTTTTTAATCCTATAGTATGCAAATCATAGAATGTGACACATGTTTTAGATTCAAAAAATGTGATACCATTTGAAATCTATAGATTTTTTTCACTACCCTATCAATCGTGACTCTAGTCATAATTCAAATAGAAAATAAATAATAATAATGTATAAATTCAAAGTAAAGCATGATTTATATCAAGTGGAAAGCTTAGAATCTCCTTTTAAAAAACCCTTTTCATATAGTATCAATTTTGGGTTAAAAAATCAAGTCTACACCCTACTAATACCCATCATATGTCACTTTTTTAACCATCATGATCCTTGGCCACATAACCATGCTCAAAAACAAAGAACCAAGTGATGCAAGTAGCTGTTTAGTGGAATTCGCCCCTTAAACTTGGTTTCTATGGTAGATAGATGCGCCATGGGGTGCAAATTCACTCTTATATAAATAAATAGAAGAAATTGATTTTTTGTGCAACCTGGTTAGTTGACCATAGTTGATGTAACTCTTGAGGAGTTAAAAGCTAGAGGAATTGATAATGATGATTGAAAAGCTAATTTAGGATAAATTAATCTAGAATTAATTAATTGGAGTGAATTAGGATATGTGACATTTGATTTGATTGATTTTTAGTCAAATGAGAGGATTAAGAGAGGATATAATTAAATGATTTGATTTAATTAAATAAGATGAATAATTAGTTAGAAGAAGGGTGAATTAAGTAATAAATTTAATTATTTGATTAATGGATGAATTTAATAAATTTAATTAAATAATGGTGATTATTCAAGTAATTGATCATTTTGAGATGATTTTAGAAGAAACCATGTAATTTGATTAGAATTAGATACATAGTATCAATCAAGACTTTTTGTTGTCTACAACTACTAATTATATCAGTTTGTTCTCCTTCAATGAATTCAAAGTTTGGTTGAATGATAGTGGGTGTAAGGTCAGGTTGTTCAACCAGAGCAATCGAATGCCAAATGGTCATGTGGGGTTTAATTTGTCAATTTATCTTGCTTAAATGAGTTTCTTTTGTACCAAAAAACACTTGTCTTTCTTAAGTTCAATCTAAATGTCTATGTCAAAAACATCATCAATTCCACAAAGTTCATTTTGTTAAAAGGATGAAGTTAGGGGCATCGTTACCTAGGTTAACTTTAGGAAGTATGGATTTAAATGTAAACAAAAATATTTAGAAGTCTCCAAGGATAAATCCTTAGGACAAGCATCATATCAAGGTTTTCTCAAAGGGTATCCATACTTAGACCAAAGGGTTTGAATTTTTGAAAAGACTTGTTGATGTTTATTTTCAATTGTTTTGGAGCCAAGGAAGTGTTAAACTAACTGTCAAGCATTTACAATCCTAGATAGATTAGGCATGTATTTCTCAATAGGCTTACCAACATCAGAAGAGATGATTAATCAATGAAGATGAAATGGAAAAATAGGCTATGTCAAGGAAATGTAACATCTTGAAATGCCAAGCAAAGTCCATTTCCAATTTTCTTTATTTCCTCAATTAAAAACTAGACATGGTAAGTAACTTTTGGGTGTGGTGCTACTCTCATGCACTACTTTGGAATATGTTTCAAAATTGAACTTGGTTAGCCACTAGAACAATGTTCTTAATGACCATATTCAGGATAGACTAGTACCATACATGTGGTGATTCACTCAATTAACAGGTCTCCCAACCATTAGAAACATCTAAGGATTTTAACGTATCACAAGGATACTAGGGGATACTTTTGTCGGTATGGGACAACCACAACCAACTGCTTAGTGACTTTCATCACTCCAAATTTATATAGCAATCCAAATTCAAAGAACTTCTTGGGTCATTCCCTCTGACAAGTTTGGATGTAGGCCCTCTAAAGGTTACACATGTTTGAAGCATAAAATTCTTTTCATCACCAAATATTTCCAATAGGTGCGGGGGGAGAGGATAAGTGGTTCCAAGCAGAAAAGTAGACTTGTATGTTTCTCTTCACCCAAGATCACATGAAGCGCAAGGGGATTGGATACACTCAACATGAATACATAGAAAAAATCAAACACATGTTCATTTTAATCCATCAAATCAATATGAGTTCATTTTAAACACCAATTTGAAGTGTGTAAGTTGTATTGTTCAATTTTAAGCCAACAAACATAGTGATGTGAGGGTTTATTTTTAACCAATTTAAATAATTTAAATGTTCATTTTAAATCCAAAAAAAAATCTAGTTTGGTCCTAAAAAGTGAAATAAAAAGTATCATAAATGGGTTATAATTTCCCCATAAGTGTCAAAATAGTTGTTACAATTATACAATTAATGATAAAATGCTCCTTCACTTCGAATGTTATCATCCAAACCTATAAAACCAGTTAGTCTAAAAACTAGAACAAGAAGTCAAAGACATGTTAGTGATTAGATAAAGCTAAAAAAATAAAACATATGTCAAAAAATCAAGTTCTACTCTGTTTACCAGTAATTCACGACATTGCAATCAATTGCATTGTTGAAATTCATCAATAGCGTCATTGTATTGGATATGTGTCATTGTATTGAAAAATTGATAGCAGCCCTCTGCAATAAACATGGAAGTCAATTGTGTTTCCATATCAATTGTGTCTCTAAATAAAAATTCATTCTATGTTAAAAATTAAATCAATGTTGCTATATTAAAATATGGTGACAAAATTAAATAAGTGTTGCTATTTTAATTACGCATCTATAAACTAAAATCATTGATGCATCATTGTAGAGTGACATGTCATCAAATGAATCGATGGATAATCAATAGCATTGTTGTACCTAAAAACACAAGGAAAATAGAGTTTTAACAAGAAATTTGTCAGATTAGTTAGGTCATGCCCTCCTTCTAGCACCAAAATGTGACCAATGGATTTGTATGGGCCAACTACACTTGATCCATGAGGATTTGAAGCATAATCATGCCACTAAACATCAGTCCAATAAGATCAATCAATAAAAACTAAACTAGGAATCCATTAAAACTAACATTCTAAATCATGAAAGCTTCAAAAAAACATATTCTAATCCATTGAAACTTATCTTATTGGGGGAGTGGTGTCACATTGATGAGGAATGGCAACCCTTTCTCAATCTCATGGATAAATGAGCTTGTTTTGATCGATTCTATTGAAGAGAATCAATGAAACCAGTGAAAGATGTGTGATGAAACATGATTTAAAGCTAAATGAACATGATGCAAGCTATTTTAATGTGATATATGCTAAAATGATTGATATCTAGGTGAGTGCAAAGCTAAGCTAATGGATTTTAAGCTAAAAAGATTGAAACCCTAGTTACACAATATACTAAATGGATGCATCTATGTTATCATGGAAGCCATTAATTGAAGCTAAGTTAATATGAAAGTAAATTAAGCTAAATTGATGTTAAATGTGAGTGCAAATGAGAGTGATTTTA
>VDFB02320140.1:0-49355 GCA_007258455.2 Sequoia sempervirens
GCTCATGCAGGAAATTGATCAATTACAGCAATCACTAAGGGTAAAAGAGGAGGGTTTTCTTTCAAAAGAAAAATAAATTGTTACTCTTGTTTTGGAGCATTTAAATGAAAAGGTGGATAATAAACTACCCTCTATACATTCTTTGTATTATTTGCTATTTGAAGCAATAAATAATATTGATAGGGATTAGGGGATAGTGATTCCAATAATTCAAAATTGGATCCCTAGGGAAAATAATCTAGATGTTATGAATAAAGCCTCAAGGTTTGATGTAAATAACATGCCCCAATCATTGAAGCCTACTTATATATTAGTTAAATCATTGCAAGGTTTTCAGACCTTACTAGATGATCTAAGTAGGAAGATTAGGGAATTGGTAAAGAACTTCAATGATTGGGGTAACACACTATTACCTAATATAACTAATGAGTAGGGGGGAATCAGAACACTCCAACAATGGCAAGATCAAGCAAGTGAAGTCATCAATAATCAAATTAAAATAATTTGTGATGACTTAGATGATGATTTGTTGGTAAATTGTATGGATAAGATTATTGGTACCAGCTCATTTTTGGAATCTTTTGAAAGAGATGTTAATCAGGTAGCGGTAAAGTATTTTCCTTATAGTACAAAGGTAAAAGAGGTGATAAATTTTGACTAGCCAACTGACGAAGTATACCAGACATGGGTGGCTAAGTATTTGAATGATGATGAGTAAAAAGAGTGGGCTACCGACAGGTGGCAAATCAGATGTGGTTACAACGTTTCCAATTTTGTATGGATGACTTTCTTGGCATGGGTTTTGCGTGTTTTTTTGTTATTACATCAACCTTCCCCCACTGACATGATGAACGAGAATATGCTCCAAGATGATTGTTGTTGTAACGATTTTTGAACAAGAATATTTTTCAAGGTGGTGGCTATTGTAAAAAATTTTGGAATATCACTAGGTGCTCCAATTGACTGGTGACAGGTGTAATTCCTAGCCCGGTGCTTGTTTGCTCCTTCATTTTCTATATGAAGGATTTCAAGGCCAGAAGTACAGGTTAGCAAATTAGATAATTTTTGTCGAGTTTAGGTGAAGTTGCAGAGCGAATTGTAAAGTTTGATGGTTTTAGAGAAATGTAATTTAGGTTTTCAGTCATCATGTAATAGGTTTTGAGTTCATAGAGATTTAATGTTGTATAATAGTACTAGAATTTGAGTTGAAATGAAAATTCGAGCTCATGTCTCTCCATTGTACATGCATATCTGAACTTTCAATGAAATAACTAAGGGTTGTTTTATCCATCTCACTGTTGTGGTGTGTATGATTCTATTTTAGCTTTAATTCAAGGAATTAATCAAAATGCTTGAATGGGATTATAGGAAAATATGTGTTGTATAAGGATTTGATAAGTAATCCTGGGTTAGAATGCACATTGATGAAATTGTAATGCAATATTGTCAAGGATCTTATATGTGATGTATTAAATCTATTATAAACCTCTAGATGCTTATGAATTTGACTCCTGCAATGGATATATGGCACTGATCTAAGTTGTAATTATTCGTGTAGTTCAATATTTGTTTGTATTTTCCTAGAGCTTGCTACAAATTTCAAATCATTGACTATCTTATACAATGGATTGTGTTTAGTTATCTCATGCTCCAAATAGTTGATATTGTCTATGAACAACCAATTCTAGTTGATATTATCTTATTGTGTTGAGCTATTAAGTGAAATCATCTGTTATTGTTAATGTTGTTTACAATAATGGTGCAGAGGTTGTAAACACATTAAGGGATCACTCTCCCAGGTGTTGCAGAGTCCTGAAGTGTACGAGGCTTTTAAAGTCCTCATCAGTTGGTCCAGGTCCTTCGAGCTTCCCTCGATTGGAATTGGAAATTCCATAGGTATATTAGAAGATAAACCTAGTTACATTGTAAAAAGAACTAACATACACGTCAACTACTAAACAACCACCTCTACAACTGACTTTTTAATCTTTTATGATCACATGAAACATAAAACACACTAATTTCAAGGTTGTTAACATCACTATTGAAATGTTTTAATTTTTTGACCTTTCAAACATTAAAAAGTACATCATTAAATTAATTATGTAATGGCATAAAAACTAAAAACATCATGAATTAATTATGTAACCACATAAGTCAAATATAATTCTATCAAGAAATTAATATCAAATAGATAATATGATTGCATAAATTATACATTTCAATGTCATTGATCTTCTTCATCCAACTCTTTGTCTGTATCATCCAATCCAAATTCAACATTGTAAGGATTGGTCATATCATCATCATCGTCATCGATATCAGTTTCGATAATGTCATCATCCACACAAATGTCATCTTCATGAACATTAACTTCTACATCATCATGATCTAGTTCCTCCTCTTCGACATCTTTGTCAGGGAAATCATCAACTAACCATTGATCTTGATAATCATCTACATCATCTTCTAGTTCTTCGACATCTTCTTCTTCCACCACATTATACTTTACCGGCCTTCCTCTTGGATCATGTCTAACAACAAATGACCAACCCAGTTTACCTAGAACCTCTGAGTAAAATAGCTGCTCACATTGGCTTGGAAGAACATAGGGCTCATTTCTAGCTCACTTAATCAACCTTTTATTAACCATGGTAAATCCATTATCATGTATAATAACAGTTCTCTCAAGATCATTTTCATTCAATCGTAGCATGTACCATAGGACAACGAACAAAATTAATCTGAAGGACTTCACACTCAAGTATATCATCCAAAATCACATAGTATCGATTTTTTGAGACTTCTGGATGCATGTCGCTTCTAGATGAAACATTAGTCACCTGAAAGACTGCAGTTATACCAGAATCACAAATTTTCTTCATGTCATCCAACATTTTGATTCAAAATTTACAACCATTGCACCACATAGCCTTGTGGTGTTTCACCTGCAATATGTCAAACATGTAAAAATTATTGCAATATCATCAGTTGATAAACATATTTATTCTTGGCTGAATGTATGCAAAGAAAACAATCTCAAGATATATCTATATATCAATATACTTGAAAATAATTAAATAATATGGGTGATTAATATATTTATACGTACCTTTTTATCTCTTAAACCATATACTAAATCAATTTCCCTTTGTGTAACATTGGAATCTCCATTACGATGAGCTTCTTTAACCAATCAAGCCACACCTTCCCATATTAATGTGTGACTAGATTGTTGATATCGTCCAATCCATACCGTTATCCAATCAAGATTGTTGGCGATGTACAAATGTAGTGTATCCCACTCTTGACCAATTGTACCAAAATAAATTGAAATTCACAAATGACGTATAATTAGTTAAATACCACAGTATATGACCTTAATTTATAATTGATGTATATTAAAGATTAAAAATTAAATAAGTACAATATACATAAAAACAGTATGTAAAATGCATTCCAATTAATCTCCATGACCATCTTATAATTACCTCTAACTTTCCTCAATCTGCCTTTTCCCAATAGGTACTCCCCTTCAAATTTGTTAATAGAGTTGGGATCCCAAATGCTATCAAAATGGATCTTTGCTACAAACTTAAGAAGATATTCACTAATGTACACCATGGTCTGGTATACCATATATCCCTCCACCATAGAACCCTCAGGATGTGCTCTTTGTCTAACCAAAGCCTTCAAAAATTTCAAGTGCCTCTCAACCATCCACATTGACCTTGTGTGTACAGGTCCACACAATTCAATCTCCTCAACTTGGTGTATGATGTAGTGTTCTTGTGCATTGAAAAATGTTGAAGGTAGACACTTTTGCATTTCACACATTAGACAAGGAATTTTTCTCTTCCAATAATTTATATCTTCTTTATGGATTTCTTTGAGATGATAGCCATCTACAAGTGATTCAAGGCACAAATATATTAACGATATTTAACAAAAATATACAGTATATTACATAACAAGTAAAACAAATGGCAATTATAAGATGTATATAGTGAATTGAACAAATCTCGCTACTTACCTCATGTATTTTCCAAGATCATATATAACTTGCTTGACATTGTTGTCAAAGTTGTCTGGGAGAGATAGAGGTAGAACGTACTGCAACAATTATAAAATGATCTTTTCATTATTTTTCCAAAAGTAGTAAACAAATACACTTTGAAAAGTACATTATACAAGTGTATATAATATACCAGAATAATTACCTTAATGAAGGTATGCTAATCATGCATTTTCATCCCTGACCCAAATTCACCTTTCTTTGTTATTATATTGTTTATGTTCGCAGCAAATCCTGTGGGAAATCAAATTTTTTGTATGACTTCTTTTATAGCATTGCTTTGCTTCTCTGTTAATAACCAAAGAAGGGCACTTATATTAATTTGGTCTCCATCACTATTTAATTGAATGACATTTTTCATTGCATGATTGGCTTCCTTAATGTCACTACAAATTTTGACAATTTTTTCTTTGTCATGCCTTCCATCCAATATTTTCCATAACGCTTCTATTATATTCTTTCCGATATGCATTGTATCAAACAAATGCACAATTTGTAGCTGCTCATAGTAGGGAAACCTACTAAATTTTTTGGGATAACTTTTCAGTCCCTGTGGAAGCCGGCCATTAATGCCTTGACGACCTTCATGAAGCATATATGTTAAACAAATTAACAAGGACAATCATTGTCAATTACAACATGAGTAAACACAACACAATATAAAAATATAAATTCCAAACATATCATATATGATAGATAAACAATTTGATTTGATGTATAACCTTGATGATTAATTCTATTATATTCCAACTTCCATAGGTGAGGTGACATTCTTTGTGGTTTTGATGTAGTCTCCTCTTTCTCATTGAAAAGATGTTTTTCAGTAGTTCGATACTTATGATTTCTATGGAGGAAGTGCCTATACTCATCACACCTACTTTCCTAAACTTGTTGAATGACAAGATTTCATCTTTGGACTACAAATTGGACATGAAAATTTTCCCTTTGTTTGAAGACTTGCAAGATGGTATATAATTGGATTAAATATGTCAATTTTTATAATTATATATAATGAATAGATTATTTTAAAAGAATTCATGATATCTACTTCATCAAATTAAATATTGTTAAAGTGCAGTTGAACGTTATAACATACCACAAAAATGTGCTAGCCCTGGGGCATCATGAATTGACCATACAAGCATTGCATGGAATTGAAATTGTCTTTGTCCTATTGGTCTGGAGATGTCATACATAGTGATGCCATTCCATAAATTTAGTAACTCGTCGATAAGAGGCTTGATATATACATTCATATCTTTAACTTGGTACTTACCTAGTTGAATGAACATAAACATTACATAATTATTATAACCATTTTACTGCAATAAATATAAATTAATGTACATGACTATTGAATAAAAAAATATAAGTCATTATGCAACAAATAAGACAAATGAGATGCTACTACATTAAAGAAAATTGATGTAAACAAATACCTAGAACAATCATTGACAACATTATGTGCTCCCTCTTTATTGAAATCCATGGAGGAATGTTATTGTTGATAACAAAAATAGGCCACACTGAGTAAATAGATCTCAGCTCTCCAAATGGATTGACACCGTTCACTCCCAATGAAAGCCTAAGATTACGAGGTTCTTCTTTAAAGTGTGGCCATTTTCCCTCCATGCCCCTAAATGTAGAACCATCTACAGGCATTCGAAGAATTCCATCTCCACTTCTATTCCCTGCATGGTAATCCATCAATTGCGCTAAGCTTTCGCACTTAAATAATCGTTGCATATGTGGAATATAATGAAGAACCTTGCGAGACACCTTTTTTGTTAGTTGATCTATTTGATATCTATTGATATGACATTATGGGAATTCTATTGAAAATTCCTATTGTTTATGATATATAATATGATCATTGGGACATGCATCTATTGCTTGATACTCCATTCTGATATCTTTCATAATGGCACATAAATTCAGTATGAAGCGAGGTAAAATATTTGATGGTGGTAACAAAAATTCACCAATCAATCTACAACAAAAAATAATTTGTTCATATAAAGAATATTAATGGTACATATTTCATCCTTTATTTACTAGTGATGAACTAACAACAATTAAAATAGATGAAAAAAGATGACATATATGACATACCTTAACATCTGTGAGATTGCTATGTTTGATAAAACATTCATAACCTTCGAGTTCAACAACAACAATACAACAGAGAGAAGAGTTGTTTCAGATCCTTCATAAAGGGGCTCGTATGCCTTGTCAAGTATAGGTAAATTATGAACATCATCAAAGTCATCTTGATCATCATGATTAGCTCTGCCACTAAATGTGGCATGGATCAATGTATTTGTACCATCATCTTCAACTGTGTTTTCTATTGCATGATCATCTTCTTCCATAGGATCATTAACTTCATCTTCAATATTCATAGCTCCATGTTTGTCCGCTTGCAAAACCACATTCTCTAGGCCGTGATAATCCATATCATCTGCCCTAGGGTGCCCCACCTTTATAATAATGATAGACACAAATAAACCATGATCATGATCAAGTGATTATATATCTATATATATATAATGTTGAAACAATATAAACATTTACAAATTCAATCAATATAAACACATATAATGAACAACTTACCAATGGACATGATAATCATGCCCCCCTTCAACGTGACCATGCTGCCTACAATGTTTCTCAGCTGTTCTGATTAAAAGTCATCTCATCTTTAATCCCTTGCAATTATTGCAAGGACAATAACATTTCCCATCACCCTTTCTTTTCAATCTAGCCCACAATCTATCAAGTGTCTCTTCATTTTGTTCTGGACTAATATTATCTGACATGATTTTTCTTTACCAAGCTTGACTATTTATATCTTCAAAAAATATCAAACTCACACTCCAATAATTTTTATTCATAAACATGTAACATAATCTAATAATTCTAATATTTTACACCAAAAAAATTTGGCATGCAACCACCCCTGCAAAATAGAAGATAGTTTGAAGTTAATGACCCCAAAAAACACTTTACAATGCTAATTCCAAAACTCATTAAATTCTGATTTTACTATGATTTCCAACCGTTAATACTCCTAAACTCATAATATTGAACTTGATCACAAAATTCTTACAACAATGGAGGTAGCAAGCTAGTAAGAGCAAGTGACCCATTCCTAAGGAGCAACAAGTTGGAATGATCATTGCTAATGTCAATATGGATTTATCCTTTTAATTAAAAATGCAATGTGTCACTTCTTATGATGATCTTATCCCTAGGGCCCTCAACATTGAGAGATCCCTAATAAAAAACAACAGAAGAATAAGTAAGGGCATGATTAGGGTACAAACCCTAGGCCTCCGTAGAAACATAAACAATAATTATAGTGGATTAGTGAGGTTGCAATACCAAAAAGATTGAGACATTGTAGGTAATAACAAAATATTGCAATCTAAATATTGTAACCAATAATAAGCACACTATGTAGCTTAGTGACATTTGTAAATACAATCTATAGTAAGAAGAATGACAGTCACTTGAGATGTGACAGTCAAAAATAGGCTAAGCAGTGACAAGATAATAAAGCTCAAACCTTGCATAGTAAAGTGGAGATTTTAATAGTGAGTTTCCTTACCCCCTTGCTGACCTTAAGGGTTTTTCAAATGCTTTTGGTAGTGTTAGACAAAGCAAATGCAATCAGGTCCAAATGAAGTAACAGTGGTAATCATAGGTTCAATGTTTCTTCTTAGCCATTAATATTGTATAATAGAGGTAATGGATTGCATGTTTGAGCAGTGTTTTGAGACTCACCAAAGATGGAAAAATAGTGAATAATACCTTTTGGACTGTGAAGTAGTGTCAATAAGGTTGAAAGATCTTAAGAACTACAATACCATGAAACAATGAGTCCCCTGTAGTAAGTAGGCAGTCTATAGGGCATAGTTTGATTTTATAGAAGGATACTCATGAAAAGAATCTTCAATTGATAATGAGTGAGTTGTTTGAGATTGCAGCTGAGGGTGCAATAACTGGTCTTAAAGGAAGTTAGCAAAGTAGTAAATGTGCAAGAAAATCAAATCGTACACAACAAACAATTCACAATGTTATCTTCCATAATGCCTTGAGTTTGAAGAAAAAATTCTCATTGTATCTTCATGATGAAAGTGGTGACCTTAATGGTCAATCATTGGCAACCATGATTTTAAAACATGCTATTGTGCTTATGGAGGCAACATTTCAAGCAAGGTAGTGAGTGGTGGTTTGGAACAATGGCAGGTATGGAGGACTTTCTTTATATGCATACTATGCAGTCTACCTTAAGACAACGTTCTTAGAAGAGATTGAAGGTGGATTATGGAACTCAAGCGTTACCATGAAAAGGATTAAAGCAAAGACTAAGATCTATTTAAAAGCCATGGTCATGAAGATATTAAATATGTCACATGCAAAAACCTAGTAGCTGGAGTAATGAATACAGTGCCAAAGAGGACAGTGTGTTGGGGTAGATTTAGGAGATCTCCACATTATCTAATTACAGGGAAATACATCATTTATTTATTTTTTTAATTAAAAGAAATCATTCTAAACCCTATATAGGATACATTGATACTTCAAAATCCTTTGAAGGAATTTGAGATTATGCAAATATATGTCAAGTAACATTCATAAGGTTTAGAAATCTTGATCACTCTTTAGAATAGCCCATTAAACATGGGTTGTGCTTGAATGCACTACATAATTGATATAACACAACCACTTTGCATATCAACCAGAGTTATAGGCTCTTTATTGTAGCAAGAGGTAATCACTCTTTGATCATGCTATAATTACATCATAACCTATTAAACTTGAGACAACCTGAATGCACCTTATGATGATTGACACCTACATTATACAACCTGAATTAACTACATTATATGAGTTCCTCCATTTCTATCACAACATAGCCACATTAAACTTGGGTCACACATGAATGCATCCTATATTTGTTATAGCACAACTATGCCACATGACCAATACAATTATGGATCACATAATTACAGTCACAAGAATTTGTTCCTCAGTTGTGATCTTATGGTGATTCCACACAACAAAATTTGGACATGAAATTCTCAAAACCCTTAACCTCTAAAATGAAATTTGATGAGATGTTGCTTTAAAATATGATTTTCAAACCTAGAACTACAAATTTGACTTCACAACTGAATTCTGCAAAAAGACAATGACTACCCTCAACCTAGTGATATCTTCTTGATTTTTTTCTAATTTTTCTGAAGAAAATCGTCCTTAGTTCTCCACAAACTGTCTCAAGTAGAGCAAAACACTGTCGCAATAAAACAAGTGCAAACTCACTTTTCTTTATGTTGGCCACAATTTTATTTTTTTCAATTTTTCATGTTTGTCGAAAATTTGATGAAAATGATAGCCGACATTTTGACGAACCCCAGGTTCATCGAAAGTTTGACGAACGTCAAGGATAAAATTTCAAAAAATTGGAAATTATCACATCAAATTTACAAGCACCCGACGAACAACCTATTTTACATATTTCATCAGACAGTTTCGTCGTATTTTGCAATCAAATGTATTAGTGCATTGAGGGTCGTGAAGTTAAGATTATTATTTTTTCTAGAGATATATGAGATATGTTGTGTATCCCTACAAGTTGGGGTATTGAGCCTTTCAATGAAGAGCAGATAGACACCTTAGGAGAGGATATGTTCAGACATACAAGTTTCTATGAGGATGAGACAAAGGAAAGGTGGTAGAGGGGATAGATTTGCTAGCCTCTTTCACACAAAAATTTTAAGAAGGATATGCAATCTATATTCTCAATGTTGGCCTAGGTTTTTTACCTTGATAATGATGAAGAGGTCAACCCTTTCTAGTTTTCCTTAGGCCTCGCACTCAAAAGAGAAAGTGTATAGAGGTCTTATGATTTTGCTGAGGTAATAGTTGGGAATATGAAGTTGCAGTTGGGGAACTACAATGTGTTGATGATTTTTTCTGCACAGCAACAACTTAGAAAAAATATAATATCCTATCTCTCTTGAAAGGTAAATCTTTATCAGCAAGCTTCAAGAGATAACTCCAAGGTCTCTAATGTCAGGTCTTGACAATGCATAAGCAACTTAGTGATAAATATGAAAATGCTGGTAATCACAATGGGACCTTACTACATGCAAAATACTGAAGCTCAAATTTATCAGATCTAGCAATATGATGATACTTCAATTGTAAATTTTACCCAAATGATTAAGAAATAACAAAATATATAAGGTTTCAAGAGATTTCCAGATCTAACACTAAACCTAAGATTAACAATGCAAATGAAAAACACTCGAAATGGACCAATCCCTCAAAAAACTAATTTCTACTTGATCGGATGGATCTGTAATCTTATAAAAATAGTGCAATCTTCTAAGGTGTTAAGACTTTTAGATCATGAAAATTCATTCAAACAACCCTATTGCAATTGAAATGGATAAATCCTCACAATTGAACTAAGCACAATGAATATAAAATTCCAAGCTAACATTGCAAAGCAACTAACAATCAATTGGTTGTGAAAAGTATGGACTAGGGATTGTTGCAACACTTCAAATGTCAAACCATAAACATCATTAAATAAAATCTAACTCTATACATCAATTTTCCTCAAAGCAATTCTAAAGATAGAATAACAAGAACCATGCAAGATAAGAAGAACAAAATTATGACACCAAATCACAATGTCATTACTTGCATCAAATTATCCACTATAGCAACAATTCCAGCTTTCTGTTACAATATTTTCTTGAGAACAACTACTTGCTAACTCTTGCTCTACTTAATTTGATTCTATACTAGCTATCTCTCTATTCGTCTATGTCTATATCTAGCCCTTACAAATGAGGAAAAATGCCATATTTATAGAAACCCCCAAAAACATGTCCACCTAGAGAAATTCAATATAAAATAAAAATGCATTAAATGCATGAACTTCATCCAGGTTGGCCTAGGATCTCCAATGCAGCTCGAACCAATGCATGCAAAATAATAGGGAAGCACAAATCTCGATGTAGCCCAGCATTAACTATCTTTCCCTTTGTATTTATTTTGATCCAGCATTTCATGCACCTTCAAAAGCACCTTATCCAAGTTAGCCATAGGTAGTAAAGGAAAAACCTTAAGTCAACTCTCAATTGATATAATTTCTTCCCTTTATTGTTTCACCGACTTATCCCACTCAACCTTATATGTTAGATATTTATCAATGATAGCAATGTAGGTGGCCGCATCATCTAACTAGTGTTCAGTAACAAGATCATCACTAACTGGAGCATAAAATTCATGCCAACACTTTCTCAATTGCTCTAAACTCAAATATTTAGGTGCAATCTTCCTTCTCCCTGTCATTATCTCAAAGAGAGCAATGCATCCATTATAAACACTAGCTAGGTTGTCTTCAATTTGCCTCCTCTACTTGTAGATCTTCTTTAGAACATTTTGCCTTATTTGTAAAGCCTCAAACCACTCCCAAGGTTTGGTATCTCTAGAGGAAGGGAGAATTCCATCACTTACAATCTTATCCTTGGTATACTCCATGATGGTTTTCATTTTCTGTAGCAGGAGGTCTGTATCTTCCTTATCTTGAGCTAATACCTCTTTCAGCCAATCAACTACCCTCATAGTATCTTTCCTAGATGAGATAATGTCCTTGATAGCATCATTTCCTTTAGTTTTCACTCCTTGTAGCCAATTTGCAGTAGCAAGAGTCCAATCCTCATTCTTTCAAGCTCAGTGATAGTCTCTTTGGGTAGGAGATTTGTAGCAGAGGACAAGGAGCTAATGGATTGCAAGGGTTTCACCAAATCCTCCAAACATTTCTTGAGTCCTTCAATATCCTCCTTCATCTCCTGTTTAGAATTCATTTATTTCCTCAATCTACCCAAGATAACTGCATTAGAACCCTGATAATCCTCAATTTCCTACTTAATGGAAGTAGGCCCTAAATTGATAGTCTACAGGTTGTAATCTTTTGCAGTTACATCATCCTTGTTCTTTTCCAAAGCAGGAGTTGCAATGTGAACCACCCTATTGCTTGCCTCATCTCTTTCAATCTTTGAAATTACCCTGGCCTTCTTTTTTCCTTTATCTTTTCTAATCTTAACTAGCAACTCATCCCAATTGGGTGGAGTATCCTCCACAACAACCTAATTTCTCTTTATTTCCTTATCCAACCAATCTGGAATAGTGGACTCCAATTGTACTTTACTCAGTCCTACTTCCTCCTGTTGGTCTTTAGGAACTTCCTCATTCAAACCTTGCCTCTCAGAAGTCTCATCTACCTTATTCTCCTTTTCGTCAACATGTTCCTCCTTGTGCATAGGTGATGGAACCTTTTTTGCTTCTTCTTCTCTTGAAGGTGATTCAACTTCTTTAGTTCTAACTAGTGAATCTTTATATGCGACCAAAGGGGACTACATTACTTTCTCTACCTCTGCCTCAGCATTGTAAAGCTCACCTTCATGAAATTCCTCTCCCTCTATTTCCTGATGATCCTGAGCTTCCCTAGATTCACCCGGTTCTTCGTTTTGAGCTTCATGGGAAGAAGGAATATCATCATGCTACTCCTCCTAAGAAGTAACTAGAGGAGGATTTTCTTTGGGCACACTATCCTTAGGAGAAGGATTCCCTGACTTCCTTGTATACACCTGTGTCTTCTCTTCTGAACTCTCTACATTTACCACAGGTGAATTAACCTCTTCTCCATCCTTATAACCTACCTTTTGTGATAATCTTATTATTCTTCTCCTTTTAGGCACATGAGCAACAACCTCAGGACTTTGTTTTTCAGCTTCCTCTTTTCTAGACTTCTTAGCCTTTGAAGTACGCCCCCTTTTCTTAGCAATGGGATTTCTCATTTTTTTTGTTTCTTGGGCTTCCTCCCCTTGAACACCCTTTATCTTGATTTTAAAAGGATAACCCACATTACCTTTTTCTTTAGGATCTTGCTCAGAGGATTCCTTAGAAGTGGAGTGAGGGTGCAAATCTCCCATCAGATCATAGGTGCACTGTACACCTTCATTTTCCAACTCCCAAATTTTATGCTTCAACCACATCTTGGTGTACTTGGTAAGTGGATCCATCAAGTGTCCTAATTTTTTCTTTTCCTCTTCTAACCAATCCACATCACCAATTGGCCCGTCCTTCACCACCTCATAAGCATGGCCTTGAATCAGGTCCCCATCATCATCAAGTTTATCAAGAACTACCTTTACATTATATAATTGGACTAACTCAACTAAAAGCTAGGAGAACTTCTTCTTCCTTACCTCATATTCATCACTTCAATTAGCTCAGTAGTCTTCCAACTCAACTTTATTCTCTACTGGCCTTCTTTTGTGCTTCACCTATTATGTCAAATTTGGACCTCTTGGAATGGAAAGATAAACCAAGAGTACTCATCTCCTCTTTTGAAGCCTGAGCTAATATGATGGAAGGGCATGCCTTCCCAGCACTTGTCCTCAAAGGGAAGTCTCCACCAAACCCAGTCTTATGTTTGTCTCTCTTAACAATAGCATCAAAATCACATATTTGTCTAGTGACCTCCAGAAGTAAAATATGATTAGTGGGATACCTTGGAAGCCTATATGGAGCCCTTTGACATCCATCAACCTGGATATATGAGAAGGTTGGGAACTGAATGAACCAAGCACCATATTTCTTGATGAGCTCCTTGGCTTGGTCTGAAATCCTCATATGTTCTGCACCCTAAAGAAATCTGGTGATATGCATGGTGAATGCATCATTCACCCTCATGTAGCTCGAGCTTCCTAAATGAAATTGAGGGTAAACCTCATAGATAACATCCTGCCCAAAAAAACCCTTGGTACTTAATCCCTTGTATGGATGAAATATTGCAAGTGCATAGACTAAGTACGAGGTAATTGTGAAGGTCTTGGTTTGCAGCACACTGGACAACTGCTCATGAATCACTTTGCTTATGGCACCTGCCCAATGATAGTTAATTTTTTCTTGTCCCATCCTTGTAATAACATGGCACATCTAATTCTCAAACATACCTACATTCTTTAATCCAACCACCCTGTTAAGAAGAGTGATGGCATCATAATACTCCTTGAATTTTGCTCTGAATAGTTGTTTAGGTAGTTTGGAATAGTGATACTTGGGCTTCTCCAGCTAGGAACTGATAAGCTATTGTGATTTAATAGTCTCTTCTTCATACTAATTTTTAGCCACCTCCATGTTAAAAGCCACCACATGAGATCTTTCTAGCATTTCAAAGGTCTTAGCTATGGAGATAGGGTTAAAATTTTCCACAATCCTCCCTTGAGGACCAATAATTCTCTGTGTATCCTAGTCATGATATCTGGCACACTCAAGGACTAACTCATAACACTGCATTGTAGAGGGAAAACCAGCTATGTGTGCCAATCCTGACTCCAACATTCTTGTAGCCACTAGAGGAAGATCTTGCTCTACCATTCTTCCTTTGAACTCCTCATAGTCCCATAGTCCAATGTTGGTATATGTTACTTTTGACCAGACAGAGGTGATCTTTCTCTCTAGAATTTTTCTCTTGATATCCATCTTAATCCTTTCTGCTTCAGATATGGAAGACCCCTCCATGTCACCCTTAGCTTTCCCTGCTACTACTTTGCTAGATTATGCCTACACTTGACAAAGAAACCATAGTAAAAACCATAAGAAACCAATGTTAATCAATCAAAATCATCATTAAAATGGATCCCAAATAAGCAAGGTGCCATTAAATCTCATATAAAATGATCATATTAAACTTCGGGTTTCAGGACCATCTGCGGAATCTAAGCCATGGAGGAATTTCAAAGAATTCTAGGCCAAACCGATTCCAACGAAATGAACATGAAAAAACCTATTAGCAACTTAATCTGATCATTATCAATCCATAAACAACATATGAGATCTCAAATAGCATAAATTAATCATAAAATGCACCATCATTCACTAACATGTCATGCTATTTCATATTCATTCACTTTCCACCAGATTCTGGGAAAATCTGCATGGGACAGATTTCTGCGAAGGAAGAGACATTCTACAAATTTTGAAAAAACTGGGGAATGAAGGATTTCTAGAAAATCCAGAGTTGAAGGAAATCTGTGAAGAAGATAAATCTCTGAACAATAGCGGATTCTAGGAAAACGAAAGGAGTGGGAAAGCCGAGAAAATTTGCCAGAGCCAAAAAATCCTGAACTAGAGGAAAATCCCAAACTTTGGCATTCAATCACGATCTCGCCTAGATTAATGGATCAATCATAAATTTCAAGAAACTAGGCTTGAGACAAGTTTGATATGGTCCTTCTATATATTTTCTTAGAATTCTAGGCCAATTCGAAAGTAGACTAACATGAAATGGTGATGCCCTAGGTATCAAACCCTACAAATCCGCCATTAACGCATAGGAAAGCTCAGTATTCAATCATTTCAACTACTAAGTCTTCACTAGGGGTTACTCATGGATCTCAAGCAAGATACTTCATAATGAAAATGAACAAACAACCTCAGAACTTACTTGGGAGATGATAAATAAAGCAATATCGGGCAACCCTAACATCAGACGCTGATAACCATAGAAATTTGAACCCTTAACACGTCTAGAACATCGATGACCAATCAAATCCATCAATTAAAAGAGAGGAAATGTGTACATACCATTTGATGAAGTGAAATCAATCTCGAAAACAACAAATGTGAGTTTAATGGCGTCCAACAAAGAAAAACAGTGAAAATGCCAAAGAAATCTTCACCAAATTGAATAATTCGCAAATCAAATTCCTCAAATCAAGTCTAACACCAAAAGAATTCACTCCTCAACTCAATCAAACATAGACAACAAAGCATAATGGCACAAGAGTCTTCGAAGATCGGCTTAAATGCATCCCTTACAATAGTACGAGTGACATTAATGCCACCGACAAGACAACTAGGAAAATTTGGGAACTCGACATTAGGACAAAATTCAAAAAAATTTGGTCCACACGGAAATCCATGAAGACCAAATATTTCCAAACCATAGCATTCAACCGAAGTTCGAGCAAGATCTAGGAAAATTCGCATGGGGTGGAAAATCCTGAACAAGGGTAAAAACATGAAATTCACCCAGAACTTAAGATTTTCAATGAATAACTTAGGGGAATCACTTAGGAAATCAAAATAAACATTTAAGCACATGCCATAGCAAGATAAATCCTTAAAATAAAATATCCAAGACACCAAAAACCAAAGCGAAAGAGGGTCCCTGCTTTCAGCGGGGCGTGTGTGTGAAAACTGCACAACACAATGTTGAATCAAAATTCAAGTATTCCTCCATTTTGGTCCATTTATTGCTACACCATAATTTTGAATGGTTGAGGAGAAATGTACCTGTGTCTAGGATAGAAAAGAGGGGTTATGTCCATCCAATTTTTATATGGACCCCTATATTGTCAAGAATAGGAGATTACTATCAATTTGTTGATTATTTTCTAAGGCCGATGCTTTAGGATTTATTGCATGGTCATGTTGGTCATTTCTCATAGGAGGTAGCATAGTGGATGGAGCATCCACCCATCCTAATGAATTATTTCTTGGGAGATGATTTTACATTTGTCAGGTTTCATGGTTTTCTAGGGGAGGTTTTCTGACTCCCCATATTTGTAACAGACCAAACCTTTGCATTAGAAGCATGCTTATAGGTATTCACCATCAACAAGATTTATGGTGTCGGAAGGAATAAAGCTAACCTTTTCTAATCTTCCCCTTGTAATTTTAGAGAGTCGGGTTGTACTAACTAAGCAAAAGGTTGAAGATGAGATTACTAATTTACTAGTGGCTTTGGGATTGGTCCTCATTTTTGATAAATGGAATGATAACCTAGATGGGAATTTTGATCCAAGGCACCAAGTTAGGGAGTATTTCTCAAGAAGGAGAAACCCTGGTTGGGAGAGCGTAGAAATTTACATTGACCTGGCCCACATTCTAGAAGAGAGATCGAAATGGCTAAGTTTTTATGAGCCCCAAGCACAATACTAGACAAATATCCCAATGGGAAAGTCGCTCAATATGCAGTTGAGATGAAAGGGGTGGTCAAAAAGGAAGAATGAAGACTTCTAGAGGTTCTGACAAGAAATGAGAAATCCAAGTGTTTTGTTCAGTAGCTTTCCACTTGATGAGGAATTTGAGGACCTATACGACAGGGAGGTAGATTCTGACAATAGTAATCTTGAGACGAGCCATGAAATTGACAAGGAGTAGGTTCCACTCCTAATTCCTAGAGCTTGGGAAACCAACGTCCGAAGAGACTCGGCCCAAGGGGGTCCATAAGTTTCGTCTACCTCCTATGCCTGAAGTAAAGGAAAGGGTCAAATGTCGAAGGATTCTACAACTAGAGAACCATAACGTGTTGATCCTGGTCATTCAAAGTGATGAAGGATCCAAGATTTTGGTGCTTCACACATTTCGGTCTGATAGGAAAAAGAAATGGAGTCTACCATGCAAAATGTTCCATCTACTATAGCTCAGGTAAGCTTCACCCCCCCTCTTCTTCCTATTTCTGCATCTTTAGTAAATCTCGTACTTCCTCTTGTTGAAGGGAATCCTCCATCTTTGGCTCCCAAACTTTTAGTGTTGAATACACCCCCTGCCATTGTTAATCTGGTTGAAACCATCCCACATGTGCAAGGAGCATCATTCACCATGGTCGCTATTGTGCCACTAGTTGCCCTGACAGAGGCCCCCATTGGAACTGCTGAAGCCACTGCCTTCCCTGTTACTCCCAAACCATCTACTTTTGAGAAGGAACATCTTCATTAGCTTCTCCTATGTGTACCCCTACTACTTTTTCCCTTGCTCCCTTTGGCGTTTTTCCTTTTTCCATGATCACGCTGCCCTTTGCATCCCCCCATGCTCACACATCTGAGGTTTCTCCCACCATCACCTTTTTTTGGATTTCCTGCTAGTGCTCCCATTGAAGCTCAGAACGTCAATGTACCTAAAACCCTTCAATGTCATTTTGATACTACCAAACTGGCCCGAAAGGACAAGAAGCACAAAATGTTGTCAAAAAGACTTGAGAATCCTATCTCCAAGAGGATTGAATCCTGTTTCAATGAAGAGGGGAACTCTCTACATATTACCACTATGAAGTCACTTGTTTCAAAGCCTGAAGGACAAATTCAAATGGAAGATTATGATATTCATGCCGTGGGCTTGGACTTGAGTGAGACTCACCTGCGTGATAAAATGGTCCTAGCCAAAGCTACTCAGAGAGTGGTATATGCTAACTATGAAAGGTTGGACATGCAATTTAGAAAGTGCCAGGTAGAGTTGGAAAACATAAAGGGAATAGTAAGAAACTACAATATGAAGTCTAAGGTAAAGAAGTTGAGGAAACCCACATGAAGCAAATTCGAGGTCAACAAAGAGAAGCGATCAGGTTGCTTACAGATGCTTAGAATGATTAAGTTCAACTTTGTGCTGAAAATGAGAACTTAAAGAAAGAGCTAAGTGATGCCCGATCCCAAAAGTTTGACGATCTTCAGAGAATCCAGATAGAGGCAGAAGAGTCAAAAAAAGAGATCGGAAGACTGAGCTTCGACTTGGAAAATGATCTTCAAGAGAAAGGTCAAATAGAAGAGAACATCAAGGCGAGAGAGGCTCTATTTAACCAAGAGTTAGCTGTTGCAAAAGGATCAGGACCTCTCCCTATTATGAGAAGGCTAATGCCTATGCATTGGGAGTAGATAGCAATTGGCATATGCGTTCTGTGGTCTTCCTTGTAATTTCTAAGGGATGTTTGGAAACTAAATGCCAAGGTTGGTTTGATGGTTGATCACTTCATGCAAAAATGTTTACCTCGAGTGGTAGATTCTCAGAGCTTTATCTCTAAGTTGAGCATTGCCATTGATCAAGTTATGAGAGAATTGGACTCCTTGATTTGTGGGTTGCCTCAGTCAAAGCCAATGAGACCATCAACTATCATAGGGTTGCAAAAAAATGCAAGGATTACCAGATGGTGTTGAATAAAAGGTTCATTAAGATCAAGAAAGACTTCATCGCCTTAGTTAGGTTCGGGTTGCCTCTTCTTCTTTCACCAGATGAAAATGCATTGCTAATGGAGAAAGTCAATGATGTGATCTAACACAAGATCTAGGTCCCTGCGGAACTTCTAGGCTTAAGTGTCGCACCCATGGTGGATGATATTAAGCGTGAGATCTATCCTCTTTCTTGACTCTATTATTAGATGGGTATGATTTCTTCCAAATGTGGGGTCGTCTCTTTTAAGGAGATTTTCGATCTCGAATAAGCATATAGACAAATCCAAAACTTTGTTCTACCAACTGATGTGGATTGGGAGGCTTAGTGTGCTACCTTCGTCAAAATCCAAAAACAACCAGAGGCCTAGTTCGTATCTCCATAGATTAGAGACCCCTGTGAGTTACTAGAACTTTAGAACATTTTTTGCCTCAGTCATTTTTATTTTTGGTTTGCATAAATGTCTTCAGCTTCGGGTGCACCCATGCTCAAATAAAATCATTAGAAAGATGTGTAATTCACCATGTGGTGGCTATGCAACTTTCAAATTTTTCCTTCCTTTCAGGAGAAATTTCGGGACATGTGTTGACTCATCGGACTTTTTCTTGGGAGCTATATTCATAAGCTCATGAATTTTTTCTTTAATGACACATCATCTCTTCATTGTAGGCTATTTTTACTTCCTACAAAGCAACATGATTATGTGGTTTTTCGAAGTTGGTTGGCCCTTTTCTCTTTTCCTTTTCTTGGTTTCTTGGATGGAAGTTTTGAGGTGGTTCTTGGGAATGATGTGATCAGTCCACTAGGCCTTTTTGTTAGGCTATTGTTTTTGGGATTCAATTGTTAATGAGCCTCTATATTTGCTAAATATCTAAAAAGGCATTAATACAGTAGCTGAGAATTGATGTGCAAAGATCATGGAAACCTAACTAAATATTTTTTATTGGACTATGTGCTATTAACTGTCAACACCTAGTGTCATTTACTTCTGGGATGAGGCAGTGTGTTCCTTTTTCCTAGCTATATAAGGAGGGAGACGACACAATGATAGAGAGCATTTTTTTTAGAGAAGGATTTTTATTTCTAGGATATTTTCTTTACTAAAAGGAATTTTCTTAAGTTTTCTTAGGGTTTTAGAATTAGTTTCAGAAGCATGTTACATAACTACTTTACTATTGGAATTTTATATATATTAAGGTTTAAACTATTGTTGGATTGGAATCCGACCTCTGTTTCAATGTTCATTTAATATTAAAGCATGAATTATTGAGGGGAAATTATTGAGAGTATGGATGTATGACCTTTTTCAATTTTCTTTCATTATATTATCATTTTGAATGAAACACTATATCTTGTAAGCTATATCTAGGTAGTTTAAAAAATGGATTTCCATGCTTTATGCTTGTGTGGTAAAATAGTGGCTTAAGGGAACTAGACTATGTCATTGGACTTTTTCTATTTTTCTAAAAGTTATTATTTCGTTGTGCTATGCTATATTGGGAGTGAGAGTTCATGTGATTTCTAAAATATTGTTCTATTACCCCCTAAGAAATCTTTATGTTTGATCGGACCTTAGTGAACACTACTTGTGAAAAGATTTGAAAGTTTGCATTGTGCTTGAAGTTAACCTTTGTTGTTCATTCTCTTTCCAACAATGAAGGGTTGTGGCTTTCTGTGTCTATTCATATCAATCAAAGGAATGATTTGGGTTTGAAATGTTGTAAAAGCTTTGGAAAATCTACTTTTTTTGTTTTATGTTTAAATTTCCTTTTTCCCTTATCTCAAACCCCCCAAAGAATAGCCAACTTTCTATAAAAATCCCAGAGCTATTTAGTGAGATACAATTTTTCCCCCACTCGTTGAATTTCCCATAAGACTTTCAGAGAGGCACAAGCTTTGATGATCAATGATAATGATTAAAAATAAAAATATTTTTGGTACATTCTTCGAGGACATTCAATCAAAGTCTCAGAAGAGGCTAAATTTTTAACAATTAGTGAAGAAGGCATCCACTAGGAGGGGCTGAATTTTAGTGGAGAGGGTGAACTTTCCCCTCTTGACCCTAGAAAAATAGTTATCTCCCCTAATACAAAAATTTTATTTTCCATTAACAATGAATAAACAAGGCCTAGAATAAATTGTGGTCTTCTAGGTTGTAGTAGACTGTGTTAAAATACCAACATAGAAATATCTTGATGAGTAGTTTAAAAATGTTTAAAAAATAAAATTAGGGTTACAATTTTTATTTTGTCACACGATACAAATGTGTAATGTAGAAAAAGGTGAAGCATATGGTTTAGGGGTGTAAACCTAAGGTTTCTTTTGGACCTTTTTCCAAGTTACATTAGAATGTAGATCAACAAGGAAAGTAGATTGACTATCAACCATAAAGGTGTCTAATAAAACATGGATCCACAGCCTTAGGGACTTGAAGATGGATGGGAAATGATTTAGAATGATTAACCTAATTGGACTATATGAAATAATGTGATAAATGCAATAACCTAGAAATACACAAACTAAAACTATAATTAGAGATTAGACGATAATCACCACTTGACATCTGACACTGATTTAGAACCCCGATTCACTGACTAATTAATGACAAGACAGGATAGAATGGATATAGAGGGAATGATGAAATCAAAAAGTGCTATAACTCACCACCCTTTAATGTCTTCCTTGAAGGACTGAAGTCATTCACATCACCTCAAGGATTTGGATCTTTCTTTCTTGAATGCTTGAGTGCTTTGGAGACCTAAAAAAAGATGCTATTCATCGCAAAACCTTAACATGAACACACATAGAACTTGAAATGAATTTGGATCTTGAATTGATGAAATCAAGCTCTAAAATGTGGCTCTTGACTTGCTCTCAACAATAGTATTTTCTTATAAATGCTTGTTCTAGTTGCTATATTTTAAATGATAAAATAACTAGGTATTTATATGCAATTGTTCTAATTTCTCAAAAATTAGATCTCAAAAGTTGATGTTTAAAATTTGAATTCTAAATGTTAAAATTTCACAAACAACACATTAAAAATTGGTCACCAAAAAGATTGAGGGACCCATACATCATTGGACATATGGGTCCTAGCCCTATCTGCTAGGACATTAAGTGTTGGGATTAAAACATTAATTGTATGAATTTATTCAATGCTTGCAATCCTTCAAAAAATGGTAAAAAATAGACTTTGGAATGCATAATTCAAGAAATTAGGAACTTAATTAGGTCCAATAATTTAGGGGGGCTAGAAAATAATGTAAAATTATTAAGGGTGAAAATTTCCCACACTACATTTATCCCCCACTTTAGTGTGAGTTTGAACTTATACTCAGACTCACACTAAAGTAGAGAAATATATCAAGATGGGTTCAATTGTATGAAATGTTGAAGAGATAGGATGACTAAGGATCAAGGGATATGGACAAGCCCACATGATCCAAGATCCAATGGAAAACCAACATAAACACAAAGGAACACACACATGTATGAATTATAGCAAGACACCATACACAAACATCAAAATGAAGTGAAAAAAGAAGGTATGGAATAACAAGTTATATTATGTTAGGAACCATATAAAAGGTGTTCATGACTCACACCATATCAAAGTACACTATTTTTGAGGTGAATTATAAATTGGAAGGAAAATAGGCTAGTGAGGACCATTTTTCACTAGGTGAGCCACCAAGACAAGGATGAGAAACACACTAGGTCTACTAGGTGTACCCATAACAAGGTGGAAAAATGAGAAATACACACTAGGTCTACAAGGTGTGCCCATAAAAATCCTACCAAGAGTTATACTCCCTACTAACCTTGATAAGGTGCCACAAAATAATCAATGTTAATGCTACACTAAGTATACTCTCGTGAAAATAATGAGGAAAAGAAAATGTCAATGTCAACACACCACTAAGTCTAGCCCTTGTGGACAAAGTGAAGAAAAATAATGCCAATGTATGCCCCCATTTTAAATAAATTACAAAATACCATGTTGTGTGCAATTACTTTAAAGTAGAAAATGATAAATTCCATGTAAGGAGAGATCATAAGAGCTTTTTTGGAAAGCCCTATGCCAATGATATGCTTCCAAACAAATCTACATAATAATAATGGGTTTCCCCCAAATACAATGTGTTAGAACCTCCAAATTTTTCCTAATTCCATCACCATAACTAGCCTTGATCCCAATAACTGGAGCCTTGATTCCTATGTTAAAATTTCTCTACCCAACTAAGCTTTCTCATTACAAATAGATAAATAACCTTTTAGGTCTTATTGACACTAGAAAGCCAAAATTAAGATATAAAAGAATTCAAAGATCAGAAAATTATTCAATATTTTAAATACAATGATATCTAAAATGTTGCATCCATAATATACCCCTATATTCCCATCTAAAATACATTAAAAGTCCATTACCACACTTCCGTAGCAACATATACCCAATTCTAAAGGTCCTTGGTGAGCTGGTGGGGCAAAGAAAATAGTATAAACCTTTACCACAGTACCACAATAATCGACAAAGGTATGCATGGATGGCAGGAGATATAAGACAATATATAATGTTTGCTGCTATACCGCGACAGTCAAATATGAACACTGTGGAGTGGCAGTGAGAAACACTTAACAAAAAAAGTAACTTGCAGCCTTGTGAGGACTAAATCATGACACTATGGTGTGGCAGTGGATGATCACTTAACTATTGGAGGTAACTCGATGTCCTACAAGGGTCTAAAGGAGTGTGCACAAGGCAGAAGTATGATATTTTAAAACCCATCATCCTGCAACAAGAAAAGTGAAGGTGTGTGGTATAGCAAGGATAATATAATGATAAACTCTACCACAACACTACCCTACAACGATCTTGATTTGATGGAGCTATATTGTGACACAAGTTGTCAAAGAATTTATATCAATAGTGGCAATGATTACATATGCAATAATGGACCATTCGATTTCCCAAGATCAAAGGCATACATTCAAACTCAATGTAACACCCCACCACACAACCCTAGAGGAAGTTGCAATTAACTACTCAAATGTACTAATTTCTTTTTTTTGTTTAAGTACAAATAACATGCAAGTTCACTACCCATTGCCAACAACCTCTAAGGTTACGAGATTGATTTTACTCAAAACCAAAACAAGAAACCTGAATTGCAAACATAACATTTAACTACTTAATAAATTAAGTACACATACATTCCACACATGATAAATTACATCAAAGCATAAGAGATACCACATGTTTTCAAATAATATAATTTACAATGCGATTACAACTCTCATTCCCTGAATGAGGTAAATCCAATAAGCATGTTTACAGATTACATCTTCCACCTCAATAAAAAAAAGGGGTAATTAATTACAAGATTCAACTGAAAAGGATAAAGCATGAAATGAAACTGGATTCCACGAGCTCTCCAACTATAAATCTCATCCACACGAACAAGAAGATGACCCAACAGAATAAGGTGTGCGTTCCACCCAACCATGTGATACCCGAAGGCTCACCCCCCATGCTAGGAGATAGTAACCAGGATTCCTAAACAAGACCATCTACCTCTAGACATAGACTACTCATAACTGAACTAAATTAAATACAAGTACAACATCACTTAACACAATGGTTACAATGCTTCCAGAGTTAAATAATCAATTTCATCACTAATACAAACATATTGCTGACTTAGGAGAAGTGTCATCACAATGTTACATGGGATATCCTAGTAAGTCTTCCTAGGTCCCAGCCCCCATCTCAGGATATCCTGGAAACCTCTAATGAATCCTACCCCCTCATGCAAACTAATGTAGAATCAGTTATCTCTCATAAAGATGAGATAATGATCTTGCCATTCCAAGCTTTCTCATCCCATCCCAAGTCTATACAAGCCCTTGTGTCCATGAGTGAGGCAAAATTAATCTTGTTAAGTGTTTGATACAACCTAAACCTCTAATAAGTTTATTTATGTTATCACTGGATTAACTAACTTAGAAAGAGTTACCCTGACACCACTTTGTGTGTCAGCCCTCATTGCAAGCCACTCCTCTAAGACAACATGTGGAATAACTCCACAACCCAAGGGTACACAAGTGTGACCTAAGGATAATAACTCCCTATCCACGACATAAGGTCAACACATCCCGTTCATGATAACCGGGTATAACACTGGATCCAATAAGACACACTACCCAAGGCAATTCAAAGTTTGACTAACACATTATGACAACCCATGAAATTAAAAGAAAACCCAATCTGGAAGACTTACATAATTGATAACTCCATTGCCCAACATCAAAAAAGAGAGAGAATCATGACGAAAGGATAATCGACAATTCAATAACCTACTTTAGGATTTCCTAAATCCAATTAACTCAATTAACATTACTTGCAAATACTCAAGAGTAAATGAAATTAAATTTGCAATGTTGGGAAATTTAAAACTAATAATTTAATTCCATGTTTCTCAATCATACATAATATTCAAAATCAAATTTTAACTAAAAGCATTTGATTATAAAATCAACTTTGTTTTGCTTCAATTAAAATAACAATAATCATCTTAAAATAATTTATATTTAAATATAAATATATATTAATATACATATAAAAATATCTACTTAATGTATATACAAATATATATATATATATATATATATATATATATATATATATATATATATATTTAAATATATATTTCAAATCAACCATTTAAATTCCAAATCCAATTATTTAAAAATACATAATATATACATTATATATATAATATATGCATATTACATATATAAATAATAATAAAAAAATTATTTAAATAATAATATAATATATATACATATAATATATATACATATAATATATATATATATTATATATAATATATACACATATAATATATATTATATATAATATATATATATTATATTATATATATAATATAAAATTAAAATAAAATAGAAAAATAAAAATGATTTCTTTCTTTTTGTTGGCCCACGACCCCCAAAAGGGAGGACTCAGCCATAGGTGCGCCCAGCCTCCCCTATGGAGGTTGCACAACACTTCCCCCACATAGGGTGTGGAGAGCGTTGCCACAGCAGCGCCCTCCCTAGGTTGGCTGTGTGCAGCCATGGCTGCGCCCCCCTCATACACAATAAAAAAAAAAAAAATTATTTATATTTTATTTTTAATGAAAAGAATAAAACAAACCTTCCCTGTTTGCACAAAAAATTTCTGTGTAAATTTTTTTTTATAAAAATAGAAAATTTCCCAACCTGAAATAAAAATTCATAAATTATATAAATATATATATATATACAACATATATATATATATATATAACAAAATATATATATGTATATATAAAATATTTTCATTTTTTTACAGTCAAATTGTACAACTTTTCTACAAAAAACTTACAATAAAACTAATTTTTCAAACACAAATTCCTAGTTTCAATTTCAATGTGATATGAAACATTTCAACTCCCAAATAGATGTTTTCAAATTTTATTTTGTTTTCTTTCCATTTTTCTATTGTTAAAATTGAAATTTTTTGTTGCAAGTTTTGTTTTTTTACAAAAAAAATTTAAATTTCTTCAAGATTACAACAGGGTTTTCAAAAATGTTTCCAAACAAGTTTTCAATTTGAAAATACAAATTTCCAAAACAATAACTAAGGAGAACCTATGATCTAAAGCCTAAAGGAGAGCTTGAAGAAGAAAAGTTGAGCTTCCCTGCAAAATAATTTTTCCAAAGCTCTTCCAAAATCCTCACCCAAATTCCAATAATGCATAAAAAAAACATGAAGAACTCTATTTCCTTTTCACAACAATATATTTTTAAAATGAAATATCTTCCCCAAATTTAGTCAACTTTCCCCAAAATATCCCATCCACCATAGTTATTGCTCCTCTATCCAATTTGGAGATATTTTGCTTTCTTAAAAATTTAAAACTAAAACAAATTTCTTTTCAACATGACTTTATTTCTTTTCTATTTTTTTCAAAAATTTCTATTCAAAATGAATTTAAATTCTTTTACACATTTTCATTTCCAAAAAGCATTTAACTTTAAAAAAATTTCTTTTCAAAACAACTTTAACACTTTTTTAAAATTTTCAATTCAAAAGGAATTTAACACTTATAATTTCCAAAATGAATAACTTGATTTAATTCCACACAATTAATTTAAATAATACATAAAATAAATCTAATCCAAGATTAGATTATTTTATTAATTAAATTAAATTAATTAATAAATTAAGTAACATTTCTAACACTACAACTAGATTTATTTAATAAACAACCTAAATACAAAAAGCCATTTATTTACCTTTTTCAACTTGAAATTAAATAAATCAAGGAGAGATGAACAACAAGAAGCAACTTAACCCAACTAAAACCCAATGACACACTATGACTAGGGTGATGACTTGGCACAAAAAACCTAGCTACTATCTCCCAATTGAATACCGTTGGCCAATGGACACGCTCAAACCTGTGAATTCATATGGAGTCGATGTCATGTACCTGTCAACCTGTGAATAAATAATATATCAAACATGCATATATATAACATAATAAAACACACCGTGAAGAGGTAGTCTCAAAATTGTAGGGCACTCACAAGCGAGTGGTATAATCCCGTCCCCTTCACCAATACATACTTACTAACTAATGAGACTAACATCGATAATATACTCAAAAGCATAAAACATCATTAATCAAATATTTGCTAAGCTAATTCAAAGCATGCCATAATGATAACATCAAAGTAAAATACCATCACATGAAAATATAACATTCACATTTCTTTACAGTTAGCGATCAAATAGTAACCAAGTACCATAGTCAAAGTAATAGCATAACAAAGCATAACAAAGAAAACATTGTACGATCAAAAGAGCCAAAATGGAGGGGTGCTACATCCTCCCTCCTAGGGTCAGGCTTACTCCTAGAAGCCTGGGAACAAATAGGCATAGAGCTGCCTCATTCTAGTTGTATCTTCCCAAGTGGATGACGTGTCATCCCTAAGATCCCACTAGATCCTAACTTGATCAATATCTCACCCTCGAAGAGTGAGTGTTCTGTGCTCCATTACGACCATGGGCTCCAAATCTAGCTACATGTCCTCTACCTATAAAGCATTCCAATCAAGTACATGAGAAATTTCTGGATGGTACAGTCGAAGAATTGAAACATGAAAAACATTGTGAATACGCGAGAGACTGGGTGGTAAAGCAAGATGGTAAGCAATTGGACCAATCTTCTCAAGTATCTCAAAGGTTATGACAAAGCGAGGTGCCAACTTAGAGCCCATCCCATAACGGATGGGACTCTTTTGCGGATGCACCCGTGAAAAGACTCTATTGCCTACAAAAAATTAATGATCCACTCTATGTGCATCTGCATAGTTCTTTTGCCTATCTTGCACTGTGACCAAGTGCTCTCTAATCCTATCCACCTGTTGATCCATATCTTGCAACATCTCAGGACCCAAAGTCACTCTATCCTCAAGTCGATCCCAACTCAAGGGAGTGTGACATGGTCGCCCATACAATTCTTGGAATGGAGGAATGCTAATAAAACTCTGGAAACCATTATTATATGCAAACTCTACCAAATAGAGATAATCTTCCCATCATGTATGTTGTTCCATTACATACATACGTAATATGTCCTTAAGGATCTGATTGACCCTCTCAGTCTGTCCATTTGTCTCTGGGTGATAAGCTGAACTGAAGTTTAACTATGTCCCCATCGCATGCTGTAATGAAGTCCAAAGAGCTGAGGTGAACACTGGATCCTTGTCAAAAATAATCCAACTCAGAATACCATGTAACCTCACTATGTCCTCCATGAACACTCTGGCTATGGATTATGTAGTATAAGAAGAGCGAATAGGTGAGAAATGTGCCACCTTCATCAACCTATCAACTGTCACCATAATTTGATCATGTCATCTCGAAGAGTTGGGTAAACCAATAATGAAATCTAATGAGATAATATCCCACTTCCACTCTGGTACTAAATGCAGTTGCAAAAGCCTTGCTAGATGCTGGTGTCTAGCCTTCACCCGCTGACACTCAATACATCATGACACATAATCCACAATATCGTGTTTCATCCCTGGCCAGAAATATAACTGACAAAGATCTGCATACATCTTATTCACCCCTAGATGGGTTGAATAAGGTCCACGATGTGCTTCAGTCATGACCAAGGTTTGAAGATCACCTGATGAAGGAATGTATATGCATCCCATGTGCCTCAATATCCCATATGAATCCAAACAATATCTAGAATACCTACCCTCAAGGGTTCTGCCTACCTCAATCTTCATCCTAACCTCTTGATACCAACTATCCACTGGAAGGGTAGAAAGGATATGACTCTGTAAATCTACAATAAGAGTCAACTCAAATATCTCATGTCTCCTACTGAGTGCATTTTCTATAAAATTATCCTTTCCTTGGATATACTTCACTTTGAAGTCATATTTGCAGAGAAACTCCATCCAATGCCTCTTCTTAGCATTAGGGTTGGGTTGCATGAAAATATATTGAAGGCTTTTGTGATCATTGTGCAACTCAAACCTATGGCCAAGAAGAAAATGTGTCCATCTTGTCAATGCATGAATAACTGCTGCTAACTCAAGATCATGTGTGGGGTAGTTCAACTCATGATCTTTGAGCTTCTATGACTTGTATGTAATGACACGACCCTCTTGCATCAACACTACACCTAATATCTTCAAGGACACATCTGTACAAACTAGAAAGTTCCCAGTCGGATCCAGTATCTCAATTATTGGTGCACTAGTTAGCTTCTCCTTAAGATCCTAAAATGTTGCCTCACACTTCTCTGACCACTCAAACCTCTTCCCTTTCCACTGAAGGGAGGTGATAGGATAGCCTATTCTCAAAAAACCCTACACAAAATTCCTGTAATAACCCACTAGCTCCATAAAGCTACATCTCAGCTACATTCATGGGCACAGGCCAATCTAAGATCGCTTGGATCTTTGCAGCATCCATTGAAATACCTTCCCCTGAGATCACATGACCAAGGTACTAGACCTCAGTCTTGAAGAATTCACACTTCGACAAGTTAGCATAAAGCTGATTATCTCGTAAGCACTGTAATACCTACCACAAATGTTCCTCATGCTCTTCCACTATCCTAGAGTATATCAAAATGTCATCAAGGAACACAAGGAAAAATCTTTCTAGGTACATACGAAATAACTCATTCATCAAAATCATGAACATAGAGGGTGCATTCGTCAACCCAAATGGTACTACTATGAACTCAGTGACCATAATGCATTCGAAACGTTGTCTTATGGATGTCCGATTCGAAGATACGAAGCTAATGGTATCTTGACTTAAGATCAATCTTTGAAAAGATTGTGGCATCCTTGATCTGGTCGAATAGATCATCAATCCTAGGAAGTGGATATCAATTCCTGATGGTCACTTTGTTCAACTATTGGTAATCAATACATAACCGAAGTGAACCATCCTTCTTCTTCACAAAGATAACTAGTGCTCCCCATGGAGAAACACTAGGGTGAATAAAACCCTTCTCTAACAACTCTTCAAGCTGCAAGTGAAGCTCTTTCAGCTCTTGGGTGGTCATATGATAAGGAGCTCGTGAAATGGGTTTTGAACTAGGTACAAGGCCTATTTTAAAGTCTATATCCCTCTGAGGTGGAATCCCTAGAATCTCATCTAGAAAAACATCAGAATACTCTTGAAGAATGGGGTGACTATCAAGAGATACTTTCTCTTCACCACCTCCTAAATCCAAATCATCCATTGTAACAGCAAATAACTGGCAACCCTGATGCACACACCTCCTCAACTACATGGCTAAGATGACCCTCAAGGAAATTGGCCTCTAAAATCCCACTATCTCTACCTCTCTACCAAATGCCTCAATGCATTGAATCAACTTACACCAACAATCTATGACTGCACTATGCACCTCTAACCAATCCATCCCTATGACAATGTCATAAGAACCCAATGGAATAACTTGGAGGTCCAATGTAGTATGAAGAGGTCCAATCTCCAATCTACACTATGGTACAAGGGAATGGGATGGACCTCTCACACCCCAGGCTAACTCAACCTGCTACCTATCAACTTGCCTTACCACACCTAGTCTACATTGCATCATGACGAAAGAAGAAATGAAGGAGTCTGACACTCCAGAATCAAATAAAATGGTAACTAGGTTACCTGAAAACATACCATATGTCTCAACAGTGGTACCTTGATGCTTTGCCTGGCGGTTATCAACCACTGCAAAAACATGATGCCCTCGGCCTGCATCTCCAACTGTCAACTCAGATGTTGCCGGTCCCTTAGAAAATCTAGATGTGCCCCTGTTGGGACACATTCTAGCTATATGACCCTACTGGCTGCATGCGAAACACCTAGTACCTCTACCATAGCCCCTACCTCCAAGTGGTGCGCTAGACTGTTGCGCACTACCCCTAAAGGTGGACTAAGAACTCTATGTTGGTTGATCAAAGTTGAAGCATTTCATACGCCTCCAGTTCCTGTCCCCCTTCCTCTGCTGAAAACCTTTACGTTTCCCTTGAGATACTTGTTGCTATTGTTGAACACTCTGTGATGGTCCTTGCTGAGATCTGGAAGGTGCACCTTCCTAAGGCTGACCTCCTCTAGCACTACACTTCGTTGCCGAACTGCTGCCTAACTGTACACCCATTTGGCCTCCTAGTGCCAAAGCCATATTCTCCTCAACAAGATGTGCTTTCTCCACCGCTTCCTCCATGGTCTTGGGTTCAAAAACCCTCATACCTCCACTAAGGCATTTAAGCCCCTAAAAAAATGGTGGAACAACATACCCTCATCATCTCCTACCCCTACATATTGTTTGAGCTCATAGAAGCATCACTCATACTTCTCAACTGATAAGGCCAATTGACGCAATGCATGAAATTCATCGCCTTGATGCTAATGCCAGTGCTCAGATAGGAAATGAGCTCTTAACCACTCTAGGAAGATCTCCCAAGAAACATATTTGATGTCAATGTGGAGCTTCTACTCCTCCAACCTCCACCATGTGGATGTGAATCATCGCAGATGCTTGATAGTGTACTGTGCTTTGGTATTTCTACCATAAGGATGCATCACAAAACACCTATCTAGGTCTATAAGCCATGTCTCAGCCTCTAACCCAATGCTTGCTCCATCATACAATGGTTGATGTTCCCTAAGTAAATCTCTCATATGGGTCTTTGTCTAAGGTGGAACTTCCCTCTCAGTAAGGTTACGTTGAACCACGGCCTGTCTCTGACCAAGGAGCTCTAATTACTCCTCAAGTGCTCTATGTGCAACCTCAATCCCTAGAGGATTTTGTTGCTGATCTATACCCCCTAAAACATTTGAGATGCCTGGTGTTCTTCCTGATCAGGTATAAGAGGAACATTAGGAGGAGAGTCATGCTGACTCTCAATGTGACCGCCTACATGGCCACATCCACGCCCTCTACCTCTTCCACATCTAGGAGGCATAATCCTGCACACACAAATTAAGGTATTAGGATAGGTACACAACTAAAATCTTAATGGGTTCATCATAATCCAAGAGTACCCAGTGTGTAAACCTGGGCTCTGATACCATGTGTAATGCCCCGCCACACAACCCTAGAGGAAGTTGCAATTAACTACTCAAACGTACTAATTTTTTTTTTAAATTACAAATAACATTCAAATTCACTACCCATTTCCAACAACCTCTAAGGTTACGAGACTGAGTTTACTCAAAACCCAAATAAGAAACCTGAATTGCATACATAACATTTAATTACTTAATAAATTAAGTACACATACATTCCATACATGATAAATTACATCAAAGCATAATAGATACCACATGTTTTCAAATAATATAATTTACAATACAATTACAACTCTCGTTCCCTGAATGAGGTAAATCCAATAAGCATGTTTACAGATTACATCTTCCACCTCAATAAAAAAGAGGGGTAATTAATTACAAGATTCAACTGAAAAGGATAAAGCATGAAATGAAATTGGATTCCACGAGCTCTCCAACTAGAAATCTCATCCACACGAACAAGAAGATGACCCAACATAATAAGGTGTGCGTTCCACCCAACCATGTGATACCCGAAGGCTCACCCCCCATGCTAGGAGATAGTAACCAGGATTCCTAAACAAGACCATCTACCTCTAGACATAGACTACTCATAACTGAACTAAATTAAATACAAGTACAACATCACTTAACACAATGGTTACAATGCTTCTAGAGTTAAATAATCAATTGCATCACTGATACAAACATATTGCTGACTTAGGAGAAGTGTCATGACAATGTTCCATGGGATATCCTGGTAAGTCTTCCAAAATTATATATATAATATAAAATTAAAAAAAAAATGATTTCTTTTTTTTTGTTGGCCCACGGCCCCCAAAAGGGAGGAGGATGTAGCCACAAGCTGCACCCAACCTCCCCTGTGGAGGTTGCGCTTCCTGTGACAATGCTTCCCCCACACAAGGTGTGGGGAGCGCTACCACAATAGTGCCCTCCCTGGGGTGGCTCTGTGCAGCCATGGTTGCCCCCTCATCCCCCCACCCTCATACACAATAAAAAAAAATATTTATATTTTATTTTTAATAAAAAAAATAAAACAAACCTCCCCTATTTGCACATAAATTTTCTGTGTAATTTTTTTATAAAAATAGAAAATTTCCCATCCTAAAAGAAAAATTCATAAAAATAAATATATATATACAACAAATATATATATACATAATTTTTTTTTTTTACAGTCAAATTGTGCAACTTTTCTAGAGAAAAATTACAATAAAACTAATTTTTCAAACACAAATTCCTTGTTTTAATTTCAATTCGATATGAAACATTTCAACTCCCAAATAGATGTTTTTAAATTTCATTTTGTTTCTTTCAATTTTTCTATTGTTAAAATTGAAATTTTCTTTTGCAAGTTTTTTCAAAAAAAAAATCTAAATTTCTTCAAGATTACAACAGGGTTTTCAAAAATGTTTCCAAACAAGTTTTCAATTTTAAAATGAAAATTTCTAAACAATAACCAAGGAGAACCTATGATCTGAACCCTAAAGGAGAGCTTGAAGAAGAAAAGTTGAGCTTCCCTGCAAGATGATTTTTCCAAAGCTCTTCCAAATCCTCACCCAAATTCCAATAATGCATAAAACAAACATGAAGAACTCTCTTTCCTTTTAACAACAATATATTTTTAAAATGAAATATCTTCCCCAAATTTAGTCAACTTTCCCCAAAATATCCCATCCACCATAGTTGTTGCTCCTCTATCCAATTTGGAGATATTTTGTTTTTTTGAAAATTTAAAACTAAAACAAATTTCTTTTCAACATGACTTTATTTTTATTTTTTTAGAAAAATTTCTATTCAAAATGAATTTAAATTCTTTTACACATTTTCATTTCCAAAAAGCATTTAACTTTAAAAAATTTCTTTTCAAAACAACTTTAACACTTTTTTTTTTTTAATTTTCAATTCAAAAGGAATTTAACACTTATAATTTCCAAAATGAATAACTTGATTTAATTCCACACAATTAATTTAAATAATACATAAAATAAATCTAATCCAAGATTAGATTATTTTATTAATTAAATTAAATTAATTAATAAATTAACATTTCTAACACTGCAACTAGATTTATTTAATAAACAACCTAAATACAAAAAGCCATTTATTTACCTTTTTCAACTTGAAATTAAATAAATTAATGAGAGATGAACAACAAGAAGCAACTTAACCCGACTAAAACCCAATGACACACAATGACTAGGTTGATGACTTGGCATAGAAAACCTAGCTACTATCTCCCAATCGAATACCATTGGCCAATGGACATGCTCAAACCTGTGAATTTAGGTGGAGTCGATGTCTTGTACCTGTCAACCTACAAACAAAGAGTATATCAAACATGCATATATATAACATAATAAAACACACTGTGAAGAGGTAATCTCAGAATCGTAGGGCACTCGCAAGCAAGTGGTACAATTCCGTCCCCTTCACCAATACAGACTTACTAACTGACAAGTCTAACATCAATAATATATGCAAAAGCATAAACCATCATTAATTAAATATTTGCTAAGCTAATTCAAAGCATGCCATAATGATAACATCAGATTAAAATACCATCACATGAAAATATAACATTCGCATTGCTTTATAGTTAGTGATCAAATAGTAACCAAGTACCATAGTCAAAGTAATAGCAGAACAAAGCATAACAAAGAAAATGTTGTACAATCAAAAGAGCCAAAATGGAGGGGTGCTACACTCGAAATATGTATAGATTATGAAATATTTTTCATGAATTGACATTAATAGTGAGGTGACTCAATTCAATATAAAATATATTTTGAATTCAATACCTTTTTTGCAATCATTTGCAAAGCTCAACATGCTAGAGACAAGGGAGTTTAAAGAGGAAGACTCTATAGCTATTATTTTGTTGGGAAAATTCATAGAAACCCTCCATAGCAAGTGCATAAGAACTAGATTTGATTAATTTTGCAAGTAGAATTAAATAGAAGTAGATTTTATATCATGCCAACTAAAAGGAGTGAGCTTGCGAGGAAAAAAGAAGATGAATTTGCAACAGTCCATATTATATGTGTTACCCAATTCAACATACAAGGGATTCAAAAAAGTATTTAAAGATGTAACTCAAGGATGTAAAGACCTGATTATTCCTATCCCAAGGTGAGTTTTTTTTTGGTATTTTTATGATAAGATGAATGGTAAGATTATAGTTTCAAATCCTTAGGCTTTATATTTGGCCAAACTGATAGTCCCAAACATCTTTATAGATGTTGAATTTATTAGAGTATTGGTACAACATTAACACTTTGCTACCAGAACTTTGAGATTTCCAGATGGTTCACCATTAGTGGTATTGACTAAATCAACAATTATAGAGTGTTTCATGTTGAATAAGAAATCCATCACTAATGGATAGAATTGAGGAGGATTATATGAGGTTGAGGAAAATATATAGGAGTGATGAACTCCCTATGTACATGCAAACAATAAGAGGATACCTATTTCCCCTTCCTACAATGAGCCATTTGTTGTAGAAGACTTTCAGGTGCATTTCAAAAGAAGTTATTTTTCTTTGTACCAAGTGCTTTTAATGGATGCTCAAGAGAAGATGCCAATTAATCGTATGATGATGTCAATGAGGATTTAAAACCTTGAAGTGAATATTGAGTATGACTTTGTTTTTTTAATTGAGAAAGGATTGCATGAGGGATTCTTACAATTGAGAAAACTTGGCCCTCGTCATTTCAAAAATTATTCCTTGTTGTGTCACTTGATATTGTATTAGAAGAGAGATAAATGGACTAAGAGAATGTTCTTGGGGATGACTAATCAACAAGGAAATAGGTTACACATGCATAATTGGTGTTACATCTGGGATAGCAGATGTAGGAATAATGATTATGTGACATTTCATGATGATTTTGTGGTGAGGTTCATGTCCACTCTTGGTCATATTTCACCAAGATTTCCTACTAAAATTAGAGAATTATCAAGACCCTTAGCATTGAAGCCAAAATAGGGACACACATATAATTTTGGTGATTGTTTCTTCTTATCAGACCATACAATGATAAGAGTCTATGGATGCCCTTAGGTTCCACACATCTTACCTAATTTATTTTCCCTTCAAATTGCATTTCTAGAGTTCATGTGGAAAATATTATGGATGGAACAAGATGTTATGAAAGGAAGAAAAAGGGCACATTCTTTCCTAACTTATCTATATGTGGGGAGTTGTCCATTGGATTTGATACTCTTGAAGAACTACAAAGTCATTTGAGGGTGACGAATTCTCTGAAATATTGAGGGGAAAGGGTCTTTGACCTTGTTATCCTATAGTTTTACCTTGTTCTATGAAAAGTTATTTATCAACTTATAAATGGCTCAACTTTACTTAGGCAGTGTTTGACTTAGTCATTCAAACTTGGGAAATGTTTTATCTAGTTCGTCGAACTCCCCACTTTTCTACTTGAGCTTTTTTTTCTTTTAAGTTTTGTGTTCTCTCCTTGGGGAGGCATTTTATATAGTTTTTCAAACTTTTTCTTCCCTCACGTACATGATAATTGTTATTGATGTTGTATTTTGACATAATATTCAAACTCGGGTGCACTTTTATGTAGTTCATTAAACTCTCTACTTTTCTGCTTATAGATGTTGGATTTCAAATTTTGAAGGACGTTTGTGATGAAAGTAGCAAAGTATTAACTACCACGTGTCAAAGGATATTAAATGCTCATCTATCCTCATGCTTTTCAGTGAAGTTTTAGGAAATTTTTAAGTACCAAACAAACATTCTCTTGGTGGAAAGGTTTCTTGAGGATGAGTTGGGGCAAGGCATGGAAATTCCAGCTATAGGGTTCACCATTGAACATATTTATGGTTTTCACTCTTTTCAACTTGGTTTCTTGAATATTTTTGTTTGCATTTTAGAAGGTTGTCTATTGTTTGAGCTATAAATTATTATTCATGGCAAGGGTTAAGTATGTGGGTTATGAATGTGTCTAGGCTAACTTATGAGGGACCAAAAATTGGAGATACCCATCTAGGGCCTATGAATTTGGATGAAATAAGAAGTAAATTCAATAAACCAAATCCACCGCCCATTACTAAGTGGATAATTGATAGTGGGTTAGTTGAAGCTGCCACATTTAATCTAGTAGTGCAATGCCCCAAACTCATCCTAGAATGCATTAGGAACTATAAATCTCAGACACAAAAAGTTAGAACAAAAGATAATCGTCTAGTCCTAAAATTCTAGAGGTCCACCTTCGTGTCTTGCCTGAGAATCACATAAAAGGATGAGTATTCACCCATGAATATGAAACATTCTAAAATTTAATTTTCTAAAAAGAAAGGGGTCTACAGGAATGAAATAGTGAAAAATTGGTTATCCAAGGCTAAAAGGGGTAAGTCTCAATTGCCTCGAAAGTTGTACAAAACTCATTTTGTGGAAGAAGTAGCTGAAATTGTAGTATTGTTGCATAAGATAAGGGGGAATGAAGATGCTCATGGATTTGAGGAATGGATGTATTTCCTCATCCAAATTGTGTTAAACAGAGATAAATTCTTAGATTGGGTGGAAATTATCAGTGATCGCCTACATGAGTTGATGACATTCTTTACCCTCAACAACTTCTTCTACATGTCTTCATACTTGATATACACGATCGTAAGTGCAAGACCATGGCCTAGATTAAGACCAAGTGACTTACCTCCAAATAAAGTGCCCATTTATGATTATTTTGATAAGTTACAACTTCATAAAAGCTTTCAATATTTTAGGAGAGTAACTGATACTTTCACTATGAGAATGGTTAGGGAGTTACAAGGCCATCTTGAGATGTGGTTAGCACCTGAAGCAATACAATTTATGGACTTCTATGGTAGCCATTTTAATTAGTTTCAAAGAATTTCTTACATAAGGGTTGGTGGATATGCTCAATTTTTGATCAAATTGCCTAAGTACCTAGAGGATAAATGGGTGCTCAGTGAAGTATGTAGGTAGTTAGCTGATGCAAATAGGTGTGCCAAGGAAAGAAAAGATTGATAGTTCACTTTCATTTTGGTTTTGGTTCTTATAGTTGTCAATCTATATCTGATACACTAAATATTGAAAAATAACCATCTAAGTATAATCTTCTCTCATATGAGGAACAGGTTCCTTTTGACTCAAAGGATTATATCAAGAATAATTTGAAACTAAGTCCTAATTTCTTTCATTGGCTACCCTCAAGGATTTTTGTGTTGACTATTTTGATGACTATGAAGTTAGGAAAAGGAGTTGGATGAGGTTGGAAGTGGAACATATTATCATCTATGACCTAAAATGGGATATGTAGGGCATTGTGGATGATGGGTTAGATATGGTAGACCTAGTCTACACTGAGTTAATAGAAAATCAACCTATCTCTACTATGGATTGGAGTGGTAGGGTTAAAGATACTATTGAGGAAAGGACTACCGATGTCTTGACTACAACATGAGAATGGATGACAAAGAAAAGAGTAGAACAGTCTCATCCTCACAATAGATCTAGGGATTCATGACCTATTGAGGGAACTTCCCAAGCTTCTACAAGTAGGAAAGTAATTGTTGATACATTCTAGTCATTATCATCTAGGGCTAAAGGGGATGGTGGCGATGATCCACCAGACAAAAATGTGTTTTCACAAACTTGTGGGGAGGATATTCTTAACCTACCAACTTTAGAAAAAGAGAATGAAGGAGAAGAGGAAGAAGAGGGTTTGGAAAATTTAAATGTCAACTCCTCTCCCTCTTAGGATGAATCACCTATTAGAGAATTGAGTGCACCACAAAAGTCACAAGCTATTTCATCTACAATGGACACCCCTCCTATTGCAAGAACTCTATTTGGGTCTTCAACATTTAAAGCAGTCAATGTCCTAGTTACTCTACCTTAGTTGGAGGATACCTTGTCTAGGAAAAGAAAAGATATGCAGCTTAGTGTACCAAAAAAAGATATGGTAGGAAAGTTATTACAGAGAAACCCAATCTCGAAGATAAAGAAATTAAAAACTATTGCAAGATTTGTGGATGCCATAGAATTAGGAACCGTCCAAGTTGAAGTTGCTCATCCTTCGGCACAAAAGGACATCACTCAGGTGATAGGAGGTGATTTTTAGGTTAATAGGATAGATCTTGGCCCCCCTTCCAAAGAAGGAGACATACAAATCTTTCAGGTGTCTACAATCAAAATTGCTGAAAGGTCAAAAAAGGATAAAGAAAGTAAAGATGAACTAAAGGCCCAAGTCTAGAATTTAACTAAATTTCTAAGGTCTATTTTTGAGCTTGTCCCTCAACTGCTATCTCAAGAGAGTTCCTCTATTGAATCCTTAACCATGATTTGGGAAGAAGTTGTGACCAAAATAAAAAGTAGTCAAAATTTGAGCAAGGTTGTGAAAGAATGGAGTAAGTGTTTCTTTAGGAAGGGGAGTCTTGTTATTTTAGAGTCTATGAAATTTCTCCAAAAATTAAATGCTTGGAAAACTACCTTGGTGGTGGAGATTTCTGCAATAGAAAAGGAAGAGAAGTTGTGGAACAATTATCAAAACGAATTGAAATTAATGTTAAGTTGGGATATGGAGAAGTTGGTTGCAAAGCAGATTATGCCTAATGCTCTAGATAATCATTGTGAAATATGGAACAAGGGTGTAGAATTGAAATTGTAGGTTTCTAGAAAAAGCTCAAAAAAGCTAAGGGAAATTATGGATGAATGCACTGCCATTTCAGAAGAAGCACAATGTACTTTGGTTGCTCTTAGATTACAACAAGACAAAGGTGAGATTAAGGATTATATAGAAATCAAAAGTTTGATAGAGAATTTCCAAAAAATATTCAAGGGTACACTTGATTCACCTTCATTCGATGTTGAGCATCTGAAGAGGCTTAGTGATCTATACTTGGTCATGTCTCAAGCAATCGATCATATGAAAGTCTATTAATAGCGTATCAAGATGGTTGAAGATGATCAATTATCATGGAGGGTGTGAATGAAAAATGTGACCATTCCTTGGCATAAATATTTGTTACATATCCTTAAGGCTTTTCAAACCTTGTGAAAAGACCTGTGGTGACTCCAGAAACTAGAAACGAAGCGACACCATCTTGATGGCTCGGCTGCTCTTATTTAATTTGTTGCCTTTTAGACAATGAAGAGGAAGTTGCTCATCTTTCAATTTAATTATATCTATTTTCATATATGATCTCTCTCTCTAGATGCTTTGAACTGCTCAATATGATATTTTGTTGTGAATGAAATTACTATTTGTCTTTGTGCATTTAGTTTGTGAAGTTGATATGGGTTCTTGAATCTTTGTGTTTGAGAACATCTTAATGCAATATCTTATCTTTGTATAAGTGATGCAGTTTTATTCATATTTAATTTCATTTCTTAGATGGTATTGGGTGTATGTTTTAATTTCATAATAATTTAGCTAAAATTGGTATTTGTGCCAATTATTTTTTTACTTGCCGAATCTTGCATCTAATATTTAGGAATTTTCCTAATATTGGGTTTTCCTTTATTGCTTTCTAGCTAAAATCATACATGATGTTTGGTTTTAGCATTTAAATTCTTTGAAAATCTTGTGAGGGAGTTGTACCTTGACAAAATTTAGACAAAATTTGTCTTTGTTTAAAGGTTAAATATTCAAAGTTGTTTGGTTCAACTTGGCACCTTTTGAATGTGGAATTGTGATATCTCAAGGAGCCCAATCTGTTAGCCAACATATTTTTGGTGACTCGATTGGGGAATCAAATTGTATAGTTATGGTTGTTCTATCTAGGCATACTTCACAAATAATTCAATTAACCCTAGATTCTCATAGATTTACTAGAGGTGAAAGAAGTAGGGGAGTTTTTTATCTTATTTTTGAAACCCTAGAAAGAAATATTTTTTCATATATCATTTCCTCTAGGTAGAGGGTTGGGACTAGGAGCAGACTTGCTTCACCTATTAGAACACCTACAAATCATTCTATCTCCCAAGCACTTATTTTACACTGGATTGTTCTACCAATTGTAATTAATTTTCCCCTTAATATGACTCATTAACAATAACAACAACCCATTCCTTGGGGAAATTATATTGGTCCTTTGTAGCTAGGAAATAAATTGCATGATTTACCCAAGGGTTCTCATAATAATTTTCCTAAATTTCAAGAAGATGGAAAAATTTCACTAGAAGAACACATTGATGCTTTTTTGCCGCATGCGACATGCTTGCAGTACAAGAAGATGATGTAGCAGTTATATTTTTTGTAGAATATTTAGCAAATGCGGTGGCACAGTGGTTTTATTAGTTTCCTCACAGATGTATCACAAATTGAGCCATAATGCGTAGTAAATTTGAAGCGAGGTTCAAAAGCATAGATGATTATCTAACTCTAATAACACAAGCTACTCAGATGAAGAAAGAAGCAAATGAGTCTATGAGAAACTTTGTGGCCATGTTTAACAGGAGAGTGAATCAAATTACGGTCACTAAGAGACCCTCTCTATAAATGCAAAAATGTTTCTTCATCGATGCACAACACCCTGATATTGGTATTCTCTTAAAGAGGCAACCATTGAATACTCTGGAGGCTACACAAGCATTAGTTGTGGAAATAGAGGATGAATTTATTTTGGTAGGGAAATGGAAAAAATAATTGCATATGAATAAAATACTTCCTACTACTTCCTCTTACCCTATGATCCAAAGATTGGCCAATGATGTAATTTCTCTTAAAAGGAAGATTTTGAAAGGAAACCAGCCTTATCAAGTTATCTCCACTTGAGAGAATGCATTTTCAACTAGGAAATAAGATGCTACCATTGCCTCCAACTCAACAAAGGCTAGAAATTGAAGCTCTTCCTCCTACAGACAATCAAAATAACATGTGTGTCTTTCACCTCACATATGATCACGATGGTGCCAACTGTCGTGAGATGAATAGGTTTATGCCATTAATCACTACCAATGAGGTTATTGAAGAAGTCATAGAGGAAGGTACTTCATCTAATCAATATGGTGACTCTACAAATGGATACTTGGAATTTGAACCCAATGATGATAGAGGAGGAGATTTTTACATCACTTTGGATAACGCTATGTGTGCTGCTATTACTCCAAGCTAGGAACATCACAACTAAAAAGGTACTACAAATTCCCCTAAGGTTTTACTTACAAAAGCTAGTGTAACTTCCAAGGGTGAAAATGTCTCACAAAGTGTGGTTAATAACTCCTAAGAATCTTGGGTATGTGCAAGATCATGATGGGCCAAAAAGTGGGGATATGATGGGTATGCGTAGGGTATGTGGATGACTTTTTTTACCCAAAATTGATGAAAGTAAAATGGTTTTTAAATGATATTCTCATATTTCTACCAATATAAATTATGCTTTACTTTGAGGGTATGTGCATGATCATCATGGAAAAAATAGGCTCTTAAGTGGCAAAAAATTTAGAAAAATCAGAGTTAGGCAACTTGATGTAAAAATTTCAATAAGTTATTTATATTATTTCAAAAATATGTAAGAATAGAATTTATAGAAAATTAAATTTAGTTTCTAAACTACTAGGTTAATTTAAAAACTTAAAAAATCTATTTGGTGAAAATTTGAAATTTCAATGCAGTAGTACTTAAATTTTAGGGAAAAAATAGGAAGTAGGTGTCTATCTGACCACCCTAACCACAATAAAATGATAATATTTTCTTATAATATTTCAGATATAAGTAGAGGACTCATGTACCAATGTGATGCATATTTTTTTGTAATTTTTTTCCAAGTATATAATTAATTATGAATTTTTTATTACATTTTAAAAAATATATAAAAACTTGTATGTCTGACCACCTTAACTTGGTCAAAACTTCATGTGAAGTTCACCCTAACCACAATAAAATAATAATATTTTCTTATAATATTTCAGATATAAGTAGAGGACTCATGTACCAATGTGATGCATATTTTTTTGTAATTTTTTTCCAAGTATATAATTAATTATGAATTTTTTATTACATTTTAAAAAATATATAAAAACTTGTATGTCTGACCACCTTAACTTGGTCAAAACTTCATGTGAAGTTCATTTTTTTAAAAATCCTATAGTATGGGAAGCATAAAATGTGACGCGTGTTTCAGATTCAAAAAATGTGATACTGTTTGAAAGATATAGATGTTTTTTAATTAGCCTATCAATCAAGACTTTAGTCATAATACAAATAGAAAATGAATAATAATTATTTATTAAATTCAAAGTATAACATAATTTATATTGGTGGAAAGCTGAGAATCTCCTTTTAAAACCCTTTTTGTTTCATCAATTTTGGGTAAAAAAAGTTGTCATCCACATACCCTACACATACCCATCATATCGCCACTTTTTGGCCCATCATGATCCTGCACATACCCTTGAATTTAATAAATAATTATTATTCATTTTATATTTGAATTACTACTAAGGATTTACGATTGACAAACTATTAATCAGCTAGCCAACTTTCAAGTATCGTACTGAATCAACATCGTCACATTATGCTTCTATCTATAGGATAAAAATAATGAATTTCATGAAGTTTTGACCAAGTCGATGATCCAAGCTATATAAGGATTTTATATTTATTATAAAGTTGTAATGAATTGCATGAATAATGTTATGGAAAAAAATTATATGCATCTATCAGACTTATGAGTCATATATATATCTAGAATCTTATAAAAAAAATCATTTTATTGTGTTTTAGTGATATATATCCTTGCTTATTCTGAAATTTGATAAAATTTTCAAATTTTTTCACCAAATAAATTTTATAAAATAAACCTAGTAGTTTAGGAAACTACATTCAATTTTCTGGATTCTGATATTACATATTTTTTGGAAATAATATAATAACTGTTAATTTTCGATCAATTACTAACTTTCGATTTTAAAATTTTGCCACTTAAGGGCCTATTTTTTCCATGATGATCCTACACATACCCTCCTATCGTACCATCCATAGAAGTTCAAGTAGGGGATTTTGATATTGTAGAATTTTGTAAAAATACTAAATTTTTGATTTCTCAAGTCGAGTATTTAAAGATGAATCCTAAGGAGTTAGAAAGGTTAGTTGAATATGTTAGGCCAGGACATTCTGAATCACTTGTAGGCCTAGATGAAGCAATGATAAACTCTTAGGATTCAACTGCTCACATTGCATCTAATAGTAAAGTGCTCTCACCATCCACTTCTAATGCAAAACCGAACCCTTTCTATGCATCATTATTTGTGAATGGGTTTAGAGTTAACAATTGCATCATCGATCGCTTCTGACAATGTCATGCCCATGCAAATTGCCAAAGCCTTAGGGATGGAAATGACTAAGACATTCAAAAAGTGTTATTCAATGGATTCTAAGCAGGTTCCCTTACTTGGGAAAATTAAAGATGCTCAATTTGTACTTGCAGCTTATCCAAACAAGTGACTCAAACTCACCATATTGGTCACATATATACTTGCTAGTTATGGTATGCTTTTAAGTGGGAGTTTTTGCAAATAATTGGGAGGAGACATACAATTGGACTGGTCATATGCCACTATACCTATTATAAAGGAAAAGGTGTGCTTGGAGCTTAAGTCAAAAGCCAAGATATTGTTCTCAAATCTAGAGATCCCAAATCACAGATCCAATATGAAGAAAATGAGTCTAGAAACTATATGATTTTCTCAAAAGAAGGAAAAAGGGATGATGTACATATACTAGACTCAAAACCCAAGCTTTGGACAATGGATTTTGATGGAAGCTATTCCCATGTTGGATTAGGATCGAGGGTTGTTCTTACTTCTCCTTCTGGTGAGAAATTTCCCTTCGCTTATAAATTAGAATTTGAGAATACAAATAATACTATAGAATATGAAGCCCTTTTGTTAGGATTAATCGAAGCTAGAAGTATGGGAATACAGATGCTTAAGGTCTTGAGAGATGTAGAGCTAGTGGTTAAATAGGTACAAAATGTCTTCACTATTAAAAATAAAATATTAAAGCACTATCAGAATTGAGTCTAGGCTTCCATTGAAAGTTTCAATGCTTTCTCAATAGAAGCGATTCCTAGGGAATTTAACATGAAGGCTAATTCACTAGTTGTCTCTACCTCTTTTCTCCTTCCACACCAAGAATTTAAAAATAAACCCTACAGGATTGAGTTGATTTATCAGCCCAATGTTCCTCACAATGTTAATCACTGGAAAGTCTTTGAGAATGACAAACAAATTTAGGCTTTCTTAGAAAATGTTGAGGCTTTTACTCAAGTTTTCTTTGAGGGAAATGATAATCCATGCTAAAAAATTTGTTCTGGTAGGATGGGTGGTCTTGAAGATGAAATCATTTAGCTAAAGGGAAATAAAATACTTAAAGGGTTGGTTTCTCTTGAGGTCTTATTTGATCGCCATGATCACTCAGTAAAATGAAAAATGAGAGAATTTGTTGGACACTCTGATGAATTTGAGGCAATTAATATTGGAGACCTTGATTCCTCAAAAATACTTTACATCAGAGAATGCTACTCTCTAGAGGAGAAATAAAACTAATTTCCTTGCTTATTAAATATAAAGAGGTTTTCACTTGGTGTTATGATGATCTGAAAAACTTTATGGATGGGAAATTTCAACAGCATATTCCACTTAAAGAAGGAAAGGTTGCTTTTAGACAGAAATAGAGAAACTATAACCCCAAGGTATTTGATGCAATTTTTAAAGAAATTGACAAGATGTTGAAAGCATGGATTATATATCTCATACACCATTCTACCTGGGTAGAAAAAATTGTGCCAGTTCACAAGAAAAATGTGGAAATTTGGATATGTGTTGATTTTAGGAATTTGAATCAGGCTTCATTAAAATATAATTACCCTCTTCCTAGAATGGACCATATCTTACAAGTATTTGTTGGATCATAAATGATTTCCATGTTGGAAAATTTCTTTAATTATAATCAGATCAATGTGGCAGAAGAGGATCAACATAAAATGGCATTCACCATACTCTGGGAAACTTTCACTTATAATTGGATGCCATTCTGACTCATTAACGTAGGAGAAAATTTTCAGTGGGCTATGGATTTGTCTTTTGGTGACCTCCAAAATAATATTATATTCATTTATTTTGATGATTCAACAATGTTCTCCAAGAAAAGAGTAGATCACTTGTGGGATCTTGAACAAGTTTTACAAAGATGTAAGGAACATGGTATCTCTCTTAACCCCAAGAAGTGTGTTTTTTCCATCATTGAAGGTAAAAAAATTTGTCACATTGTGTCCAAAGAAGGTATTAGAATAGATCTAGATAGAGTAAATTATATCTTACAATTAAATCTTCCTTCAAACTAGACTGGTCTAAAGTCTTTCTTTGGCCAGGTAAATTTCTTGAGGAAATTTGTTCCAAATTTTTCTGAAATGACTAAGCATATTGTGGACATGATGAAGGAAAAATAGGATTTTAAATGGAACGAGGCTAGGAATCAGGCCTTCAAAAATATTAAGGAAGCAATTGCTCGAGCTCTTATCCTAGTCAGTCCTGATTTTAAGAAAGACTTCATCATCTATTGCTATGCTTCTGAGCATGCTACATATACCATACTACTACAAGAAAATGAGGACAAAATTTAGGCACCAATTTCCTTTATGAGAAATCCATTAAAGAAACATGAGTTAAATTATTCTCAAATTGAGAAACACACATTTGTAGTGGTTAGAGCAGTTAAGCAATTCTGCTTCTATATCCTACATTCACACTCAGTGGTATATGTGCCAGATCCTATTGTTAAGATCATATTGACTCAACAAGACATTGATTGCAATAAGAGAGGTGGCTTGATAGAAAAGGTATAGGAGTATGATTTAGACCTAAATCCTACAAAATTGGTAAAAGTAAGAGGACTTTGTAAATTAATTATAGAAAGTCTGAAAGAAGTAGATGAAGATGAAGATTTACCATTGGTTGTAACTATTGGTTTGTGAGATGAATGATTTTCTGATATATAGCCTATTTTCTCACTTATGGACAATGCCCTAAGCACCTCTTAGGTAATAAAAAAAGGAATTTAAAATTGAAAGCAACTAAGTGTGTTATTTGGGATGAAACCTTATACAAACACAACATAGATGAGATGTTCTTGAAGTGTGTGGATGAAGATCAACAAGAACATTTGCTTACTATTTCCCACAATGGTTCTTGTGGAGGTCATTTCTCTTCCACTGTGACTACTTTCAAAATTATAATGCATAGTTATTACTAGCCTGGGATGTTCAAAGATGCTTATAATTGGGTGGCCAAGTGTGAAAACGCAAGTTGTTTGAAGGAAGACCTCAGTTGTAAACCTTACAACTTAAGCCTATAATTATTGATGGACCACTTAAGCAATGGGGTCTTGACTTCATAGGCCCAATTAGTCCATAGTCCAGTGGAGGCCATACTCACATCATTACAGCCATTGATTACTTCATGAAATGGGTGGAAGTGATCCCAGTCAAGAGAACCACTTCTGAAGTAGTCTATAATTTTATTAAGGAGAACATTCTAGTTAGGTATGGAGTTCCACATAAGCTATTTGTTGACAATACGACCAATTTTTCCTCTAGTGAGATTCTGCTTTTCTGCTATAATTATGGGATCTCCCTATCTCATTCAGCTAACTATTATCCTCAAGGAAATGGTTAGGTAGAGTCCAACAACAAGAATCTAATAAGCATTATTAAGAAGCTAGTTGATGAAAACCAAAAAGATTGTCATAAAAGACTATATAAATCTCTATGGGGTGATCAAACGAATCCTAAGAGAGTTATTGGGATGACCCCTTTCAAGCTAGTATATGGGATAGAAAGTGTACTTCCTCTTTTTTGGAACTATCAATTCGAAAACTACAAACTGCTATTGAGGATGTTGAATCTAGTGATGCCTTCTAAAGAAGGATTTTATATTTGACTAAAATTTAGGAACATTGGGAAGAGATGGTTGATAAGATAACTATGCATCAAGAAAAGGTCAAGAATATTTTTGACAAGAAAGAAAGATCAAGAAATTTAATGGTTGGAGATTCAATTTTTCTATGGGACAAGCACATAGAGCCTAAAGGAACCAACAAGAAGTTTGATGCACTTTTGATAGGCCCTTTTAAAATCACTCATGAGTACAAGCCTAGTACTTTTTCTCACATATTTTGATGGGACCCCCTTGCCTATTCCTTATAATGGGAAACATTTGAAACTCTATCAGCTTTGATCGACCTCATGGTCCTTTCCTATACATAGTTAGTTTAGGGTTTTTGTTTTGTTTTTGTTTGTTTCTTGAGTTCTTGAGAGGGTTATTCACCTTTACCAACTCTGTTACCCAATCAATAAGGAACTAATCATGCTAATCTAGGTCTGGGTTCATTGCTTCATCCTTAATCATTCTTCATCCCCAATCAGAGCCACTGTTATCCTATAATTTTACCATGTTCCATGAAAATTTATTTATCAACTTATAAATGGCTCAACTTTACTTAGGCAGTGTTTTGTCTAGTTCATCGAACTCCCCGCTTTGTCGCTTGAGCTTCTTTTTATTTTAATTTTTGTGTTCTCTCCATGGGGTGG
>VDFB02320141.1:0-64779 GCA_007258455.2 Sequoia sempervirens
CTAAGGAAAAATCATCAGTATATCCCTTAGCAAAGTCATAAAACCTATGGATGAAAATTCTATGTTGAAGCAAGACTTTCCTACTTTGATATAAAAATCATCTTCTTTCCAAAATTTTCTTGTAGCTAAGTTGTTTCTTTGGTTTCTTGATTTTTTTGTAAGGGATTTCTTGAAATTTTTTGTGGATTTCCAATCCTTAATCATAAATTTCACAGTTGGATTTGTCTAACTCTTTGTGTTTTTTCTAGATGATCTTTATCTGATTTAATGATTTGAAAACATAACAAACAATTGTAAAACAATTATTTTTAAGTCCAAGAGTCTAAACAATAAGTGTATGTTCAAGAATCAAATATGATCCTTCTTAATTTCCACTAGTTTTGACAAAGAATACACTTCAGGTAGACTCACTATTAAGGTCAAAAAGGTCATCATTATACTCAACAACCCACATCTTAAAACTGCGCTTATTCACACAGTCGTGTCACCCCCTAGAGGGTGCCCATGTTTTTGTCTTTTCCAGGCGCGCACTCAAAGTTATATTTCTCGATCCCTTGAGAAAATGATCCTTGGAAATTATATGGTGAGTGTCTTGGGGACAGATTCTTCCCTCCCCTTGCACCATGAGTATTACAATATTTGGTTACTGACACAGATGGATTCTACACTATGGTTCCTAGATAGGGTTTCCGTTCAAAGTAGCAAATGATAAACTCCCTCAGGAGACCTCCCAATCTTTAGACCAAAGATTTTGGGGATGGTTATCTTGCACACTTCTAGTAAATGTGGGTTTCCAAAAATTTACTTTTGTTTTATAGTGGGTTGGAAAACCCGACTTTGGTTGTTCTCACTCGGGTCGTTCCCTTAGGGTGAGTACTTTTTCCCACTACAAATGGCCTTCTAAAAGATTTAACAAAGCATAAATTGCATGAATTTAAAAGATGATTCTAGAATTTTGATCACCCAGTTAAGGGGAGAGCATAGGCCTATCACCACACAATCATAGTAATCAAGTGTTCAGTTTTAAAGCCCAAATGACAATTTTGTATTCTATGTGAAGATATTTCTTCACAAAAGACATGATGTTAATTTTAATTGAAATAGAAAATGTATGATGAATACCCTAGGATTGATATATTTTAATCCAAATGACTACCATAGGATTGGTTCATTTTAGTCCAAATACATCAATGAAATTACTGGTCGCGGTTGCGTCAGATCCAGACAACAAATTATAGATGTGCTATAATAGAGGTCATAAGTGCCACTTAATTGATCAGATGTACTGCAAAAATTATTGGAAGCACTGTAGAATTTGTTAGAAGCGCTATAAAATTTGTCATATGTGCTAAAACAGGGTTGAACATGGAACAACCAACCGTGCTGAGAGGTTTTGGTCGATGCACTAAAATAGTCTTCAAAAGCGTTATAGTTTTTGGTGGATGCGCTATAGTTTTTGGTGGATATGCTAAAATAGTTGGTAGAAGTGCTAAAGTTTTTGATGGATGCGTTGTAAAATCTTTCGGTCGCGCTAAAAGAAACACACCAGAATCCTGTACGAACACTTTTCAAAAAAAACTTTTTAAAACATGGGGTTAGGGGCGCACGGTGGGTGCCAAAATGTAAGCATGGAATAAGTAATGAGTAAAATAACTAAAATAACTTCTTAATAAGACATTATATCAAAGATTCAACAATATTTAAACTAATTTAAAGCAAGAATCTATTGAAAGCATTATATTGTTCTCTATCTCTAAAGATTTATTAAGTGACGGGGCTCTCAGATTTGGTAAGCATTGTGACTTTTAAAATTACAATCTAGAGAATGAGATGCTACTAAATGCAATAATCTAATCCTGAATGGCGATTTCTAGATGATATGATGAAGCTACTATAATCTAAATTGTCATGAATATGATAAAAAGGAAGCTACAGTGATCTATGATGCAACTATGATATTGATTCTATACTATGATTGCTATTGTTAAATGATATTTCTATTGCTAAGATGCTTGATTGCTTGATTGCTATTCCCACAAAGTAAGTTTGTAGAAAGTTGGGATCTCTTTCCTGCTTCAGAAGGTTGTATTTATAGATTTCCTGGCAGCATCCTGTGATGTGGCGACACAACAAAGGCTTGGATTTGATCTAGAGGATTGAATGGTAAGAGATGAAGAAGCTTGAGCTGGTCATGGGGATTGTTCCTCCCCAAAAAAACATCTTGCCAGAGGATTGGAAGAATCAGAGGAAAGAGATTGAAGAGGATTTCCTGTAAGTTTGTCTCCAATTTGTCTCCATAGCTTTCCTGTGAATGTCAGTTGAATTAAATTAGATGTCTTATATCAAATTTTATTGGTGAGTGAAAAGAGGAAAATTTGCCTTTATTTGAATATTTTGATTTATTCAAATTTAACAAAAAAGATATTTAATTAAATTGAAACAAATATTTGACATTTTCTTATTAAATAAAAAGGGATATGATAATTAAATAAAACTTTATGATATTTTATTTAATTAAGAGGAAACATGATTAAGGTAATTAAATAATACAAATCAATTGAAGTTGCTTATTTAATTAAGATATAGAATAATTCTAAATTGAAGAATTTAGAAAAATGAACTATATAAATAAATATTTCTGTTTATTTAATAGTAGATGAATTTAAGGGTAATTAACCAAATAAATCGTATTTAATTAATTAGAAATTATCCAGACCATTTTTAGGTGTATACACTAATTATTTACTTGCAAAAAATACAAAAGAATATGTGTCACATCAGAGCATGTGTCCTCTACTTACATTGAAAGACTCAAAAAAACATTTATTTTTGTTCATACATAGGGTGGCTAGATAATCACCTACTTTTTATTTCCAAAAATTAAAGTACTACTACATGAAAATTTTAAATTTTCACTAAATCAAATTGATTTTTTCCAAAAAAGTTATAATAGTCTACAAACTACATTCAATTTACTAAAAAATATATTCCTAGATATTTTTCAAATTATGTTAATAAACTATTCAAATTCTTATGTGAAGTTGCTTAAGTTTGGTTTTTTGTATTTTCATTGGAATTAAGAGGCCTTGGTTGGCCCATCATGATCCTACATTCATCCTACTAACTTATGAAGAAATTGATTGCAGTTGTATAACACTAACCAAAACAAAAATAATTGAACCTACTATTATCTGCTTGTGCTTACAATTTTTTTCTTCTTCTTAATCTCCTCTTTTATTAGACTTGAATGAAAGCATATTCATGCTTTTTGAGTTATTTAGTCTCCTTATATTGATCAATATTTGAACTTTTGGAGACATTCTTATATGAGTTGTTTGCAAATTCCTTTATGGGTTGCTCAGTAGTCTTTGTGCTCCGACTTTCATCAAATCCAATACCCGTTTTGATGTGGGGTGACCACTAACTATCTCATCCATAATATTTGTGCTCCGTTCAAATATATTAATTTTGTTCCTCTGAGCATTTTCTTTGTCTAGATCCTTTATGACTTGGATACCACTTCTACTTCAAGTCTTTCACAATCTATTTCCTTTTCCTTTAATTTTTTTTATCAAGACATCTTCTATCCTCTTTGCTTCTTCTATATGAAATTTTAGATCTACAATCACCTTTTCTAATGCCTTTAACTTCATCTTTTGTTTTTGATTTTTCTTTCTTGCTTTGATTAGTTCATATAGGGCTGCTATAAGCTATCCTTCTAAATCAACTTCCACATCTTCCTAATCATCTATAGAATTTACTTTTTATGTATCACCAGCTAAAGTCTCCATTGCCTTGAATAGAACATATTCTCTTTCATTTTCACTTTTAGAGGTGAAATAAACACATTCATTAGATAAATAGCTATCTTCCTTAGAGTAGAGATTTTTCTTACTCTCATTATAATTCTTCTTCTTATTCTTGGAGTTATTATAGCTCTAAATTGACAGTGCTTATACTCTTTTTGGTCATCACTAATTCCTCTATAAGGAAACTTAGTAGTAAAGTGATCTATTTTACCAAAATTGAAGCGTTTGAAGGTAACATACCTTTGTACTTGTCAGAGCCTTTATTTAAATTCCTTACAAAAAAAATTTCTTCAAGATTTGATTCATCACTAGAGTTAGAATCTTCATTTATATTTTGATATCTTAAAGGTTGCCTCTTTCCTTGAAGTTTTGTTCTTCACAAATTTTGTCGTCTCATATGTAATCGATATCCCAAGTTCATCCATTGTTAGAGAGTATTCAAAATCTTTAGCTTTTTCAACAACATAAAATTTTGAATAAAATAGTGGGGGAAGAGATTTGAGTAACTTTTTTACAATCGCTAGCTCTTTTACTTCTTCACCAAGTCATCTGATGGTATTGAAAACCTCATCCACCCAAAGAAGATATGCAATAACATTCTCTTTTTCCTTCATCTTTAGACTTTCAAACTACCCTCAGTAGGTATGAAGTTTTTCATGCTTGAATTTTTCATCACCTTCATAATATTATGAAGCTTATCCCAAATCTCCTTAGTAGTCTTGCAATGCATTATCTTGATAAACTCAAATATATAAACCAAATAAACTAATATTTTTTTCTCTTACATTTTTCTCAGAGGATATCTTTTTGAATTGATCTATTGGAGGACTTTTAGGAATTTCATAACCATCTATAATAGATTTCCAAACATCACACCTTAAATACATCAAGTAGGATTACATCCTTACACTCTAGAAGGCATAATTTGATCCATCAAATAGTGGCACCATATTTGAGGAAAGGTCTTCTTGTCCTACCATGTGTCTCATCCCAGATCTACCTAGAATTGTTAGGCTTCAATAAGTAACATAGCTGTGATACCAATCATTAGACACACAAATACTGAGAGGGGGGTTGAATCAATATTTGATACTTTCTACTTTAAACCATCATATTTATAATATAGTGAAAAATGGAAATGCAAGTAATGAACACATCCAAAAAAAGACAACACTAGAATTGTTTGAAAACCTTGATGGGAAAAACCATGATGAGAATAGCTACTTGGAACTATTGCCCAAATCTAACCTCACAAAAATAATATAGAACTTGCAATAATTTTGCAGGAATCAACCCATAATAATTACAAATTTAAAAGGAGACAACAAGCTCCCTGAATTTGATATGCAAACACCAACCTATAGGAGACGCCAACCCCCTTAAACTGAGCTTCAAAACAACCACTGAGCACTAACTCAGATCAAGAGGCTCCAACCTCACATTGAAAGTCTGAATAATTCAAACAACTAGTGAATATAATATAACATTATCCACTTCTTGACTCTTCTAATCTACAACTAAGGATGAAGCATAAAGCTTATACAAACTTAGAATTAGTCAACTAAAATAGTCTAGACAAGATATTGCATTTTCGCATAGTGCATAATCATACACTTCCTAGCACTCCACATTAGATAAATTACATTATTAACATCCTTATGTTGGCCTAGAATTGAATTACATTATCCATAAACACCATGTCGGTCAAGGATAAATCCTTAATTCAAAACTTCATGAAACATGTAGTTGGCTTGGCCCCAAATGAAATGCATTATCATAGGATTAAGGTTATGTCATGAGCTTCCTACCATGGGTTTAATTGGTGTTATTTTATCTTCACATGATTCTTCCAGCTAGTGTATGCTTCCTTTCGCTAGTGCATCCACTTAGACATCATTCACAATTATTCAGAAATTACAGTCTTTATTTTGACATTTCTAACTGCTTCATCTAAACCCGAAATCTTATGAATCTTGAAACTAGCATACATTATGAATCACTTTACTTATCTTTTAAATTGCAAGCAATAATTTTGAACAAGAATAAAATGTGATATAAAAAATAATGACATTTCCTTTCATAGTTAACCATCAAACACATTATCCGATCACTTCTATCTTACTACTCTATAAATATCACCATGTAGAACTTTCATCGTAGGGATGTTTGGGCATGTGGAGATGATTTATTGCAAATTCCTAAAAGCTCTCCGTGATCCATGTAGCGTGACAAGCTCCTGTCCCCGATTAAAAGTGTAATATATTCTTAAAGGCCACAAATTTCAAGCCTCGTGAATATAGCAACAATTAATTACTGGGGGGAATAAAACGTGAATATGCAAGTGTCCTACAAAGAAATGTGCGAAATGCATACGCCTATTCTATTAGTCAAACTTATGAATAAATAAATATATTTAGAGGAATGTAGCACTCTTTTTACATGATGGGGAAGTCAAAACTCCATGTACTTTGATTTGGCAAGGAAGCACGAGCCGAGAGAAGTCGCAGAAGACGAGAGAAATGTGTGAAATGCAGAGGCGAACACCCCCTCAGTCAGCATACAGGAGCCCAGAGAAGTCGCAGAAGACGTTATTCCATGTTATAAGAGGATTGCCAAACACAAACACAAACGGTAGCCAAGGTTTCTTCCCAATCGTCATTGCGAAACTTCTGTTTGCTGAGATACGAGAATGTCTGCCACTGTCTACCCTCCCAGTATGTGGACTGATGATGCAATTAACTCTCTTACAGACAATCACAAGGTATATATCATCATTTTTATTCGTTATCTCAAGTATTTTTCACACTACATTGTTTAATTGAGTGATTGCGAAAAGTAACAAGTATCAAAGTATGGAGTGATTGTGAAACGTATGAGGTATATTATCAAAGTATGTTGTTTTATTGAGTGATTGTGAAAAGTAGGAACAAAGTATGTTCTTTGACTCATATTTCATGATTAGTGCTTCATAGAATTTATTGTATGCCCTGTTTATTATCATTTCAGCCCCTTGAAGACATGGAAACATTGATAGAAGAGATCCGAAACATGTTCCAGTCTATCGAGAATGGGAAGATAAGTCCATCTGCATACGACACTGCATGGATAGCCAGAATACCATCCATTGACAACCCTTCCAACCCTCAGTTTCCACAAACACTGAAGTGGATTGTCTGCAATCAATTGAGTGATGGATCTTGGGGAGGAGAATCATTTTACTTACCACATGATAAACTTGTTATTACTCTTTCATGTGTCATTGCACTTAGAATATGGAATGTAGAGGAAACACAAGTGCAGAAGGGTGAGATATAACATATCTTTCCCAAATCTTAAAATATTAGATTTTGTCCTAATCACAGATACCATTAGAAGCTTGTTCAAATCCAATTCTGAATTGACAAAGTTTTTTCGTTGTGCTCATTTGCAGGAATTGATTTTGTTAACAATCAAACCTCACTGTATTTAGATGAAAGAGGATATAGTAATCTGCCAAGTGGATTGGTGATCCTCTTTTCTTCTTTGTTGAAGGAAGCGCATGCTCTGAGTCTGGGTATTTCTCATGAAGCACCATTCGTTAAAAAAATGCTTGCAATCAGCGAAGCTCATCGTAAAGAGTAAGTGGAGTACACCAAGGAGCATTGAAAATTATCTTTTTTACCTCTAAAGTCTAGAATCTAATGATTTCTTTTTCTTTCAAAATCAGGATTGATATGGATGTCTTATATAGCCTACCTACATCTCTTTTGTTTTCACTGGAGGGATTTCATGAGGTTATAGATTGGAGAAAAATATCGAACCTCTGTTCAAAGGATGGACGCATGTTAGGTTCACTCGCATCCACTGCCTGTGTTTTTATGCACACAGGAGACAAAATATATCTGGAATTCATAAAATTTGTTGTCACAATTTGTGGAGACTACGGTAAGATGGTATATGTTTCATTTTCTATGACGATATTGTTGGCCACATAAATAATTAAATTATTATCTCACGCGTTAATTGGTTTTGTGTTTGATAACAGTACCCTGTTTTTATCCTTGTGATCTCCACGAACGCCTTGTTGCCATTGATACTGTTGAACGTCTGGGAATTGGTCGCTATTTCAAAAGCGAAATCAAGCAGGGATTGGATTATGTATACAGGTCTCTCCTTTTAATCATTTCCTGGTTTAATTTAAAACCAAAAATAATTGGTTTCACCAGTCTTACAAATTATTTTTCTCGTTTAGATTTTGGAATAATGGAGGCATCGGAAGGGGAAAAAATGATACCATTGTAAATGTCAATGATACCGCTATGGGCTTTAGGATCCTGAGACTACATGGCTATGATGTATCTTCAGGTAAAGGGCTTTTTTTTGGCTATCTACTCTGCAATTTGATGGGAGAAATCAACAATTTTGGATTTAACTTGTATATTGTTAAAAAATTGTATTTCCAAGTTTTTTTTGGTTTATTAGCAACGTCAAAGGGAAGCATTCTATCTAAGGATCCTATCGAGATAGGCTTAACTACTGAACTTGAATGGTTTGACTGCATGCAAATAAACATTTAGTAGTTGTTCATGTTTTTGCAGAAGTTCTGAAAAATTTTGAAAATGAGAAAGGAGAGTTCTTCAGTTTTGCTGACAAAACACACAGAGGGGTTGAAGAGATGTTAAGTCTCTACAAATGCTCTCAAGTAGCTTTTCCCGGAGAAACGATAATGAAAGATGCAAAAACCTTCACAGCAAGTTGCCTGCGAAATCTTCGTGAAACAAAGCATTCTTCTGCTCTCGCGAGAGATGCCACTGGATCTTCTGCTGTAAGTTTTATGGTAAAAACTGATCAATAATTAACTGGGCATACATTGATTAAGACTAGAGTTTGCTTCAATATTGCCGATTTTTAAAAGATAGAAAGGATGACCCCTTCCTTTGCATAGATTGGTTATAATTCGCTTCATTTGTTTAAAATGTATGTATATTTCTCAAATTTACTTTCAGGTGGACTACGAATTGAAATATGGATTCCATCAGAGTTTACCCAGACTAGAGGCAAGATCTTATATAGAAGGATTTCGGAAAGGAGATAATTCTTGGTTAGCGAACAACCTCTATAGGTAAGATTCAGCCCATGCCCTCTAACCAAGTGAATAGATGATGCTTAATCATAACATGCCCACTATTTCAGTTCTTCATTAACCTCTTCCATATACTGAGTTAGTTGAAGAAAGAGGTAACAATATTTAAGCTCTTCCATTTATATGATCTGAATGATTACAAAACACTTCATTGTCCATCTAACCCCTAACAAGCATTAACTTTTGTTATTGATTTGCATGTTAAATGTAATTTACCTTTGCTATTGATGTACTTATAGCAAATAATTCATTTTCATATACAGGCTGCCTTATATGAACAATGACAAGTATCTTGAGCTTGCTAAATTGGACTTCAATATAGTGCAGTCCATATATCAGAAGGAGCTCCAACAAGTCCATAGGTATTGTTTTCTTAATTTTCATAAAAGAATCGTTTTAATATAAATAGTTTAATATTAATATTAATTTGATAAGATCACTTTTACTACAGCTGGTGGATAGATTCTGGCTTTAGGAAGTTGAGATTCACTCGAGAGAGACATATAGAGATATATTTTGTGATCGCAGCTGGAATGTTTGAACCTGAATATGGTGACTGTAGAATTGCATTTACAAAAGTTGGGGTTCTTCTAGTTGTTTTGGATGACCTTTATGACAAATATAGTTCTTCCCAAGAGATTACACTATTCAACGAAGCATTTGAAAGGTAATTTTTGAAGCCCATGTTTTGTGATATTCATATAGAACTTATATGAAGGAGAAAAATAATTGGCTAGTTTTAACTATCACATTTGTTTGCACTATTTAATTATATAGTAAAAGACATTCAAATCATAGAGGTTCAAATTTAATATTTGGATTGTCTAATCAAACTTGTATTTTATTGCACTTACAAACAAAATTATGGTTGAGTTTTGATCAAAGTATCATTATTATGTTTTCTTTTTCTTGTAGTTGGGATTTGAATATACTAGATCACATGCCAGAGCATATAAAAATATGCTTCTTTGGATTATACAATACTGTCAATGAGTTAGCTGAGAAAGCATATAAAGTGCAAGGGCATGATATGCTTGAATACTTCAAGAAAATGGTAAGTATACTATTAAAATTGAAATTAATAATCTAAATTAAGTCCAACTTCAGATTTCTAAGGTGACAATCATATGATCAGTGGAAGGTTCAACTTGAAGCCTTCACCAAAGAAGCAGAGTGGTCTAAACATAAGTATGTGCCTGGATGGGAAGAGTACATAAATGTGTCCAAAGTTTCAGGGGGGTTTGGTACAACTATTCTTACTTCCATCCATTTAATGGGAGAAGTTATCACCGATAAAATTCTATGCCAGATTGATGAGAGATCAAAAGCTCTCCATCTCGTGTGCCTAACCACAAGGCTAGTCAATGATACCAAAACATACAAGGTGAATACAATAATCTCCTATGATACATAAGTAAATATTATTTATTATTTAATCTTCAATAGAGTTTTTAATAATTTTATTACCATGGATAAAGCATGTTTGACACTAATATTGACAAATTGTATTTTGATGAATGTTAATATAAGGTTGAAAGAGAATGTGGTGAGTTGGCTTCTGGAATAGAATGCTATATGAAGGACAGTCCTAAGACCTCAGAAGAAGAAGCTTTAGAATATGTTTATTCTATCATTGAAGATGGACTTATTGAATTGAACCAAGAATTGTTCAAGTGCAGTCAATTGCCAAGTCACTTTCAAAATTTACTTCTCAATTCAGCAAGATTGTCTCAGCTTCTATACATGCAAATAGATGCCTTTAATAGCTCTATCCAAGATAAGAAGGATATGGTGGATAAATGTCTTTTTCAAAGGATCAAATGAAAATAGCTATGTTGGAGATGGCTACACATTCAACGTGTGTATGCAGCAGTAGTTTCTCAAGAACTTGAGGAGTTGAATAAGTGCTACAAGTAGAAGTGTTATGGTTCTTCCGATTAAACAATTATATATCAAATAAATTTTAGCTTACTCTCTATTTAATTATATGATTATAAGAGTTATGTATTCTTGATCAAATCTATATAATGTAATAATCTTTGAATAAATAATATTTAGTTTTCACTTGGATGATATTTCTTTAAAAATCAAGTAAATATGCCTCATTACTATTATCATTTGATTTTATTAAATTATATTTTTTTTCGACAACAAATTATTGTCTAAATTATTGTCTATATTTTTAATGATATTTATGTGATGATTATTTTCTATCCACTATAAAATTCTAAATTGTTTAATAACATTATTTATATTTAAAAATATTGTAAATTAAATTTCTTAGTACATTAAAACAATGTCTATGTTTTAATTAATTTTAAATTAGATGTGATTGATTAAAAAAACACAAATATAAAATCATGTATTTGCTCACTTGTAACTCTAAAATCTACATGAATTTCATACAAGTTCATTTATATTAAGAATATTATATCACATTAATATTGTCATTATACTTCATATTTAATAGATAAAGAAGAACAAAGGGAAGGAGTCCCTACCTAGAGCTACTAATTGGGATGAAATACTTACCATGAGCAAGGACTAGATTTCTTTACTCTAGGCCTTCTTAGATTTATTTTCAATGTATTTTTAGCAATCTATCACTATTACCTTTTGTGCTTTAAGTTGCTTGGTCTGGCCTCGTGGCCTAGAAGTTCAAAAGTTGTATCACGCTTCAAGTTAAATTGTCCATACAAGTGAATTTGAGTAGTTATTATTGAATGTAAACTTTGGTCAAACATATGGTTTAGTTGAATTCATTATAGCTAAATTAGCTATAGGCCCTACAAATTTAAATACATGCATATTTTAATATTCATTTATCAAAATTGGAAAAAAAAATAAAATCCATGCACTAAAGTTTCAATTTATAAATACACACAAAAGTTTTGAAGAAAAGAAATAAATTTTACCATAAAAAAGATCAATGTATAATGTAGCTGCATTTTTCAACATTTTATCAGTAACTGAATTATAGTGTCAATTTATAAAAATCTATATTTAAATAATTTTTTAATTTTTTAGAAAATGCAAATATTAAATATACTAAAAAATACACATTTTATTAGTTTACATCATTTAAAAATTTAAAACATATATTCTTTATTTAGTGATTCAAGTTTAAAAGTTGATCAGTGTTGGTTGTTTCCTTCAAATTTGTACTTTACTTGTATACTAAATACATATATAACATCACCTAGAAAAAAATACCAACAAAAAAATAAAATTAAAATTTGATGTTTTAACAACTGCTATTCACATTCAGCTGAATATCATGGGTTGAAGATTGCTTCATTCTAATCCCTTATCTTGGATGTGATTGATATTTTGAATTCATTTGATGAATTTTATATTTCTCATATTTTCAAGGAGGGTAATGGTCTTGCAAATTCCTTTGCTAATATTGGTGTTAGCGGTCATAGGAATTGGGATGAGAATGATCCCCTTTCTATTGAGGCCCTTGATTTTTTTAATAATGATTACAAAAAATGTTAAGGAGGGCATCAAATCCATTATGAATTGTGTTCACATGTCCTTCTTCATGTGGAAAATTATCCTTTAGAGTGATCTTGATTTGGATCATGCTTGGGATTTTGATAATTTGAGTATCCTCCATATGGGGCAGCCTTCAAGGTTAATAATTAGTCTCTGCCACCTTGTTGTTTTCACATGGATTGTGGGTAATTTTTTTCCTTTGTTCTTGAGGCTTCTTCTAATTTTCTGTAAAGTCCTCAAGCTCTTGGGTTTTGTTGAGTCTGTGATCATGGGTGGAGATAGAAACAGGGTTGAGTCATTTTCCTATGACACCTTGAAATCTAAGTCCAAAGTGTGGGAAAGGTTGAAATCTAAGTCCAAAGAATTGTTCAATTTATTGGATTGGGACTGACGGGGCTTGAACCCGCAACTTCCGTCTTGACAGGGCGGTACTCTAACCAATTGAGCTACAATCCTAACCAGAAACTTAGGCATTATGTGCTATTTCAACATGAACTATCTCTGAGCTTTGTCAACTCTTCTTGCATTTTAGGCCCTCCAGTGTTGGATTTATGGGTCTTTGCTTTTGTCTGAATGGCTTAGCATCTGCACTATCCCTCACCTTCAGTAGGGGTAGAACTCCAGGAGGTGGTTAGGGTGGCACGAAACCCCTCACCTATAGGAAGGGTAATGGGAGGACCACCCATGTTACGTAGAGAATCAACTCTTCCCACCGGCCTAACATCCTACCTGCCTAACCCCCAGTGAAGGATTGGCCCGTCGAGTAGAGAATCTAGCCGGCTATCCGTGGGTGGTGGAAGGAAGGGTCCTCCATGGCCCTTAGAATAGTAGGGGCCACATAGAATTGTAGGGTCTTCCCACTCACCCGAGTACTGTACGTGGGTGAGGGAAAGGGTTTGAGGTCCTCCATGTTCTCTGCTCCCCACTATCCAACCCCCCACTCTCCAAATCAAGAAGCTAGTAGGGTAGGTTAGGTTAGGTTAGGGTAGGGTAGGGTACAGCCCCTGAGTCCCTTGTTCACCCTTCCCACACCCCCAGTACCCTCCTTTCGGTGGGACTGGGTTTCCATCCCTTCTTAGCCGACCATCCCTTTATTCTCTTAGCCGACCCTCCATCCTTTTGTTTAGCCGCCCCTCCACTCCACTCCATCCTTTTGTCCACCCATCCTTTTGTTCATTTTCCATCCATCCATTTGTTCATTGTCCATCCATTTGTTTTCCCTCCTGGCATTGTCCATCTATTCTTTTGTTCTCCCTCCTGGATCACGAAATGAAGTTAGGTTAGTCAAGAAAAGCTCTACCTTGAAGAACTTAGGCTAGTCAAGCTCTACCTTGAAGTTAGGATAGTCAAGAAAAGCTCTACCTTTACTAACTCCTTGCCTCCGGTGAAGTGAACACGGGAAGGAAGGAAGTAACGACAAGCCAACTGGCCCTAGGAAAGAAGGAATGACTAGAAAGCCTCCCAACCGGGGAACCCCACCATCCTGAACCTCCGGGTGCCATGCCTTCACCTTGAGACGGGGGTGAGGGATGGATGGCCTAATTAGTTTCACCCCTGGGTGGTAATTAAGTATGGGTCCCTCCCTGAGGAGCTACTCCTACCTTCTATAGGGGAATAGTCTTAACCGGGGGTGAAGGATGGAAACATGAAATAGTCTTAACTAGAGGGGATGGCACTCACGGTGAAGGATGGCTCCTCCCCAGCCCACTGCCAACATATCTACCCAGTTACGGTTTTCCCTTCAACAACCCAACTTCTCAACTAGGATGGATGGCCCTAACTAACTAACTGAGCAAGCTTCACCCACGGTCAGATGAAAGTAACCCAACTAAACTAGATTGATGCTCAAGAAAGAAAGAAAGAAGATAGTTAAAGAAAGAAAGAAAGAAGATAGCTGGGCATGTATTATGAGTGGGCAGCACGAAGGCCATCAACAACTGTGTCACTAAGTGTAATGATCGAATGTCGTCTGTCGGGAAAGCCTAAGTGGAAATGTGGGATATAGCAACTTTGTTTGTGCAAACGATCAGATTGCTATAGGTTCCTTTCTTCTCGTCTGCTAATGAATTCATGACTCTGGCCCCTACTACACCATATAAAGGGGGGGCACTATAGAAAGGGTTGCATCCTAGTTTCGATGGGTGGCACTATCACTACCATTCGTTCAGGCCCATTGCTCAATAGTCTGTTCAAACCTAGGTAGAGAGGTAGGGCATTCAATTAAGGTACCTATTGAAGCATCTTTGAAGCATGATAGAGGTATCGGTTTTAGTTTTCCCAATGAAAGACTGACATGCAGAGCTAGGTTTTGTAGAGGAGGTGCACACCTAGGTTAGAGCCATGTGAAATGGAAATACTAAGTCACCAGCTCTCTTAGTCTGATAGAAAGCCAACTCCAATAATGGTGAAATAACCCATTACAGAGTAGGGCGCATGGGCCTAATAGAAGAGGCTCGGGCCCACTCGAATCACTTTCATATCTCTAGTTAGGTGAGACAGATGGGACATCGATTAAACCACTAACTAATGTTTAGCCCCAGATCTCCTATGCACCGAACAAGCCAACTTCACTGGGGGATAGAGGATATGATAGAGGAGATATGGGTATGTGCAGGATCATCATGGAAAAAATAGGCCCTTAAGTGGCAAAAAATTCAGAAAAATCAGTATTAGGAAACTTGACGTAAAAATTTGAATAAGTTATCTATATTATTTCAAAAATATGTAACAATAGAATCTGTAGAAAATTGAATGTAGTTTCTAAACTACTAGGTTTATTTAAAAATAAATAAAATCTATTTGGTGAAAATTTGAAATTTCAGTGCAGTAGTACTTAAATTTTTGGAAAAAATAAGAAGTAGGTGTCTGTCTGACCACCCTAACCATAATAAAATGATAATATTTTTTTATAAGATTTTATATATAAGTAGAGGACTCATGTCCGATGTTGCATATTTTTTGTAATTTTTTCCAAGTAAATAATTAATTATGAATTTTCTATTACAACTTTTAAAAAATATAAAAACTCTATGTCTAACCACCTTAACTTGGTCAAAAATTTTGAAATTAATATTTTTTTTTTAATCCTATAGTATGTGAAGCGTAGAATGTGATGCATGTTTTGGATTCCAAAAATGTGATACCAATTGAAAGTTATAGATATTTTTCAATCAACCTATTGATCAGGACTTTAGTCGTAATTCTAATAGAAAATAAATAATAATTATTTATTAAATTCAAATTAAAGCATAATTTATATTTGTGGAAAGCTGAGAATGTCCTCTAAAAACCCTTTTCGTTTCATCAATTTTGGGTAAAAAAAGTCGTCAGCCACATACCCTACAAATACCCATAATATTGCCACTTTTTGGTCCATCATGATCCTACACATACCCATATCTGAATAAACTAGCTGGAGATGGACCATGATGCACTAGGTACGAGGCTATCTACCTATTTCTGGCCCACTAATCATAGTCTAGAACCACACCTGATGAATCTATGATTTGGAGGATTGGTACACTGAATACACAACAAGTAATGGCGATTAGGTCTACAGCATGAGAAGCACTAGGCTACCCTATCTATAGTAGTAGGGGTGCCGGCGAAAACAACCCCCCTACTTATATAGCTAGGAATGAGCTATGCCTTCTAAGGTATTTGGCCATTGAGAATGAAGCATTAATGCGAAATGGATTGGATCGAGAAGACGAATGAGGAGCAAGATAGGTGACAACTCGAACCATTACAGCTTGTTCTCCATGCATTTGGTGTGCGCTGGAGGCCCGGGACATAAAGAGCTTGAGGTATTGGTGTGGAATTACGTGCATAAGAGGACTATCCAGCACTGGGGAATTTGGAGTTCAAAGTGCTTCCGCTTTGAAATCAAACCCTAACCGTGGGCAGCATATTGTAGATCCCGAGCTCGATCTAGCCAGCGGTGCGAGTGGCGAGGCCCTATAGATAGTGGGGGCTACTGCCCCGAAGCTACTTTAAGGTGCCCATATATAAAGGAGCAGAGCGTAGGGCAAGGTCAGCCATAATTCTCACTAGATCAAATGGATCACCAATTTTCTCACAGTTATAACTCTACTAGTTGGTACATGAGAGCATCGAAAGGAAAGTGGTTATGAGGATTGATGAAAACCACCACCGTTGAACTTTGGACACCAAACTTAAGTGGCCATTTCAAACATATCTTTCGAGCTTATATCAAGCAAATAAATTGTGCGCGAACTGGTATTACTAATAGAGCCTGAAACAGACTCGGTAATTGAGTTGTGTTGGCAGTCATAGGTACACATCTGATCTGTTGCATGAGCCATCCTATCTAAGTGGGTAGTCACCATCTGAATCACCCTTCTCTATCTTTCACGTCTCTCACATCACTTGATCGGGACTTTGGCCTATCTATCTAAGGTGCCTATACTAGCAACCGTTGATTGGTTGGTGCTTCCCAAGATTCAATCCCGCCTTGTCATCTCTTCTTCCAAATTCAAGCGGGGGGAGAACCATGCTGCTTCTGCTCAACTTGAGATGCTCAAACTGTGGCCGGAAACATCAATTGATTGCTAATGGAACTGCGTCTCTATTTGCACCTGTAGCTGCCTCTGCGGGATCTGTAACTACTCCAGGTTGTACCAATGAAGACTGGTGGGAATGAAAATGAGAAACAAATAGCTGCATAACTCTCCTTAGGGGCGGATATAAGCTAATCTATCTATCTGGCCAAATGAACTGATCAAGTTACCGCTAGCGGTCTCCATCCCTAGCAATTCCCTCCAGTACAATCCCTTCTATTATGCTCACAGAGGTTTTAGCAATAGGGGATAAAATGCATTCGATGCCTGCAGGTTTGCTGCGAGTCATTTGTTTGTTTATACCGGTTGATGTTTTCTCGTCAGCTTCTCCTTGAAACTATTCATCATCATGAAAGCAGGCACCCAGCTGCTAGTATAGTTGGAAGGAAGAGCTTGAATGCTGCTTACAACCTTGTTGAACAACAATAGAGAAGAGGCCTCAAAAATCTATTCCATGAATGACTCTCCGAAGAGAGGGATGAAACAAAAGTTGATGCCTTGACCCGAACACTATTACTACTATAAGATCAAATGCCCCAAGGCCATCAAAACTCCAACTCTTCTATTCATTCCAACCAGGTCATAGGAAGCGGCATTCAAAATGGGAACAACTGACATAGAGGGAAGAATGGGTAGAAACTATAGGACCAACTTTGACCATCAATTCTGGGAGAAGGCCTTCACTCAACACAAGGGCTGGATGAGAAGCCTTGCAGTCAAGTGCTTTTGGTGCAGTTTGATATGACGTAAATAAGAGATCGATCACCCATCTCCTCCACCATAGAATAGTAATGATATGTTGACTCTCTATGGGGGTATATACGCAACCAATCTGTGTTGGTATTTATAGTTGAGAGTGGGATCATCGGTTCATCCTGAATTATTTTCTCTAGTATTCTGATAGTTGGGATGTAATGGATGAAGGGAGTATGAGGGCTGGGCTATGTCCATGGCCAAGGCTTCCCTAAGTGACCTTTCTACCTCCCACCCACCCCAAAAGATCCGATCTTCACATTATGGTCAGGTACGAGAGGAATGGTAACATTATGTGCCGTAGATAATACAATAGATACTCATGCTACTCAATTGCAGTTGTATAGTTGCAGCTACTAAGTTGTCTCCATCTTGTGATCTTATCTCAACTTATGTGGCCGGTAAATGGTGGGCCATATCGGTAAGTGGAATGGGAACTGGTAATGTATCGAGAAAGGTAAGTGTCTCAAATGGTACGAATGCCCTATCCACCTATCCCAGCTGGAATCTCATGTACCAGATGTTCTCTCATTCTTTTTGCTCCTAGGCCCTATCTATAGCTATTATAAAGGGGTGGGGGGTGCCAATAGGTATTCTGGAATATTGGATTCTTTTTTTCCATTTTTTTGTCGAAGGCGTTGTATTTTCCAACAACAAGAAGGCGTCGTTTGCATCCTAAGAATTTTTGCAAGGCTCAGATAGTACACTAGTGTTGAATTCAGCCACGAAGTGGTTTACGAGTTGGTCAAATCCATAGATAGATCCTTTCTTGCCGAGGTACCAATCAAGTGCGTAATTGGTGAATGTCTTAGTGAATAGTTTAGTGATAGCTTGATCATTAACAAGCCAATCCGGGCCATGAATCATTTGATGTGTTCATCGGGATCTCCAGTTCCATCATATGTGATTGTAGGCACATGAGGCCCAATATCCATGTTAGCAATGTATGAGACAAGAGGTTCGTTTTGCCATGTCTGCATTGTTGGATTTTGGAATTGCCGAAGATGGACTAGTCCTAGGCGGTGGTAGTAGTATCCCTTGAAAAGGTGCATGAAGGGTTTGGTTCATCAACTATAGTTAGTATGCCTCTTGAGTGAGTTGGTCCACATTTCGCATCATCCGTTCCATAGCGGTGGTCTCCACTTGACATACGGATTTGTTTCAGAATATTGATGGGGAGGGGCAACTGGGCACTCATTTCACTTTGTTCAGCTCTTATCCCACCCTCCCTAATCTTTATACAATCTACTGTAAGATATCTTAGGGCCAAACGAATGATAAATTCTAATCTGCTCATAGAATAAAGCTGCTCGATTTGTAATAGAGTTGCTCGGATAGGTTCGTAATAGAATTGCTCGGATAGGTTCATAATATAGCTACTCGGATAGGTTCGTATAGCATACCACTCACTCGACTCTCTATCTATATAGTAACATGAGTGGGAACCACTTAAGTTCTAGGAATCAGACTTGACTTCATCTTGGCCGATCCCCTATATATCTATATGGCATCCTTTTCCTTTCCTAAGGATAGCCAACTGCCATATAGATATATAGGTAGACTAGAGACTAGTATGAATGACTATTGGTAATGTGGTCGACCTACTCTCTACAAATTCTCCCTCATAATTACAAACCACTCATCTTGCCAGATCTAATACCAAACTGAAGGGATGAAGTGAATCAGTGGATACCCTTCCCCACATCCGCTTCCTCTCTTCATATGCCCTCCCCAACTGTAGCTTAATTTTTAATATTAGACTGGTAGAGGTAGAGAGGAGGGGTGAGGAGCCCTATCTATAGTGGGGGGAGAGGAGCTAGATCAACAACCTCAGTGATCGAGAATGATGTTACATATATGATCTCGTGCATATGAATGATCTCGTCAATTGAGAACAATTGCTCCTCCCACCCAACAACTAATCTAGGGGAACTATGATTCATTATACTAGCAGGCCCCTACTATTCTATGGGCCCTTATAATATAGGGGGGTCAGTCAACTATAATGGGGGGTGGGGGGGCGGGTGGGAAACTCTAGTTCTGAGGGATGGGTGGGGAGAAGTAGTTGGGGGGGGTGGGGATATGTTTCCCCCTACCATCCATATTTGCCTTAGGTCTAGATGCGATAATTGACCGGCCATATTCATATTCTCTACGTCCTATAAAATGGTAGGGGGCGTGGGAGGGAATTATAGCTATTCTAAGGTGAGGTGAGGTATATTAGTTGTTGTGGGTTAGGGTGGGCCCCTACTATTCTATGGGGTGGGTTAGGGGTTGTTGTGGGATTGAGTTGCTCCATAGGAATGATCCAAAGGCGATAGAGTTGTTTGTCAAGGGCTGGCATAACAGGGTTTTGAAGTTGGGTGGAATTGAATTTGACATTAATGAAGGCCTTATTACGAGCATCAAGGGTCTATCTACTAAGGGAAGAAAAGTGTATAGAGACAAGAAGGATTCCAATGCTACAATGTAGATCTTCTTTAAAGGTGATGAAGAAAAGAAGCTTGATTGTGTTGAAAGTAGTGACTACTTATGCAGTTCTATCAAGGATCTATGTGGAGATATTGTTGAACTTATGAAGTATATAATGTTAGGGTTAGAAAGAAGATATCTAACAATTAAATGCATATTTGATCAATAAAATAGAGAAATAAAACACATAAAATTATAGCAGAAACAAGACAACATAGAGAATTTAATGTGGTTCACGGCTACATCCACAAAACTGTAACCATCCAATGATTTTATTATCCAGTGTAAAACATATTACAATCTCACTAATAATGCCCTACTGCAAACCCCATGAAAATCGTTTCTAAAAAGCTTTTTAGAAGCTTCTAGAATTAGGGTTTTACAAAGTCAGTTTTTTTTTTTGTGCTGATTTTTCCTTTTTCTGTGACAACACAAAAAAACCCTAGGAAGGATACATGAAGAGTGTATAGTATAGCATGATCAGTCACCACATACCAACAATCTCCCACTTGGAGATTTATTAGGCTCCACACCAACACAATCTACCACTTGGAGACTGATCCTGGATGACATTGCTGCACTTACAGCTCCCACTGGAAATAAGCACCTCGGACCCTACTGCTCTATTATACTTGAATTCAACCTTGAAGGCCAACCGAAGCTGAAGAGGAGCTCAACTTCTCCCTTGTCACTGCCTTCATAAACATATCTGCCAGAATGACATCTGTATGTATCTTTTCCAGCTTTACCTAGGTATCGATCCTCCAACACTGACCAAATGAAATGATATCTCAATTGTATGTGTTTGGTTTTAGAATGCAAGGAAAAATTCTTTGCAAGATGTATAACACTTTGGCTATCCATAAACAAGTAATTTTCACCTTGTTGTTTTCCCAACTCTTCCACAAAAAAGTTGCAACCATATCATCTCCTTTGCCGCCTCTGTTGTAGCAACATACGTTACCTCTGTGGTGAACAAACCAACCACCTTTAACAACCAAGAAATCCAAATCACTGTGGTAAATACATAGCCTGTGGCACTCCACCTGGTATCTATATCCCCTACCAAATCTAAGTCAACATAGCCTTTTAAATCAGTATTAGAGCCCCCCAAAACGTAAACATTTATTGGATGTACCTCTCAAATACATGAGAATCCGTTTTACCGTGTTCCAATGCTCAACTCTAGGGAGACTTATACACATACTAACAACTCCTACAACATGTGCAATATCTAGTCTCGTGCATACCATGGAGTACATTAAACTTCCTACAGCTGAAGCATATGGTACCTTGGACATTTTTTCTTCCTCCTCTTATGTCGTTGGACACATATCCTTAGTCAATTTGGCATGACTGGGAAAGGTGTGCTGACAAATTTTTCATTATCCATATGAAATATTTGTAACACCTTTTCAACATAATCAACCTAAGATAGAAACAATTTTCTATTTTTCCTATCTTTTGTAATCTTCATACCAAGGATTTTCTTTGCTGCCCCCAAATGCTTCATAGCAAATGAATTTGCTAACTGCTATTTTAACTCCTTTATGTGATCCATGCTAGACCCCGCTATAAGCATATCATCAACATATAAACATAAGATAATGTAACTATCATCATCTAACCTCTTAAAATAAACACAATGGTCTGAATTACACTGACTGTAGCCTTGCTTAGCCATAAAACTATCAAATTTAATATACCATTGCCGAGGTGCTTGCTTCAAGCCATATAGACTTTTCTTCAATTTGCACACTAGTTTCTCCTTACCTTTGACCTCAAATCCTTGTGGCTATTCCATATATATTTCCTCTTCCAAATCACCATGAGAAAGGCGATTTTAACATCAAGTTGTTCTAAATGCAAATATTTAGCAGCCACAATACTTAAAATAGTATGAATAGAAGTCATTTTAACAACTGGAGAAAATATTTCATCAACATCAATACCCTTTTACTGTGAAAATCCTTTACAACTAATTTGACTTTAAATCTTTTCTTACCTCCATCCTCCTCTTTCAACCTATAAACCCATTTGTTTGGTAAATCCTTTTTACTTGCATACAACTTTCATAATTCCTAAGTTTGATTTTTCAGCAAGGAGTCCATTTATTCTTCCATTCCATGTTCCCAATGAACCTTGGTATCCACTTGCATAGCTTCATCATAACATTCTGGTTCGCCAACATCAGTTAATAAAATAGAATACAAAGAGGGAGAAATTATTTCTGGAGGTCTACTTATCCTTGAAGATCGTCTAACATTCACTGGAGTTTTTGGTATTTGTTGTTGTTTTTGTAGAGAATGAGGAACCACTGGAACATCACTATTTGGTGTATCATCCAACATTACATAATCATTTTATTTCTTCTCATGCTGCTGCAACTAATCTCTATACAACACTTTCTCATTGAATATGACATCCCTGCTTCTCATAATTTTTTGATTTTCAAAATCCCAAAGCCTATAACCAAATTCATCAATGCCATATCCAATAAATATAGATTTCTTTTATTTTACATCAAGCTTGGTTCTATTTTCAGAATCTACATGTGCAAATTCTTCACAACTAAAGGTCTTGAGAAAAGAATAACTCACCTTCTTACCTATCCATGCTTCCTCTGGAATACCACAACCCAAAGGATTAGAGGGACCTCTATTGATTAAATAAAAAATAGTGTTTATAGCCTCTATCCACATGTTTAAAGGAAACCCAACATGCATTCTCATAGTCCATGCATGCTCCATTATTGTTATGTTCATGTGCTCAGCCACTCCATTTTCCTATGGAGTCTTTGGAACTATTTTCTACCTATGAATACCATTAGAGGAACAATAGTCTTCAAAGTCTTTGCTACAATACTCACCACCATTATCATATCTGAGACATTTTAACTTTTTACCTATCTCATTCTCAACCAATCTTCTCCATTTCTTAAAAGTTTCAAGTACATCAGATTTCTTCCTAAGGAAATAAATCCATACCTTCCTTGTTCCATCATCAATAAAAGTGACATAGTACTGAGGGCCCCTGAGAGAAGATACTTGAGCTAGCCCCCATACATCCATATGCACAAGCTCCAATTTCTCATCTTTCTTTTGCTTCCCATCCTTGAGAAAACTAACTCTCTTCTATTTTACATAAACACAACTTTCATACATCCATATTAACACATTTCAGACTTGGTAAAAAATTCTTTGAATGAAGTACTTTCATACATTTTGCACTCATATTCCCAAGTCTATTATGCCACAGTGCTGATTCAGAATCCATAACAACTGTTTGATTTTCTGCTTACTAAACTGCAACAACTGTTCCTGAACATTGATTTTTATCTGCAATAGCTAAAGTAGAAGGAACAACATGACCTGTACAAAGATATAAGGTGTCTACTTTCACACCTTTTTCTACCACTAAGGCACCTTTTGTAACCTTCCAATTTTTATCACTAAATGTAACAACACAACCTTCATCATCTAGTTTCCTTGCTGAAATTAAATTTCTTTTTAACTTTGGAACATGATTTACCTCATGTAGTAGCCAATGATTCCCATTCTATAGCTTAATCTTGATTCTCCCCTTTCCAACAATCTGACAGGGTTCGTTATCTCCCAAATAAACCAACCCAAAATCCCCTTGGACATAATCAAGAAAATAACTTCTATGGGGCATAGCATGAAATGAAGCCCCTAAATCTAACACCCAAGAATCATCAACATTATCAAGGGAAAGAATCAAAGCATCCTCATCAGATTTATTACTTACCACATTTTCCTCTTTATTGGTTTCCTTTCTGTCTCCTTTATTTTTCTGAGACCAACAATCTTTCTTTAAATGACCTGGCTTACCACAGTACCAACAATCCCTCTTGTTTCTAGATTGGGACCTTTTGTGCTTTGATTTTTCTCATGACTTCCCATGACTTCCAGAATTGTTTCCTCTCTCCTTTGTTCTGCCCCTACATTCTATATTCAAAAAATTGCATGATGTGGATGTTCCACCCGAGCTTTTCCTACGAATTTCCTCACTCAAAATAACACCAACAACATCATCAAATTTCAATGTATTTGAACCAGAAACATAATTGCTAACAACCATTACCAAGCTATTCCAACTTTTTGGCAAAGAAAATAGAATAAAAAGAGCCCTAACTTTTTCATCAAACTTTACATTTATAGAAGTTAATTGACTAGTAACCATATTAAACTCATTTAAATGATCAACAACTGACCCACCTTCTCCCATTTTCATATTAAATAAATGCTTCATAAGAAATACCTTATTCGAAGTGGAAGAATTTTCATATATAACTTTGTATGGTTTCCATCAACTCTTGAGTTGTCTTTGTTGTTGTAATATTGAATGCCACCGACTGTGCTAGGCATAAACAAATGGCTCCCAGTGCCTTTCCATCTAGAAGATTCCATTCATCATCACTCATTGTTGCCAATTTCTTGGCTATTCCTTCCAACAACCTCCATAAATCCTTCTGATAGAGATAATCCTCCATTTGCATCTTCCATAACTGATAGTTCTACCCATTGAATTTATCTACCTTCAATTTATCCTTGTCCACCATTGCTCCCACTTAACCATGAGATTCCCACTCAACCATGAGACCTTCCTATAGGGGATAACTAAAAACAACCCGCTCTGATACCACTTGTTAGGTTTAGAAAGTAAATATCAATAAAACAGAGAAATACAACACATAAAATTATAGCAGAGACAAGACAACACAGAGAATTTAACATGGTTCACCCAATCTGGGCTACATCCACAAAACCGAAGCCATCAAATGATTTAATTATCTAGTGTAAAACATATTACAATCTCACTAATAATACCCTACTGCAACCCCCCTCCAAAACCGCTTATAATAAGTTTTTTAGAAGTTTCCAAAATTAGGGTTTTACAAAGTCGGTTTTTGTTCTTGTTTTTTGGTGATTTTTCCTTTTCAGGTGATGACATGAAAAAATGGGAATTTTTTTTTCTTGGGAGCTGCCACCCTTGAACCCCCACTTTTCAGGGGTTTCCACCCCCGAACCCCCGTCTGAGGCCTGACCCGACTTAGACCCTGGCGAGGATACATGAAGAGTGTATAGTATAGCATGATCAGTCACCACATACCAACATATAGCCTTAGAAGGTCAGTTCTCTACTATTTCTAGTTATCATTTTTCCTTTTGAATCACTTTAGACACAAGAAGAAAGTTTCTTTTCCTTTCTATTTGTTGGAATCTTTGGATTCAAGTGGAATTAAGGATCACAAGCGAAATCCAAAAAATCCTGTGCTATATGTTGGTTTAATTCTCCTAATATCGGATCATGCCAAGTCTTATGTGGTTCTGAAGTAGCCTGAGATGGCTCCTAAAGGTAAGAAAAAGAAACTAGAATTGGAGTGTGAGACTGTGTTGAAGGAGGAACCTGAGAAAGTTCCTAAAGGGAAAAAGAAGAAAGTAGAATTGGAGGAGTCTAGTTCGAATGAGGATGATGATTATAAACTTGTGTCTGAGGATTCTATGGAAGTCTACTAGTAGCCCCTTGCTCCTGGTAAGAGTGGAAAAAAAGGTAAACCTGCCCCTTATTCTATGAAGTATGAAACTTGTAGTGAGGCGGGGTTGGTGACAAACCCTGTAAAATTGGGATAGGTGCTCCCTCAATCCTCATGAATGAAATGAAAGTTGCTACTAGGGAAAATATTTCTACACTCCCTGTGTCTGGGTTGAAGAGAAAAAAGGGTTTGAAGGATGGAAGCAACAAGAAGTTGGCTAAGTGAACTGGTAGCCCTATGCAGGAGAAGTTTGTTGATTCTCCTCCAAATATTGTTGACTGGTAGGATACAATGGATATCCCTGAAGAGGGGAGGGAGATGTAAAATAGAAGGAGGACTGTTGCAGATGAAATTGTGAGCTCTTTTGAAAAAATATAGATGTCAGTGGTTGGGGCTAAAGGGAAAGAGGTAATTGATAGCCAGGAATTGAATAGTGTCTCCTAGGAGGTAAAGCAGAGGTCATAGATGTGTTTAATTTTAACCGAGAGGATTTGCCTAATGTTTTGGGCCTTGCGAAGGAGGGTACTATCTCCCTATTTAGTTTGTTCAAATGGGCTTTCCATGAGTTTAATATGACCAATGTGAAGGTTCAGGGAGCTATGATTAAAGCTGGGGATACTTCAGAGTCCTCTCTATATGCTCAAGTTAACCAACTATTTGATGATTTAAAGATTGTTGCTAATGAGATGCTTAAGCTAAAACAATTTTTTGAAAAAAAGGATTGTGACCTTCGAAGAGCAGATGGAACAGGTTAACATGAAGTTGGATAAGATTGTTAAAGTGACAAAATATGTTATGAGGAATGAAACAAAGGGCCTTACTATCCTCAAAGAGAAGGCTAGGAAATGGATGGAGGAAGCTACAGGTGATAAGGACACTACTGGGAATAGGTAGTTGATGGAGGAAGATTTGGTTGGTAAGGTTGTTGTCTGGAATGTTGCTAGTTCACATGATGTTTTGACTATAGAGGTGGGTAAGTGCACCAAGATGGTTCCCAAAAAGGGGGCTTAAGTGGCCACTTTTTTCTGAAATCAAGAAATGTTGACCTTGGATGTGAAATTGACGATAGTTACACTCAAAATTTTGAGATGGAACAAAAAAAAGGATCAAAGTGCTCTGAGTCTAATTTCTAAACTACTAATTTATTTTGAAAATGTTTGAGATTAAGGGGTTCAAAAAAGGGATGTACACAAATTGGTGTTATTTTTGTCAGAAAAACATAACATAGAAACTCTTGTACGACCTGAGCATGGTGAACTTTTTTGTAGTATTTTTAAAATTGCTATAGTCAAAAGTTAGATAACAATATCTAGTTGATGCACAATTTTTCTGATAATTTTTTAATGAATATTTGAGTTTTTACTAATTTTCTAAGTGGGTACTTCCTAAAAAGAAGAATTTTGGCCGTGCTCCCCCTACAAATTTTGGAAAATAATTGATTTTTTTTCTTTTTTTTTTAAATTTGTAAAATGGAGTCTAGTTTCTAAAAATGTAATTTATTTGAAATTTTGATGAATGGTTAATTTATAACAAAAAAACCACCAAACACTACTTTTTAGCAAAAAAAGACATACAAACAAAAGAAATTATGGATGAAAGGCTTAACATTGTCAAAAAGTAAAAAAACATTACATCATTTGATAGCTAAGAGAGAACTTAACATTACCCAGGTGTTCAATTTTTTCAATATTGAACTAGATGCAATCTTGATGGTGAGCACAGACTCGATTATGTGAAAAATTGTAGAATTTGCAAAAACACATCTCTGGCCTTGTTGGGAATGCCCTCGAAGCCTTTGGGTTGGTATCCCATGGCATTTAATTTCACTTTTTTCTTTGCTTTTAATGCAAAATAATGCAAGCACATTATAATGCGAGCGCATTTTTTAAAACTTTTTTGAAAAGTGGCCACAAAATTGGTACCCAACTTCATGCACCCCCTAGGTAAGTGTTTTAAGGCTCGATGCTAGGACCCACAACAAAACTAAGCTTCAAGTTGGGGTCCCTGTCAAAGAGATTTATGAAGTTATGGATTTGCATCAGAAGATAATTGAAAGCGACATGGAGGTTGCTAATATTATGAAGAATCTATAGTTTTTATTCTTGTTCCTCCTTTTTTGGTAGTTGTTTTGGTGATGTTTTTCTATGTGTTGACTATTTGTTGATCTATGTTGTTATCTTTTGAAACAACTCCTATTCACATAAATAGTATTTTCTAAATTTGTTTAAAAATATCTTTGTGTAGATTATTTTTTAAATTAATATTTTTTAATTTGTTCTTTCTTAGTATTACTAAAAGTGGGTCATTAAGACCACAATATGAGGTTGATTGTCTTATCAAGAAAACATGTACTAAAGTTTATTTAAATTGAAAAATATATGATGAACTAGAGAAGGAATTTTATGTCAAGATGATATAATTTTTTTCTATTTTAGATAAATCCATGGTTAAGATAAAATGTGATTTCTAATTAAAACAACTATGCTTTTTTATTACACATAAATTTTTTAGATTTATTTACAATATTATAAGTAGGAAAAAAATCAATGCACTAAAGTTTTAAGTCATGAATACAAATAAATAATTGAAGGAAAAAATACTATATAATGAGTGATGTCCTAATTAAACTTATTTTATTGTATTTTATCAATTATTAATTATATTGTTAATTTTATAAAATAATATATCTAATTTTTACTTTATTTTTTAATTAAAATTACATTAAAAACACCTTTAATTTGTTTAAATTATTTTAAAATTCAAATCATATATGCCACTTTCTAGTGATTCAAGTTGAAAATTTAGATTAGTTTCATCCATTTAGTTTTCAAAAGTGTGACACAACTTTGGACATTCACCCATGGACAAAAAAAAAAATCAAAATACCATACTAAGAATTCTCATGAGCCATGCCTTATTTTAAACTCATTATTTCTCATTTACCTCTTTTCAAAATATGCTTTATGATATTCTATAACATGTATATCATAAGTGGGTCAAGATTCCTAGTCCACCTTTTTTCTCCTTATAATCACATTGTTACATGTATCAAAATCTTTTACTAAAAATTTCATAGATGCTCTTACACATCTTACATAGCATTATGATATTATATATTCTTACATACATATCATATGAGGAAATAATAAACATGGTATAATCACCAAGTCATAAGTGGGATGCCCTTTTCCATGAGGGTACATAAAATACTACTAGTTAATAAATAATTAAATTTAATTCAAATATTACCACTTATTATTACGATTAATGTGCCATTAGCCTTCCAATCCTATGAATATTTCATGTATCTTCAATTCTCTTAGAATTTATGCTTGGATTCGTAAGGTGTAATTGGAAAATAATTTGTAATTAATATTCTCCAACAATCTTAGAATTAGTTATTATATGTTCATGAAGGAGGTGGAGTTGGTAGTGGTGGTTATAAATTTATCTTTAGTAAATTTTACAACATTGACATTATAATTGTACAGTATCGTAAAATTGAACCCTGTGGTAATTTTACATGCACATTTAGGTCCACCAAATTTATGGCAAAAACCTATAAGTTAGAATTTAATGATTCTGACTTCATAGGTGAAAATGATTAAGCACTGGCAACTTGAATGCTTAATTTTTGTAAATTTTTGGTAGGACACCTACATGATGCATACTTATCGCCATAATGCACAAGCATCCATGAAAATTTTGAGATTCAAATGTGAATATTTCACATGTGTTACCTATGACACATGTCATAGTGGCAAGGATGCATGTGCAATGGATCCTTCCTCTCATGTAGATTCTAAAATCTCTATTTTCACTCTTATTTTCAAAAGAAAGCTCTCTTGAACAACTTCTTGATCTTTTTTATGTTCTCTCTTCCTCTCTCACTCTCGTAGCAAAGCTCTACCGAAATAATCTCTCAAGAAATAGTCAAGTCTTCTCTTGCATACAAATATATCACATCCATCAATCCAAGAGGGGAGCCATAGGCTATTTGTAATTATCTCTTGTTATCTTATCTTTTCTATTTGATCTCATCTTTTACATTCATGAATTATAGGTGTTATCCTCCTCACAAGGTTTTTTTCTATCACATATCTTTTACATTTGTAATAAGGGTTCTCCTCCTTTGTGGGGTTTGTTTCTACCATGGGTCTTTTTATATTTACATTTCATCTATCACGATCCTATCTGAATATCCATGGAGGTGGAAAAAGTAAAATAAGGGTTTTACTAAGGCAAACCCTAAAACATCCCCCAACATTTTTCTCTTTTTTTGTGTGTAGATGAGTAGGTTTAGTAAGATGTGCACTCTAGAGTTGGGGATCTGATTGTCTATTTTATTAGAGAAGTCCTCAGGCCATGTTGTCATCCATGGCCAAGAGCTAATCCTCTTGAAAGTACAATGTCAAGTTTCTATACTTTTTATTTGTGTATGCCAGATAATTTAATTCTCCCATTCACCTATGTAAGTGAATGATTTCATTATTATTGTCATTTGTAATAATTTTTATTCAATTAGATTTTATAGGCATCCTTTATTCTTTATCCTACGACTTGAGATTTGATATTTGATGTAATTTGTAACGTACTAACCCTTATTGAAGTAAAAATTTCTAAATTTACACTTTATGAGTAAATAAACTGAGTAAAAAATCAATGCAATAAAAAAATTTCTTTTCTTTATTGAACAAGATGCATTAAATAATACAGCAAATATTTTCTTTTCATCATAATAAATCATAAGTTACATCAATACAAGAATGCATACATTTACATACATAGCTCAAAGAGCTTTAAAACAAATAGTTGTAAGATGGTCCAAGATCCTTCCTTTCAAATCTTGGTTCTTTTGTTTCCTGTTGTGGAGGAGAAGCATCACTCAAACACTTTTCCACCAACCACAGACTCTTAATGTGGTCCCCCACACATCTATCATTCGATATATGACTCTTCCCTTCGATGAATAGATTGGTAGAGTAACCGATAATGAAAACCAATAGAGCATAGTGTTGTGTCATACATAACTAGAAATTGTAATCCCACAATCTCAAACTAGCATGTAATACTGGACTATGGTGAACTGACAGTGTAGTCTCGGTAGTCACACAATCCATAGTGGAGTCTCAAAAATTACACTATTTTGGCCAAAGTGTTACATTCAATATTCCTACTAAGAGTCATCTATCACATACACTACTCAAGGCCGATTTGACTTAAGGCTATCTTAAACTACGCATAGGTATTATCCTTCAATGGATATTCTGTCACCCCAAATTAACCTACCACCATTTTAATCTACTTGGAATGAATCTACTTAACAAGTAAGTACACAGGCTCCATCCCATACTAGATTAACTATCCTAGGAGTAACACAAGCTTTCCTATTTAAATCATTAACTTTAGCTGAGTGTACCTCAAGTGCCTCTTGTATTCAATCAAGCCTAGTATATAATATCTATGATATACACCAAACTCCTATTATGGAGTACTTACAAGCGCAACATAAAAATAGCATAAAAGCTTCAATTTCCTTTTCAAAGACACTCTCAAATACTTCTATTGCACAAACTGAAAAATAAATTTCAAGCAATCATAGAATACATAACATTTATAAGTAAATAACAAAGAAGAAGAGATCCTCATGCCTATTATCACTTATCCAAATTAATGATAGCAATGCAACTCTCTCCAACAATAATTAACTTGATATTCAGCTTCTCAAGAATATCAAAATATATCTACCTCACTTGTTGATAACTTACTTCTCTCAAAATATAAACTCCTCACAACTATATGAACTTACTTCCATTCACTCTCTCAATGCAAAGCAAAGTATGCCTGGGAAAATATAGAATTATGAAATGAAAAAGATGTGTAATCTCTTGAGGAAATGTGTCCCTCACAAATGAAAAGGATCAGCTATTTATAGAGAAATCTAGCAACCTCAAAGCCTATAGTTTAGGAATGTAAAATGAAAACAAGCTTCATGCAAAGAAACTCAACAATAAGGTGGTGATCAACTCAGCTCAAACTCAGCAAAACCTCCTATAGATCGACTTGCATATTTTCTAGTAATCCAAAGACTAATTCAAAATGCACATGGAGAATTTGAATTATACTCCAGCAAAGACATCTACAAAAAATTGTTTCAAGTGGTGGCACCAAAGCCTCTAATCCTCTATCAAGTTGGCGTAGTTTATTAATGAAGAGAATCGGTGAATATTAAATATGTAACACATAGCACTCATCAACTAAATTCAAGGAATGCGTTGATTTAATCATTTAAGGACATTGGACAAAGTCAACATTTCTTTTCATCACCGTGTTGACCAAGTCTAGGTTAGCAGTTAAAACATATTCATATACATGTTTTGATGTACATGACATGGTGAGTGGGATTCAACTTTACTTCACAGCTGTAAGCATTTCCAAATTGACTTCCATTCTAATAGTCATTGATGACTATTATCAGCCTGTATTTTCGTGATTGCTAACATCTAAATATAGACTTTATAAATCAAATTCTATTGAATAAGAGATAGCCGAATTTTCTAATTCACATATAATATGATAAATATATATTATTATTATATATATAATATATTATATACATATATATATATTTAAATACCTTAATGTATTTATATATATATATATAAATATATATGTGTATATATAAATATATATATATATATAATCATTTAATATATATTTACATGTAATATATATATATATATATATATATATAGAAGAGTACATGCATTATTGTATATAACAAACACATTATATTGAATGTGTGCATATATATATGTATAAATGTATATGCCTCTATGTACATGTATAAGTAGGTATATCATATTGATGCATCCATATAAGCATATGTATCCATTTTTCAATGTACACATGTATTGATATACATATACATATGGATACATGTATATACTATACATATATATACATTTTCACATCTGATTCACATATAGACATTCACGATTACCATCATATTGATAAGTGTTTATGTGTGGTACATCTATACATATGCATCTATGTGTCATTTGATCCTATTGACACACATGTGCATATATATACACATAATTCCACGTATGTCTCACTTGTCAGTATAATCATAGTAATACAAGAAATATCACAAAAAATTAACTAGATAAACATCACCCAATAATGCATGTAGTAGCAAACAAGACTCTCAAATGCAAACATATCAGCTAAGAATGACTTACCTACTACCCACAAACTGACTCAACTCAATCATTCTAATGTGGTGTGTGTATGCTCAGATAGTTTACTTTTATCAATTACCTGACCAAGATCTTCTCCCGAGTGATACTTCCCCTCTGCTTGGAGGAATGGAACACATACTTGCATCCACTAACACATGCTCATGATAGTCAATTGTTCATAACATATGCAGTATCCATAAACATTTCCAAATTTAGAATAATAATAATTCAATAACCTTTCATTCACATATTTGCAATATTTCACCAAGAATAACATCAACTGAGATAACATCATATTGATAACAAGGTACAAACATATTTTATTCATCTCCAAAATTCACATTACATTCATATTTACCCTATGTAGTAATAGTAAACATTATCTTCACATTTGGGGTGTAACATACTCCCCCTCTTATGAATCATCAACCTCGATGACCTTTAGGGATTATTAAAATATAACAACTAACAACACATTATTCAACATTCTCAAAAGCATAAAGAATATGAGGAAATTTCTATTGAATTTCTGCATAGTCCTCCCAGGTAACCAAGTCTTCTATACATGTACTGGTCCCACTAGAATTTGCATTGCAAGACCTCTTTGTTACACAAGTGTACCATACATGTTCCTAGCACCTTAACGGGCTAGAGAGTTACTACTCTAGGGGCTCATACTTGTAAAGTAGTACAATCAATTACATGATTATCCCCTAGTATATACTTTTTAAGCTAGGACACATGGAAGAAATTATGCATTCTGGCAAGAGCTGGTGGCAAAGAGATTCGACAGGGTACTAAATTCACTCCCTCTAGAATTTCAAAAGGTCCAACGTAATGTGGGGATAACTTAGAAGAATTTCCAAATTTAATGGAGCTCTTGTGAGATTTCACTCTCAACAATACTTTGCCACCTAAGGAAAAATTATGGGGCACTCTCTTAGCATTAGAATAGCTTTTCTACCTATTGTTAGCTTCAGCTAACCTCTACTTAATAATCGTAACTTGCTCATCCATTTCAGCCAACATTTTTGTCCCAAAACTTGATCCTAAAGTTTATCCCAACTTATAGGAGTTCAACACTTTCAGTCATACAAAGCTTTGAATGGAGCCATCTTTATCACAGAATGATAAGAGTTTTTTTAAGAAAATTCAACTAAGGGTAAGTAATCCTCCCATTTGTACTATTGATCCATGCAATACATCCTAAGTAGGCCTTCTAATACTTGGTTTACCCTTTCAGTTTTCCCATCTATTTCTGGATGATATGCTGAGCTAATATTTAACCAAGTCCCTAGTGCAGAAAACAAGGTTTTCCAAAACCTAGAAGTGACTTGTGCATCCCTATTTGAAATAATATTTTCAAGAATCTGATGCAATCTAAACACTTCTTGCAAAAAAATTCTTGCTATGATAGGTGCTCCATCAGTTAGGTTCCTTGGTAAAAAATGTGCTACTTTTGTAAGCTTATCTACTACCACCAGAATGGCCTTGTGCTTATTCCTTGACATAGGCAATCCCTACACAAATTCCATACTTATGACTTGCCACTTCCTCTCTGGTATATTGTGTGGGTATAACAATCCTGCAAGATGATGATGCTTAGCTTTCACTCTTTGACACTCAAGACACCTTGCCACATAACTAGTGACATCTCCCTTCATTCCCTTCTGAAAGTATAATGGTTTTACACCAGCCATCATTTCAATCACTCTAGGATGTCCAGAGTATGGTGCTTCATGTATTTCCTTCCATACTAGATTTATTAATTTCTTTATGTCAGGTACATACATTCTACCCTTATATCTAAGTAATCCATTAGGTTCAAATTGAAAACCTTCATACCTAGAATCTTTTGGATTATCAGTGAGTGCTTGCTTAACTTGCAAGTAATATCATCCTCCTTGCACTTTTGGAGTAATTTCCCTTTGAAATTGGTTTGTATTGCTACTAAGGAAGCAACGTGTCATCTTCGACTTAATACGTTGACAACCCAATTTTCTTTCCCCTTAATATAACTGATATTAAAATCATAGTTAGCTATTAACTCTAACAATCTTCTCTATCTTGCATTCAGATTAGGTTGAGTAAAAAGGTACTTTAACCCATTATGTTCAGTTTTCAACTCAAAAGGTTTTCTTAGCAAATAGTGCCTCCACATTTTCTATGCATGAACCACAACTACTAGTTCTAAATCATGTGATGCATAATTCATCTCATAAGGTTTCAGCTTCCTAGATTCATAAGAAATTACTTTCCCATCTTGCATCAGTACACCTCCTAACCCTTCTCATCATGCATCCATGATAACCATAAATTTACGTTCATGATTTGGTACATTTAAGATTGGTGTGGTGGTTAGTTTTTCTTTGAGTAGGTCAAAATCCTCTTGACACTTCTCAGATCATTCAAGCCTCTTTCCTTTTTTTTTGTAAATAAGTAATTGGAAAAGTGATCTTAGAAAAGTTCTCAACAAACTTCCTATAATACCTTTCCAGGTACCTTCTCATAATATTCTTTTTAGAAGCAACCCTAGTAACTCATCTAGAAACACATTTGAAAATTTCCTCAATATTCGATACTTCTCCATATCTGATTTTCCAATTTTGTCTATTTCGCCATCTTCTAGTTCTTGTAAACTTTGGTACTCAAGATCAATAGTTTCCTTCCCAAGTTCTTCAATCTTTATGGTGAAGATTTTACACCCTCTCTTCTAAGCTCTTATAAGTTGCATTTCCATAATTTTTTGAATCCTAACCTCTCTAGGTATCCCTTGGAATTTAACTTGATTTCCAAAATCATCTAGGCATTCTACAGTCTTTGCATGGAAATCTACTTTAGCCCTATGTTTCCACAACCAATTCATTCCTTGTGTCACACCCTAAATTTTTCACAAAGGGAAAAAACACAACTAACAATTTTTTTTGAAACAAAGCTTATAATGACGTGACAATTGATAACCATGCATATGCATGGTGACACACTATACACTTTAGGTGAAGTTGCTTGTGCAACTCCACCATTGATACGCCACTCCATAACCCTATAACTACTTGACATTTGCAATTGCTACCCATATTGGTTACTACTAAACCTCTATTGATACCCTTAATATTGCATTACGATAGTTGATGATACTACTACTCAAAAATAAACCCGAAAGAGAGGATAAATTGTAATTGTGCTTTTATTTATTTATTTTTCATTCATTTGAATTCATTTATCCCATATATGGGACAATTTAAAATTGTAATAATTAGAGTTATCCTTTACACTAAATAAATTATTTCCCATAATTAGCCTTTAGCAATATATTTCTTATTAGTGAATATACATATATATTATAACAATAAAATATTCATTGTTGTTTTCTTTATTTTTTTTAAAGGCATGACAAAAATTCTTAATGAAATACTTAACCTTTTTACTGTTTTACATACTCTTATTTTACTAAGATCTTTATTTTAAATTTACTAAGATATTTATTTTTAATTTACTAAGATCTTTATTTTTAATTTACTAAGATCTTTATTTTGAAATTACTAAGATCTTTATTTTAAAATTTACTAAGATAGATTTATTTTAAAATCTACAAAGATCTTTATTTAAAATTTACTAAGATCTTCATTTTACTAAGATCTTTATTTTAAATTTACTAAGATCTTTATTGAAAATTTACTAAGATCACTAAGATATTTTATTTAAGATTTACTAAGATCTTTATTTCAGTTTACTAAGATCTTTATTTAAGAATTTACTAAAATCTTTATTTTAAAATTAGTAAGATCTTTATTTTAAAACTTACTAAGATCTTTATTTTAAAATCTACTAAGATATTTATTTAAAATTTACTAAGATTTTTATTGAAAATTTACTAAAATCACTAAGACATTTTATTTAGGATTTACTATATTTAAGATTTACTAAGTGGGGATGTATCTTTATTTCTTTTTTTTTTTTCAAAAAAAACTATTTAAATGTAAGAATGAGTTGGAGATTTCTAAGGTTAATGTGATTATTACTTACGTGAGTTTGTTTTATTTTCTTCTTTTTTTTCTCTCATATGACTAAGCTATTCTTTTTCCACATTAGCTACTATCGTAATGCATTGAAAATGATACTTTTTTTAATTGATAATTTCACTAAGTCACTATTATAATGCGATACTCCTTGAAGCACGAAACAAGATTAGAAATGTTACCAAAGCCTATGGTATGATATTTTTTTAGGGGTTGACATAAATCAAGCATGCCTATAGAGTCATCCCATCAACCTACTGTTAATATTTATTTCTACACATGTGCCAACAACCTATCTGTATCTCTTTATCGCAAAATTGATGATGTTGGGAATGACAAGCTTCTGTAGTAACTACAAAATTTATAGCTGTTAATACTATTGGTTGTGATCCTGAACTGTTGATTTTTAGTTCCTATGGACAACTCTTGCTCTTCTAGGGTTTTTCACCTAAAAGGAGAGAGATAGGAGCAAAAATGCTAACGCTTCATTCAAATAATGTTATGTGTGATGTTTTCTAACCTAAATGAAGTTAACTCAATGCAATTGATTGATCTAAATGAATGAAAATGAATGCAAAAGTGAGATTTAAGCTATGTTTGAAAACACATTGTGTTATGCAACAATGAACTAAATGAAGAAAATATGCAGAACAAAAAGAAAAGGGATGAATTTGAGTGCACTTGGGAAAAATCTAATGAATTTGGAATGTTGTGGATATTGATTGAAATCACTGATTTTTCACAGTGGGACTCATTCAACCATAGTGGCGAATTAGTCCTCCTCCTAGTGAAAAACTGTCGGAAGCAAGTTTCTATCTGTGGGGATCCAAAATCTGACAAAATTTAGATTTTCAGTCCTAAGGTGGGACTCATTCACCACAAGTGGCAAATCATTCCTCTTAAATTTTTGAAAAATTAGGAGACAACTCTACAACACCAGATCTTGAAATCATTGCTTGTAAGGTTGTCGAAGTCAATTCTGCGGGAAATGGACAAAAAACCTTCTCCAAGCTTGAAATAGACTTGAGTTGACTTGAAGCACCTAGTTGACTTGTAAACCAATCTTCAACACCAAAAAGCTTGTCAAATCTGCATACCTAGGTTTGCAAACAAACATGCAATAGGGGAAAAATGGTTTAAGGTTAGTGAATAGGGGTTTTCCTTGGTCAAACCCCACTTTTGGTAATCAAACCTTTAATAAAATAATGAAATGCAAAAGAATGATAAACTAACAACATGCAATTGCTATTAACTTACCAAACCCTTGATGATGCAAGTTTGAAGTAATGTCAATGGCTGCTTCAAAGTGCTCGAATAGTGCTTGAAAAGATGTTGTAAAATGGTTAAATGCTTGAGTAAATAGGTGAATAACTGAACTTGATGAATGGGGATTGTAGGAGATGTAAAATGAGATGAAAATCACTGATTTATGCACACTTGTGCCTTAGTTATCCATTCATACCTCATCACAGGCCGACATCAAGTGTTTTTGAATAAAATCGCAAAAGGAAATTTAAAATATTTTGAATCTGGGGCCAAGGGGGACTCATTCACCACCCATGGTGAATGGGTCCCACCTAGGACCTGAAAATGTGTGTCCACAAATATGTTGTATTTAATGTTGTTTGTTGGGATAATACTTAAAAATACACTTAATTAAGCATATGAGAGCATAAAGGGGTCAAATAAAGCATGAGAAAGGGATAAATAGTGAAGATATGCCTAGAAAAGTGTGAAATCTTGTTAAAAGACTTTAGAACACTTCAAAATAGGACTTGTTGATGAATAAAAAGGTGATTTTTAGGTGAATTGTAATTAATAGAGTCTAGAAGAATGTAGAAATGTCTTACAACACTTCACAACACCTTCACAAGACGTCATTCTTTGAATTTTAGTACTTAAATAAGCATGTTCAAGCCATGTCACAACATAAAATAAGAGAAAAATAGTTCCAACACCATGAAAAAAGACCTAAAAGGCCATGAAAATGACAACGGGCCATTTTTCTATGGCACATTTAGCCCCCACTTTAGTGAGAGGATGAACTTGCTTCAAACTCACACTAAAGTAGCCATGAACATCGAGAGGAGGGTTCAAATGCACTTACATTATCAAGATGGAAGACAACAATCAAGAGGGATGATCAAGCCCCCAAGATGAAGATACCATGGAATTTACTAAGCATAAGAACATAGGAACACACAAGTGTTGAGATGAATCAGATGAAGCTTCGATCGTCAATTCAACTAGTTGTGGATTAGATCTAGGTTGATTGTTTGAAAAAGAGAATGTCTACTCACTCTAGGGTGAAAAAACACATGATATTCCGCTAGGTGAGAAGGGCCAAATTTACTCACTCTGGGGCCACAAAACTAGTTGTCTGCGGGGTGAGAAAGCCCAAAAAGGTAAGATACATATGCTAGTTTGTATGCACTCACAAACACAAGTGGCTATAGGGAAAAGTCATGTCGCTAGGTGGGCTTCCTGCTCAACCATATTAAAGTTATACCCGTTGATAACTTTAAGAAGGTGCCATAAAGAAAAATGCTCATGAAAAAAAAGAAAGGTACCACTGTCATGCAAGCTGCATTATGCAAGGTGGAAAAAAGTGAAAAATGTAAAATGAAAAAAGTGTAAAATGTAAAAGAAGTTCAAAGGACTCATGTTCAGTTCATGCAAGATCAGTCACTTAGGGAACATTGTATCTAATGTCTCCAAGAGAGGACCAATACAAGAATAGTATATTTGCAACTTAGGGGATGCAATACGTCACATCAGACCACCAAGAGGAATGTAATATTCTTAGAAAGATCATAATTATGAAGGACATCGCACCCAATGTCATCCAGAAAGTGACAAAAACATTACTTAAATGACAAGGATGCACTAGGAACCAAGAATCTAAATGAATTCTAGTAATTTATGCCCCCCACTTTAAAGGAATTGCTACACATCATTCTATGAGAAATTACTTTAAAGTAGAGAAGGAAAAAAATGCAAAGAAAAAAGAAAACAAGACATGAGAGCCAACTTAGAAAGCCCTATGCCAAGTAATATGTTTTGAAGTTAGGCTATGTCATGTCAAGGAAATGAAAAAAAAAAGAAAGGGAGTTTCCCCCCAGAAAAGAAAGCACACCAAACACATAAGGGATCTATGGATTTAGGGTCAATATGTTTTTTGCTACAATGGTGTTTATGAAAGAGTGCAAAACTATCATCATTCCCTAAAGCACATAGAACTAAAATAATAACACAAAGAGAGAGGAAAAAAATGAAAACAAAAGTCCATTTTTGGTCAACATGGAAGAGACATTGCGGTCTCAATGATTTGCATCATCCCCAAAAGGAAAACACAAGAAAAACGAAAGAAAACGAGAAGGCGAAAGAAAATGTAAAAGGATTTGGGTGAACATGAAGGAGACATTTCGGTCTCAATGCCTTGCATCATTGCCAAAAGGAGAATAAAAAACAAAAAGAGAAAATGACAAAGACCTTGTTGGTCAACATGGAAGAGACATAGGGTGTCTCTATGGTTTGCATCATCCCCAAAAGGAAAACACATAACAAATGCGAAAAAGACAATGTACAACATATAGAAGAGAGATACAAATAGAAGAAGTGTACGAAGAGAGAGAAAACATCAAACACACGATATGGGGGAACATGATACACACATGAAAATGAAAAGGAACAAGTAATGCAAATGTAAGTCAACCATTAACTAAGTTATTGGTTGCTCAATCTTAAAAATATAAGGAAAAAAGGAATAACATAGTTAAGAGACAAAGGCAAGTGCATTACAAGGACAAGGCTAATAGCTGCTTGCCTTCCAAAAAGTGTAAAGGAAAGAATGAGCCAAGGTGGGTGATGTGAAAGAATCATGCAATAGTGAGAATAATGAATTCTACAACTATGGCCTGACAAATGGGTTTATATTGTTTTAAGGTATGACAGGGAAGCAATCGGTATCAGTGAAGTGATACTTACCCAATATTTCCTTCAATGTCCGACATTCTTCTGTTCGATGTCCAAGAATCCAATGATATTTGTAAAATGGGATGTTAGAGTCTTTCAGACAAATAACCAACCTATTCATAGGTGGTAAAAGTATAATACCTTTATTTAAGAGTATTTGAAGTCTCCTTTCACATTCTGGTGGAGGATGTGTGGGAAACTTGATCTTTTTGAGTTTGTAAGGTCATTTTCGCTTGCTAGATTCACCTTGTTCATGACTAGAAGGAGGAAGAGGACCCATAGGGATCCTAACATCCTTGTCATTAGAAGGAGATAATGGTTGTTCATGTGGAAGGAGAATGTTTAAGTTAGGAGGAGCATTCAAGATCATTGTGCCAACATCCTGAAGTCTCCTAGGTTGAAGAGGATGTCTATTAGGATGAGAAGGATCTTGATATCCTAGTCTTGTGTGTGCTTTGGTTGATTGTTGTTCAAGAATTTGATGGATATCATGTTCATGTTTTGTGTCACAACCTTGTTTACTTAAGATAGTGAATCCTTTACCATATGTCTCTTCAAGGTTGATAGAAGTGTTTGTGGCTTTGTGATCACAAAAGTGTTGTGAATGTGATTGGTGAGAGGAACTAGTTCCACTTGAGGGAGGAACCTTAGGTCCTATAGTGACTTCAGGATGTAAGTATGCAAAGTGATCAGGAGGTGCAATAGTGGGAAGGTCTTGTGACCTCATGGAGAGATAAAAGGTTGCATTTGCTTCTAGGTTATCAAGGAAATCATTGTAGAACTTATTCATGCTAGCATCATCTTCTCCAATGATGTCTACTTCATGTGGAGGAAAATCATGAGGAGTTAACAGAGCATGAGGTTGTTAAGGTCATTAGGGTCACAACCAAAGGCACAATGGACATGTCTACCAATGATTTTAATGAATTCCAAAACTTATTGAAACAAAATGCCATGATGCAAATAAACTAAAATGCAATAAATGATGAAAAAAAAAGAATCTGTAAATGAAAGAAAAATGAAAGAATAGGAAACTGTAATGTAGAAAAATGCCAAAAAGATCACAGAAATGTTATTTAAAAAGTGCAGAGGGACTGATTCGCCCTCAGTGGCGAATGAGTCCCAGTATGATGTTTTTATGTGTTTTTAAGAATTTTTAAGATGATTTATTATTATAAAAAATGCAATAAAAGAAGTAGAATGCAAATTTTTACTTTTGTTAATGAGATGCAATACAAAAATGAAATCTAAATGAAGTTTTCACTAATGCAAGTTAAAAAGTCCTAGAATGCAAAAACAAAACAATGTACTAATTAAATGTTAATGTAAATGTAAACTAGGATGCAATATGCAAATGAAATCAGAAATTCAAAGTGCTCAAAAGTCAGGTTCACCAAAATGACATGTTGATTTTTTGGCTCTTATGGACAACTCTTGCTCTTCTAGGTTTTTTCACCTAAAAGGAGAGAGATAGGAGCAAAAATGCTAATGGTTCATTCAAATAATGTTATGTGTGATGTTTTCTAACTTAAATGAAGTTAAATAAATGAAATTGTCTGATCTAATTGAATGAAAATGAATGCAAAAGTAAGATTTAAACTATGTTTGAAAACACATTGTGTTATGCAATAATGAACTAAATGAAGAAAATATGTAGAACAAAAAGAAAAGGGATGAATCTGAGTGCATCTGGGAAAAATATGATGAATCAAGAATGTTGTGGATGTTGACTAAAATCATTAATTTTTTACAGTGGGACTCATTTTCCTAGGGTGGAAAATTAGTCCTCCTCCTGGTGAAAAACTATCAGAAGCAAGTTTCTATCTATCGGGATCCAGAATCTAACATAATTCAGATTTTTAGTCCTAGGGTGGGACTCATTTTCCATAGGTGGGAAATCATTCCTCTTTTGAATTTCTAAAAAATTAGGAGACAACTCTACAACACCAGATTTGAAAATTATTGCTTGTTGGGTTGCCGAAGTCAATTCTACGAGAAATGGACAAAAAACCTTCTCCAAGCTTCAAATAGACTTGAGTTGACTTGAAGCACCTAGTTGACTTGTAAACCAATCTTCAACACCAAAAATCTTGTCAAATTTGCATACCTAGGTCTGCAAACAAACATGCAATAGGGGAAAAAGGGTTTAAGGTTAGTGAATAGGGGTTTACCTTGGTCAAACCCCACTTTTGGTAATCAAACCTTTAATAAAATAATGAAATTCAAAGGAATGATAAACTAACAACATGAAATTGTTATTAACTTATGAAACCCTTGATGATGCAAGTTTGAAGTAATTTCAATGGCTGCTTCAAAGTGCTTGAATAGTGCTTGAAAAGATGTAAAATTCTTAAATGCTTGAGTAAATAGGTGAATAAGTGAACTTGATGAATGGGGATTATATGAGATGTAAAATGAGATGAAAATCACTTATTTATACATAATTTTTCCTTAGTTACCCATTCATACCTCATCACAGGCTAACATCATGCATTTTTTAATAAAATCCCAAAAGGAAATTTAAAATATTTTGAATTTGAGGCCAAGGGGGACTCATTCGCCACCCATGGAGAATGGGTCCCACCTAGGGCTTGAAAATGTGTGTTTGCAAATATTTTGTATTTAATGTTGTTTGTGAAGAGCATAAAGGGGTCAAATAAAGCATGAGAAAGGGATAAATAGTGAAGATATGCCTAGAAAAGTGTGAAATTGTGTTACAATACTTTAGAACACTTCAAAATAGGACTTGTTGATGAATAAAAAGGTGATTTTTAGGTGAATTGTAATTAATAGAGTCTAAAATAATGTAGAAATGTCTTACAACAATTCACAAAACCTTCACAAGACGTTGTTCTTTGAGTTTTAGTACCTAAATAAGCATGTTCAAGCAATGTCACAACATAAAATAAGAGAAAAATAGTTCCAACACCATGAAAAAAGACCTAAAAGGCCATGAAAATGACAAGGGGCCATTTTTCTATGACATGGATTTGATTCACTTGAATATGTTGACAAGGTTAAAGTATTTAACTTAATAGTAAAGAATTTTTTTATTAATAATTTTAATATCATTATATACTTACATTATTCATTTATTTTATTGGCCATTGTCATTGAGGAAAACAATTATTACCAAAGTCTTCAATGGGATTTCATTTTTTCCTTAATGCTTAATCGATTTACCTAATGCTTTCCTATTGGTATCATTTACATTAATTAGCTTAAGAGCTCCCACTTAAAGCTTGGATTGGGCTGAATATGGGGAGCTTCATTATCAAATTTATTGTGAGAAGGAAAAGTGATTGCTTGGAAAGGCTCAACCACCCCCTTAAATAGGATAGGCCTGACATAGATATGACTGAGATCATGCTATTCGATACTCTCAATCCCATTATGTTAGAATTGCATTCGACCTCTTTTTCTTTTTATTTTTTTATTTTTAGTTTCTTGTTGGTTAAAAAGAGTAGAACTAAGAGGGTTGGCCATTAAAGGTTGCTAAAAGAAAAAAAACATAGTGGTACGGTGCCTTAACAAATTACTTCTTTTAACTGTAGCTCGCAGGTTTAGATTTCTACCTAGAAAACTATACATTTTAGCCATTGATGCAGTCCTAACCTAATTGTTTTAACAACACTACAAGTTTCGATATTTTCCAACTACACCCCAAAAGCAATAGATTTTGTTTTACTTTACATCCTCATAGAAGTGCTAGTAGGAGAGAGAGAGAGTGGGGGCCTATCAAAAATATTACCCACTTTCCATTTGTGTTGCTGAAGTGAAAGGTAACAAGAGACAAGGTGTCATATATTCGTGAATGCATGCAACATGCATTGAAGTAGAAGGAGATCCTTTCAGAATCCAATGAATTTTATCTATGTTTTAGAAATTGCCTATAAAATGGATGTATGGGAAACTGTTGTAAAGGAAATATACCATTTTTTTGTTTTGGTTTCAATTAATTTTGATCTACACAACTCATTTTAATCATTGAAGTATTCAAATTTAGATTGAGCCAATGCACAAAAATCTCCTTTAGGTAGCTTAAATACTTAATTTGTTGTGCTAAATCTTTGATATCCAATGTGGGTTACATAAAATATTTAGACATAGATTATAGGGTAAAAGTACAAAGCCATGTCACACTTTTATAAATATGTTTCAAATTTTGAAATGATGTAAACTAATAAAATATTTATTTTTTAGTATATTTTATGTTTTTATTTTTTTGAAAAATTAAAAAATTATTTGAATACAGTTTTTTATATAAATTAACAATATAATTTAGTTGTTGATAAAATGCTGAAAAATGATGTTACATGAGACATCAACCTTTATATAGTAAATTTAATTTTTTTTCCTTCAATTTTTTTATGTGTATTTATAACTTGAATCTTTAGGGCATGGATATATTTTTTTCCAATTTTGCTAAATATATATTTTTAGATAAATATTAAAATGTATGTGTATTAAAACTTAGTTGTTTCCAGTTGACGTCAACTTTCATATAAATTATTTATCTAAAATAGAAAAAAATTATACCATCTTGATATAGATTCTTATATCTAGGGCATCATATTTTTTTCAAATTTTTTTTAATAAGTTTTACTATTTTTCCTTGACATCGTAATCAACCTAATGCTTTATACTGATAACCTACATAATTAAGTAAAAATAAAAAGGAAAATATAAATAATAATTAAACTATTAAAATATATACATTTTTTGGAAACTAAACTTATGGATCTACAAAAGGGTATTTTAATATATATATATATATTTTTACGTGAGTAGAAGTTGTTGAAACATCAAGTTTTTCAAATAATTTTAAATTTTGGTAAGTTGGACTCAAAGTGGTGCTAAATATGCATTTAGTAAATAATTTTAGTTGGAAAAGTTGTGGACATAGATAACTTAGCTAGAATGAATCTTACAAGATCATACATTTAAGAAAAAATATTTTTTAGTTAAAATTACTTAAATTCATTTGTGCTAATAAGTTGGCCGAAAGTGTGACACAAATTTGTGCTATTACCCTATACCCACATTTCATTTTGTATATTTTCCTTACAAAAGTCATGACATGTGGGAAGGGGAATCACAATAGAGAACAAACAAATTTTAGAGTAACAATGGAACAGTGTACACAGTGGAAGGAAATTTCATTACTTATCAGAGAATAACATTTTCATCTACATCAATCTTTATTTATTTTTCATATGAATATAATAGTGTAGACTCAACGAATTTAAGAAAAGATTAAACATGAAACAAAGATCCTTGACTACAACTCATAATGACTACGAAACAAAAGGGCAATAATTTCTTCATTGAACCATTACTACACACTTAACTCTCAATTCTTCCTGCTACATACATGCTATTGAAAGACCAACCAGAATGTAGGCACTCCATCAATCATTTCATTTTGTAACATTAAAATATAAGGTATGTTGGAAACCAAACAAAACAACCATGTTTATGTATATGCATATCTTAGCACAAAATATTCTCTTCTCATAGTACTTCTAAAAAAGTCAACATTATTACATAATCATGCCATGAATCTACAAATATCATTTGAATCAGCACAAGGAGACTAGTTCTATCACATTCCCTTTTCATACTACGCAGAACTTATATAGACAAAAAAATTATTCTTTCAAATATGTTCATTCTCTTTTACATGCTTTCAAATGCCTACCCACAAGGTACAAATAGCTAGACATTGAAGAAAATATGTATTTTCTATTGAAAAATTCTACACAAGTTGCAATTGTGATCTTTAAATCTGCAAGTAAACACATGAGACAGGTTCTTTTCATGGAAAATATGGAGTACTCACCTCCCAACCTTTGGTTGGAAAACCAAGCATCCCTGAGCTAGGAGCTAACCAAACTACCAAGTACACACAACAATAGAACAACTAAGCCATTTCAAACCACAAAACTCAAGAAAAACTACTCCCAACCAAGATTTCACATTTACATAGGGATTCTTCAAGAATCCAAAGATGGTTATAGAGGTGGAATACACTTCTATATGAGGAGATTTTTTAACAAATAGCAATGACCCACATATCATATTTTCTTCCTTTTGCAAACATCTGTACACCACAACCCTTCACAATATACATCATCCATACTGCAATCTACCAATACACCATACCATCATCAAATAAGGTTGGGTACTCACACCCTTTTTATTCTCTTCTTCTCAAAGGAGGAACAATCTCTTCATAGAGGTTCCAACTCATTCCTATCCCCCACAAGGATTCTCTTCCCACATTGGTTGAGTTTATCCTATACAATCCCAAACCAAACACATGCAAATGCAAAAGCACATGAAATGAACAAACAATCCACATAAACCATCTTCTCACACTTCCATACAAGAGATAACAACAAAAGAGAAGCATAAATAAAGGTAGAATAAAACCTTCCTCAAATCCAAGCCAACAATGAGGGAGGGTTGAAGATGAAATCCAAATCTCTACTCCTCCAAGCCAAAACCAATTTTTCCTTCTCCCAAACAATCCAATCACCCAAAAAGAAAGAAGAACCCTTCCTTTATCTTTCAAAAGGGTTGAAATAGGAGTCAAGGGTTGGAAACCCTTGAAAGAGAGATTGGCACATGTCAACCTCCTATTCACTCCTATGGAAACACCTCCCCACAAGTTCTCACACATGTGTGAGAACTCTTGGAGAAGTAAAAGACCAAAGAGTGTTCAACACTCAACAAAGGCCTTCAAATCTCATAAATGAGATTTTGGAGCGAACACTCGTTTCACATCCCCAAAATATGTCACCCTTCTTAATGGCTAATTAAGAAGGGTCACAACTTATAACTTTCAAAAGTTATGGGTTTGATTTGACCCCTAACCCATTGGTAACCATCCTAGGGGTTAAATTAGGGTCAATTAACCCATTCCAAGGACTAATTCAACCTTTTTAAATGCTAAAAAATAAATTGAAATTTAAACATAATAAAAGAATTTCCAAATTCCCCAAAACCGTCATCAAAAGTTTAATTGACTTTAAAAACATAGTCACACAATTCAACACTAAATGTTTTAATCACAAAATAAAATACAACACAAAGGCTATGGTCCATTCTCCAAATGGACAATAGTGGGCTTCATTTTGCTAACATAAATCGAGTACCCTTGGTTACCTCTAATCCCATTGGCCATGGGCATGTACCTGCACACTCAATTTCCACTTGTCAATATATCTAATGCGAGATAATCCATAATTAAATCAACAATTCCATATTCAACATCCATAATTATTCTTTTCCTAGCAACAACATATTCTATCAATTCATATCAAGTCATGGCATAATAAGAAAATCACATCATCACTAAATTAAATTTAACATCCTATCAATTCCATCTAATAAAAAAATCATCCATTTCTATCATGATAACCATATGATATGATCATATCATAAATGAAGCATAACGTGCATATAATCATCATAGCATCATAAAAATAAAACAAGCATAACATCAAGTGTGTATGATCATCCAAAATAGTCCAAAAGATATAGAGTATCAACATGATCAAATCAAAAGATAGTCAAATTGGTGTATCAAATGGTAGGCCTCACATGATCCTTCTCCCCTAGGAATGACCGTCCTCCTAAAAGTCATCAAAGAGGTGAGGATTTGAGACCCTCAAATGTGAGGCATCATCCCAAGTGGCTGCTACCTCATCATAGCCATCCCATTGGTCTCTAACTTGGTCTAGCGCTCGACCTCAAAGAGCCAACGTTTGTCAAGCCAAAATGTGGATGGGATCCAAGGATAACTGGTCACCTGATTCCACCTACAAATCATCCTAATCCAACAAATGAGAAGAATTATGCACATAACATTGCAAAAATGGTACTTGAAACACATAATGGATACATGATAGACTAGGTGGAAAGGCTTGATGATAAGCTACATGACCTATCTGCTCCAAGATCTCAAAAGGACCTACAAACCATGGTGCAAGATTAGAGCTCTTTCCATAATGGATTGGACTCTTATGTGGCCACACTCTAAGAAATACATGGTCTCTAACTGAGAAGCTTCGATCAACCATCTTCGCATCGACATACTTCTTTTGACAATCCTGTACCTCCTATAGATGTGTCTAATCAAGACCACCTATTGCTCCATATCCTATACAACTTTGGCCCAATACCTAATCTTTCCTCTATCCTGTCCCAACTCAAAGGATTCCTGCATAGTCTACCATACAATGCCTTGAATGGTGGCATGCCTAAGGAACTGTGATGCCCATTATTGTAGGAAAACTTGACCAAATATATATAATCCTCCCAATGAGATTGATGATCCATCACATACATGCATCTACTAGCATATCTTACAACACCTAATTCACCCTCTTAGTCTAACCATTTATCTTAGGGTGGTAAGCTGAAATGAAGTTGAGCCAAGTGCCCAACACCTACTGCAATGATGTCCAAAATGTAGATGTGAAGAACGAATCCCTATCTGATACAATCCTACAAGAGACTCTTTGTAGCCTAACAATGCCATCGAGGAAGACACTCCCTACTATTAGAGCCGTATATGTCATACAAACAGGTGAAAAATGAGTTACTTTGGTCAATTTATCAACAATCACTAGAATGGCATCATGGCAATGTGAGGACAAAGGTAGACCAACAATGAAATCCATCAAAGTGGTGTCCCATTTTGACTCTAGAATGTCCTACAGGTAAATAAGTCATGTTGGATGTTCGATGCTAGTGCTCTGCCTTGACTCTCTGACACTCAAGGCATAAAGTCACAAAATCTGCAATGTCTCATCGCATCCCTACCCAATGATATAATTGTCTCAAATTGACATGCATCTTCTTCACCCATGGATGTGCTGCATAAGGTGCCTTGTGTGCCTATGATAGTATAAATGTGTAAAGGTAACCCACACTAGGTACATAGATACACCCTCTATGACGTAGTAAGCCATCAGAATCCAAAGTATATCTTGAAAAATTTCCCTTAAGGGCCCTCTATGACTGGATCTCCTGCTAAACCAATGTATACCACTCATCATCTTGAAGGTGTTTTAGAATTTAACTCCTCTAATCAATGCTCAATTTCATGGATGATAGCTCATGACACCTCCTACTTAATGTATTTGCAACTACGTGCTCCTTCCCTTTGATGTAATGCACATCAAAGTTGTACTCATATAAGAACTCCATCTAATGCCTCTGATGAGCATTTAGATTTGGTTGCATGAATATGTACTAAAGGCTTTGGTGATTTGTGTGTAACTCAAAATGATGACCCAAAAGGAAGTGCCTCCAAACAATTAAAGCATGAACTATGACTACCAACTCCAAGTCATGCATAGGGTATTTCAACTCATGGGTCTTGAGTTTTCATGACTCATACACGATCATTCTACCCTCTTGCATAAGTAGGAAACCTAAGCCATCAATAGATGCATCCATGAAAACCATGAAATCTATTGAAGGATTTGGAACTGCTAAGATAGGAGCACTAGTGAGATGCTCCTTGAGCATCTGAAAGGTCCTCTCACATTGATTCGTCTACTCAAAATTCTTCCCTTTTCGTTAAACGGAAGTGATACGATGTGCAATCCTAGAGAAACCCTCTACAAAATGATGCTAATAACCTACCAAACCCATGAAACTCTTGACCTCTATCACTACAGTAGGTGCATGCCAATCCATGATAGCTCTAATCTTTGATGATCTATGAAGATACCATCACTAGATATAATGTGACCAAGATAGTGAAACTCTAGATGAAAGAAGGCATGCTTCAACAAGTTGCCATATAATTGATGCTCCCTCAGACACTGTAATACCTATCACAAATGGACCTCATGCTCCTCCTCCATACATGAATATATGAGGATGTCATCAAGTAAAATAATTGCAATTCAATCCAACAAGGTACAAAATACTCCATTCATGAGACTCATAAAAAATGTAGGAGAATTTGTCAACCCAAATGGTACCACTACAAACTCGCAGTGACCATACCTCATCCTAAAAGTCATCTTATGAATATCTGCTTATACAATCCATAATTGATGATATCAGATTTAAAGTCAATCTTAGAGAACACTCTGGCTCCCTGCATCTGATCAAATAGGTTGTTGATCCTCAGAAGTGGGTAATGATTATTGATTGTCACCTTGTTAAGCTATCTATAGTCTATGCAAGATGAAGGGATCCATCCTTCTTCTTAACAAAGATGATGGGAGAACCCTAAAGCAAGACACTTGGATAGATGTGACCCTTCTCTAGAAACTCCTCTAGCTAAAGTTTGAGCTCACTAAGTTCATGTATAGTCATCCTGTAAGGTGCCCTTGATATCGGCTTAGCCCCTGGCACCAAATCTATACAAAAATAAATCTATCAACATGGTGGCATACTTGGAAAGTCAGAAGGAATAACATCAAAAAAATTCCTAAGAATGGGATAGTCATCCAAGGATACCTCTGTCATCTCCTCATCCATATCTCTAAGAGTGATAGCAAACAACTGGCATCCCTTTCATAGACACTACTTCAACTACATAGCAAATATTGTACGAAGGGAAATAGGTCTCTGAACCCTTGTAATCACCATTATAGAACCATGTTCATCCACACACTCAACTACCTTTTGGTGATAATCTACCTTAACCTGATGTGCATTAAGCCAATCCATGCCAAAATCCACTGCATAGGAGCCCAATGGTGTGACTTGAAGGTAAATTGATGTAGTCAATCCTCCAAATTGAAGTGGACAATCACGAACCACTGAATCTACTGACACCTTAGTCCTGATGCAGGAGCATCCAGTGGTGTAAGGGCAATCTTGCATCACCCAAAAATAGTTAAATTTCAAGTTTCTCAGTTTTTAGATGTTTTTACATTTTTGGATACCCTTTTCATTATAATGAAATTCCCAATTTATGGTTTTTATTTTCTATTCCTGGGTTGAAAGATATTGCAGTTTTAGTTTCCCAAATTTGCACCTAAAAATCTTCTGAGTTAGATTTGAGGCACTTAGATTTCCTGAAACAGCCCTAAAACTTGCTGAAATTGGCATAACTACTTTTGAGCCCGTTATTGACTTTGAGACCTTTCCAACGGTTCAAACGGTTTGCGAATTGGAGCCCTGGATCAAAAGTTATGGCCTGGGGAAGTTGGCACACTTTCTAGAAGATACAATTGCAAATGTTCTTTTGAAATTTGAACTTCAAGTTGTAATTTTTTGGCACCAAACCACCTAAACTCAAATTTGAATGTTGTTTGGCTCCAAACTAAAGAGGAGCTCTATTTATGGGCGGGTTTCTAATTTTTGGGTAGCTTTTTGGGGACAAGCTCGCATATTGCGAAAGGGTGATTCTGTAGCTTTTTGTAACTTGCATGTGTTGTAGAACTTGAGGATTTGAGATCATGTGCATGTAAGAAGTTCCATTTTCTGAATAATAAAATTATTCTCTTATTTGTGGGTTATTTTCTATGTCTCGGGCTGTGCCCTCATCAAGTGGTATCAAAGCAAGGTTTTCTTGAGTGTGTGGATAGATTGTTGATCATGAGGCAGTTCACACCAGGACCGTGGTTGTGGGTTGAGTTCAAGAAAGATGCCTCCAAGAGTGATGCCTGGTAGGCATGGTGGTGCTAGAGGTGGTCGAGGCAGCATAAATGCTGGTGGAAGAGATGCACTAGCAGCCCTCCAGAGATAGATTGATGCGTTACAAGAGCAGTTGAGAAGAGGGTTAAACCCGAGGGAGGAAAGTGAGGATGAAGGAGAGGAAGAAGGTTCAAATATAGAAGAGGAAGAAGAACCAATTGATCAAGACCAAATGCAGCTAATAAGGGCCATTTCGAAGATCAGAAAAATACCTAGAGCAGAAGTCCCCAGTTATTCCAAAAGTCTAAACCCGGAAGAGTTGATCGACTGGATCAACGAGCTAGAAGAATATTTTGAGTATGAGGAAATAGAGGACCCAGATCGGGTTAAGTTTGTGAAAATGAAGTTGAAGGGCCATGCCAGTATTTGGTGGAAAGAGGTCCAGTTAGAAAGAAATCGAAGAGGAAAAGGAAAGATCACCAGATGTGATCGCATGGTAGAGAAACTGAAGAAGCAATTCATACTAGTGGACTACAAGTTAGATCTGTTGAAGAAATTGTAGGGGTTGAAGCAAGGCAGTAGATCTGTGAAAGAATATACTGAATATTTTCACAAGATAATCATCAGAATGGGTCACACAGAGGCCAATAAGGAGAAGGTAGCCTAATATCTTAATGGGTTACAACCGAGCATTCAGGAGGAGTTAAGCCTAGTCAGAATGACCACCATTGAGGATGTGTATCAGTTTGCTCTGAAAGTGGAAGAGAAGCTGAACAAAGGATTTGATGGCAAGCAAAAAGGACGAGGAGGTCAAAGTGGAAGGGACAGTGGAAGACCTTCAAGAAGCCAAAATGATGATGAAAAGAAAAGTGAAGATGTGGGTACCAGCCGAAGCCAAAAGAATGACAACTTCTACTGCCCTCATGATCAAAACAGTGGTGATCAAAGAGGTAGAGGATGAGGAAGATATGGACAAGGGTCTGGAAGGGGTGGTTTCAAAGGAACATGTTTTCAGTGTGGTGAAGAAGGGCACCGAGCCTATGAATGTCCACAACACCAAGGAAGGGTAGACAAAAGCCCAGAAGGTCATGGAAGGGTTGCGCATGTGGATGAGGAGGCCCAATCTGAACATTCAGATGATGCTGAAAGGGGAGAAGCCCTAGTGATTAGGAGAGCCTTGGTGACTGAGGAAAAGGAACCAGAACAGAGGAAGAACCTATTTCGCACAAAGCGCAAGTGTGAAGGAAAATGTTGTGATGTCATTATTGATGGTGGGAGCACTGATAATCTGGGGTTAGAGGAGATGGTCACAAAGTTGAAGCTGAAGAGGGAAAGACACCCGCATTCGTATCAGATTGCCTGGTTGCAGAAAGACTACAAACTTTTGGTCAATGAGTAGTGCCTAGTAAAGTTCAAGATCAGGAGCTACCATGATGAGGTACTCTATGATATCATCCCCATGGATGCATGTCACATGTTGTTGGCGAGGCCGTGGTAGTTCGATAGGTGAGCTATACATGATGGCCATGCAAACACTTATTCCTTGACAAAGGATGGGGTTCGTCACAAGTTGAACCCCTGAAGGAGACCAAAGAAAAGGTATGCAGTAGTGCTAGAATTTTTTATGTAGATGGAAGAAAATTTTTAGAAGGTATGAAGCATGAGCGTGTATGTTATGCATTGATTCCTAGAGTGAGTAAGGAGGATAGTGAGAAGGTTCCAGAAGAAGTTTCTGGGATATTGAATGAGTTTCAAGATATTGTTTCTGGTAATGTACCTGAGGTTTTACCACCAATAAGGAAGATCAGTCATCAGATTGACATGATTTCTGGAGCCAATTTGCCAAATAAGGTAGCTCATAGAATGACTCCAATAGAAAATGAGGAGTTGAATAGACAAGTTCAAGAGTTGTTGAGAAAGGGTTTGATACGAGAGAGTTTGAGTCCATGTACAGTACCTGCAGTACTAGCACCAAAGAAGGATGGGGAGTGGAGGATGTGTATAGATTCCCAAGCCATAAACAAGATAACAATCAAGTACTGATTTCCCCTGCCAAGGATGGATGACCTGATGGACTGTTTGAGTGGAGCTCAGTACTTCACAAAGATTGATTTGAAGAGTGGATATCACCAGATCCGGATTCAAGAGGGAGATGAATGGAAGACTACCTTCAAGACCAAAGAGGGCCTGTACGAGTGGTTAGTCATGCCTTTGGGCTAACCAATGCACCGAGCACATTCATGCGGCTCATGAACGAGGTACTAAAAGAATTTATGGAAAGTTTTGTTATTGTGTATTTAGATGATATTTTGATTTTTAGTAACACGTTGGATGAGCATCTGATGCATATTTGAAGAGCCTTTGAGAAGTTAAGAGAAGAGAAATTGTTGATTAATCTAAAGAAGTGCAGTTTTGTGAAGAGGGAGTTAGTGTACTTAAGGTTTGTTGTCTCAGTAGAAGGTCTCAAGATGGACCCAAAGAAGGTGAAGGCTATTCTGGAATGGCCTACCCCAAGAATTGCTACCAAGGTGAGATCTTTCCATGGTTTGGCTAGTTTTTATAGAAAGTTCATTAGAAACTTCAGTAGTATTTGTGGACTCCTGACTGAAACAATGAGAGGGGATAGAAAAGAATTCAAGTGGAGCACTAGAGTGGCAAAAAAATTTGAACTATTGAAGTAGAAGGTGATAGAGCAACCTATTCTAGTCCTCCTAGATTTCAACAAGGTGTTTTAGGTGGATTGTGATGCCAGTGGTTGTGCCATTGGAACAGTGTTGAGCCAAGAAGGTAATCCCATTGCCTATTTAAGTGAAAAGTTAAATGATGCCAAGAGAAAGTATTCTGTATATGATCAAGAATTTTATGCAATAGTTCAAGCATTAAAGAAATGGAGACATTATTTGTTGCCAAAGGAATTTTTTCTATATACTAATTATCAGGCCTTGCAGTATCTAAATAGTCAGGAAAAATTAAATCAGAGGCATATGAAATGGGTAGAGATTTTGTAGAGTTATACCTTTGTTTTGAAACATAGGAGTGGGAAGTCAAATAGGGTTGCAGATGCCTTAAGTAGGAGGCATACATTGATGAAAAGATGCAGATTGAAGTGGTTGGGTTCAATGAACTTAAGACACTGTAGATAGAAGATCCTAATTTTGCAGAGGCTTGGAAAGCTTGCAAGGAACCTATTCTAGTGGACAGGACAAGGTGGCTGATTTCATAATCCAGGATGGCATGTTATTTAAGGGAAGTCAATTGTATATCCCAAGGAGTTCCATGAGGGAGAACCTGATAAAGGAGAAGCATAGTGGAGGAATGGCAGGACATTTTGGTCGGGATAAGACCATTGCCATTATCAGTGAGCATTATTATTGGCCTTAGTTGTCACCGGATGTGAAGAAGTTTGTACAAAGTTGCAGGGTATGTCAGATGGCTAAAGGAGTGAGCTAGAATACAGGCTTATGTCAACCCTTACCTGTACCAGAGAGGCCATGGGAGGACATAAGTATGGACTTTGTTCTTGGTTTTCCAAGGACACAATGAGGGAATGATTCAGTCTTTGTGGTGGTTGATAGGTTTTCGAAGATGGCACATTTCATTCCATGTTAGAAGACCCATGATGCAGTCCACATTGCTGACTTGTTCTTCAAAGAGGTGGTGAGGCTACATGGTCTGCCAAAGAGTATTGTTTCATATCGTGACACCAAATTTGTGGGGTACTTTTGGAGGACCTTGTGGAAGAAGCTGAAGACAAAGTTGAAGTTTAGTTCTGTACACCATCCACAAACAGATGGGTAGACAGAGGTTGTTAACAGGAGTCTAAGTAACCTACTGAGATGTTTGGTAGGAGATAAACCCAAGGGATGGGACTTGATCTTACCCCAGGCAGAGTTTTCTTACAACAATTCTGTCAACAGAAGCATTGGTAGATCACCGTTCCAGATTGTGTATGGAGGTAGTCCCATAATAGCTCCAGAATTGAGGAAGATGGACCAAGAGAAGAGAATAAGTGCTGAAGCCAAAGATTTTCTAGAGCACATCAAGAATATACATGAGAGTATGAGAACACATTAATAAGATGAATATACAATATAAGGCTAAGGCAGATCAGAAAAGGAGGAATAAAGAGTTTTAGATTGGCGATGAAGTAATGGTCCACTTGAGGAAAGAAAGGTTTCCTGTGGGAACCTATAACAAATTGAAGATGAAGAAATTCGGTCCCTATAAGATTTTGAAGAAGCATGATTCAGGGAATGCATATGAGGTAGAGTTGCCTAATCGAATCAACATTTCCCCTGTTTTCAACATTTTAGATTTGAAAGAGTATCATGAAGGTGGAATGGAGGATGGCATTCTAGCACCTACTTTAGAAAGGGAGGAGATTGAAGCAATCTTGGATAGTCATGTGGGAAGGAGTACCAGAAATAGGCTGTATGAAGAATATCTGATGAAATGGAGAGGAAGGCCTGTGGAAGATTCATCTTGGCTATCTAAGGCAGTGGTTGAATGGTTGGGTTTTCCTCAACCATCTGAGACATGATGGGTCACTTCTCAAATTACCCTGGGTGTCTGATGCAGGAGCATCTAGTGGTGTAAGGGCAATCTTGCATCACTCAAAAATAGTTAAATTTCAAGTTTCTCAATTTTTAGATGTTTTTACATTTTTGGATACCCTTTTCGTCATAATGAAATTCCTAATTTACGGTTTTTATTTTTTATTCCTAGGTTGAAAGATATTACAGTTTTAGTTTCCCAGATTTGCACCTGAAAATATTTTAAGTTAGATTTGAGGCACTTAGAGTTCCCAGAACAGCCCCGAAACTTGCTGAAATGGTATAGCTACTTTTGAGCATGTTATTGACTTCAAGACCTTTCCAACAGTTCAAATGGTTTGCGAATTAGAGCCCTGGATCAAAAGTTATGGCCCCAGGAAGTTGGCACACTTTCTAGAAGATACAATTGCAAATGTTCTTTTGAAATTTAAACTTCAAGTTGTAATTTTTTGGTGCCAAACTGCCTAAACTCAAATTTGAATATTTTTTTGGCTTCAAACTAAAGAGGAGCTCTATTTATGGGTGGGTTTCTAATTTTTGGGTGGCTTTTTGGGGACAAGCTCACATATTGCGAAAGGGTGATTCTGTAGCTTTCTATAACTTGCATGTGTTGTAGGACTTGAGGATTTGAGATCCTCTACATATAAGAAGCTCCATTTTCTGAATAATAAAATTATTCTCTTGTTTGTGGGTTATTTTCTATGTCTCGGGCTACGCCCTCATCAAGTCCCTAAGGCTAGCTCTACCTCCCAGCTATCATCCTTTCTAGATGCCACTAGCTTGCTATGCTCCACTACATAAGGGGCTATAAAAGAGCCATATTCCCCAGAATAAAATAAAATAGTAACATGATTATCGCCTATAATACCTAAGGTCTCAATGACCATGGCCGGTTGCTTAACCTAGCAGTTCTCAACTATCACAAATACTTGGTGGGACTTTTCCACATCTCCCACTGTCTACTCAGATTCTGTTGTGTGAACCTCCAACTATGGAACCCTGAGGGAAATACCTAGCTAGATGTCCCACTGCTCCACATACATAGCAAGGACCCCTAGTATAAACCTAAGTTGGTTGAGTCCTAGTGAACTACTGTCCCACAATCCTACTAGAACCATTGTGTCATCCTTGACTAGATTATTGTGAACATGTTGGGGTAGCACCTTGTAACTGAGAACACTGATCCCTACGAGGACCCTAAGGTCACCATGGCCTAGAGTGGCCACCTTAAAAAACTTATTGTGGCCTAGGCCTCTAACTATGTTGTTGTTGCTGCTACTATTGTGGTGGCCTAGACGGTCCTACCGAAGGCCTATATCCTCCATTCGAAGGAAGGGGAGGTCATCAAAAACCATCTGACTGAGCACTCTAGTTTCAGTTCTGAAACTACTCTTGTGTCTCCTAAGACTTCCCCTAAATCTCCTCTACTATGAGGGCCTTCTCCATAGCAACTTGAAGGTTCTCTAGATCAGCCATGTGCATGGGTCATGATATGCTTGCATTCAGTCCGCTAATAAAGTAGTTGATGAGAATATTCTCATCATAGATATAGTCCACATATTGTAGTAGCTCAAAGAACCGACTCTCATACAATGCTACTAATAGTCCCCTAAGCTAAAGGTCATGAAACTCATCAATGCAGTGCTACCAAAAATGCTCAAACAAATAGCGTGCTCGAAACTACTCTAAGAATGTCTCCCATGTGAGAGTGTCAATAGATAAGTTTTTCTTGCGCTCCTCCTAGCACCACTAAGTAGAGGCTAGAACTCTAAGCAAAAGAACCACACATCATGCTTTTACATTGCTTGCATATGCACATAATCCAAAGCACCTATCAAGATTGAGAAGCCATGACTCATCTCTCTTTCCATCTGTGGATCCCTCAAAATCATTTGGCTTGAATCATAGCACTTGTCGAACATGATCTCCTGAATCTTGATATGCTCTATCCCCAACTGCTACCTCAGGATGAGGTATCTATGGTGGAGGATCAAAGTGAATTGATCCCCTCTCTCCCTCCTCATCATAGTCATCTGCAATGGGATGGGGACTCCTGTTGCACTCTCTACACTATGATCTATGTGCCTCGGTTGAGTGATGGGTTTGCTCTAGTCTAGGGCCCTCCTCTGTCACTAGTAATGAAGCGCGAATAACCCTAATCAAGTCCTCAAGTGCATGGAGGATATGAGAATTGAGGTTCTATGGAGGACCATGTTGTGGTTTCTTAGAAATGTGTGGGGGTCTTGATGGTGCATTAGATTGGTCTCCCTCTGCATTGCGTCTGTGACCGCGTCCACAAACACTCTGCTTCCTTGGCACCATCCTACATGACAATATCGTAAGGATTATCAACATGGAAGACACATATGTCCAGAGCTCCTAGTGTTGAAACCTAGACTTTGATACCAAAATTTCATGCCCTAAAATTTGTATGAAGGGAAAAAACACAACTAACAATTTTGATTTGAAACAAAGCTTATAATGACATAACAATTGATAACCATGCATGTGCATGGTGACACACTATATGCTTCGGGTGAAGTTGCTTGTGCAACTTGACGATTGACGCGCCACTTGATAGCCCTATAATTGCTTGATATTTGCAAGTGCTACCCATATTGGTTACTACTAAACCTACATCGATCCCCTTAATATTGCAGTACATTAGTTGATGATACTACTACTCAAAACTAAACCCGAAAGATAGGATAAGTTGTCATTGTATTTTTATTTATTTATTTTCATTCTTTGAATTCATTTATCCCATATATGGGATAATTTAAAATTGAAATAGTTAGAATTATCCTTTACACTAAATAAATTATTTTCCATAATTATCCTTTAACAATATATTTATTATTAATGAATAAATATATATATTTCATATCAATAAAATATTCATTATTGTTTTCTTTATTTTTTTTAAAAACATGACATAAATACTTAATGAAATACTTAACCTTTACTATTTTACATATTCTTATTTTACTAAGATCTTTATTTTAAATTTACTAAGATCTTTATTTTGAATTTACTAAGATTTTTATTTAAAATTTAATGAAATCACTAAGATCTTTTATTTAGGATTTACTAAGAGCTTTTAAGATCTTTATTTAAGATTTACTAAGTGGGGATATATCTTTATTTCCTTTTTTTGAAAAAATACTATTTAAACGTGAGAATGAGTTGGAGATTTCTAAGGTTAATTTGATTATTACTTACGTGAGGTGGTTGTTTTTTTTCTCCTCTAATATGAATAAGTTGTTCTTTTTCCACATTAGCTGCCATCGTAATGAATTAAAAAGGATATTTTTTTAATTGAGAATCTCACCGTCACTATTATAATGCAATACTCCTTGAAGCACGAAACAAGATTAGAAATGTTATAGAAACCTATGGTATGATATTTTTTTAGGGATTGACATAATTCCAACAGGCCTATAGAGGAAATTCATCCACCTACTATCAAGCTTCTGTCGTAACAACCAGAATTTACAGCTGTTCATACTATTGGCTGTGATCCGATCCACTTGAATACGTTGACAAGGTTAAAGCATTTCACTTAATAGTAAAGGAATTATGTTATTAATAATTTTAATATCATTATATGCTTACATTATTATTTATTTGCTTGGCCATTATCGCTGAGGACAACAATTATTATCGGAGTCTTCAATGGGATTTCATTTTTTTCCTTAATGCTTAATCGGTTTACCTATTGCTTTCCTATTGGTATCACTTACATTATTTACCTTACGAGCTCCCACTCAAATCTTGGATTGGACTGAATATGGGGAGATTCATTATGCTATTTATTTTGGAGACCATTTGAAAAGATGGAGCAGCAACTTACTAATTACATGGACTAAAATTTTAATGCTTATCCATTATATGGCAACTCTTTTTAAACTCAGGACTGGGTGCCTCATAGAAGAACCCTACAATCTTTTAATCAAAAATTTACTCGATACTCTCAATCCCATTATGCCAGACTTGCATCGACCTCTTTTTCTTTTTCTTTTTTCATTTTAGTTTCTTATTGGTTAAAAAGAGTAGAACTAAGAGGGTCTGCCATTGAAGGTTGCTAAAAGAAAAAATACATAGTGGTATCGTGCCTTATTAAATTACATCTTTTAACAATATCTCACAGGTTTAAATTTTTTCCAGGAAAACTATGCATTTTAGCCATTGAGGCATTCCTAACCTAATTGCTTTAAGAACACTACAGGTTTCGATATTTTCCAACTACGCCCCAAAAGCAACAGATTTCATTTTGATTTACAGCCTCATAGAAGCGTTGGAAGGAGAGAGAGAGTGAGGGCCTATTAAAAAAATTACCTACTTTCCATTTGTGTTGCAGAAGCAAAAGGTAACAAGAGACAAGGTGTCATATATTCGCAAATGCATGCAACAGGAAATGAAGCAGGAGGACATCCTTTCAGAATCCAGTGAATTTGATATGTGTTTCATATTTCCTACAAAATGGTTATATGGGAAACTATTGTAAAATAAAATCTAGAACTTTTTTTTGTTTTATTTTTAATTAATTTTGATCTACACAACTTGTTTCAGTCCTTGAAATATTCAAATTTAGGTTGAGCCAATGCACAAAAATATCGTTTAGGTAGTCTATACTTAATTTGTTATTCTAAATCTTTGATTTCCAATGTGGGTTACATAAAATATTGAGAAACAAATTATACCCACGTTTCATTTCAAATATTTTCATTACAAAAATCACGACGTGTGGGAAGAGGAATCAGAATAGAGAAGATTTTTTTTTTTAAAGTAACAATGGAACAGTGTAAAATGATGGAAGGGAATTTCATTACTTATCAAAGAATAACATTTTCATCTACATAAATCTTTATTCATTTTGCATATGAATATTGTTGATCATCAAAGCTTCCGCCTCTCTGACAGTCTTATGGGAAATTCAACAAGTGGGGGAGAAATTGCATCTCACTGAATACCTCTAGGATTTTTATAGAAAGTCAGCTCTTATTTGGGGTTTGGAGATAAGGGGAGAAGGAAATGTAAACATAAAAAATAAAAGGTGATACACCAAAGCTTTTACAAAATTTCAAACCCAAATCATTCCTATGAGTGATATAAATAGACACAAAATGCCACAACCCTTTATTGTTGGAAAGAGAACAAACAACAAAGGCTAACTTCAAGCATAGTGTAGACTTTCAAATATTTTCACAGGTAGTGTTCATTAAGGTATAATCAAATATAAAGATCTTTTATGAGTAATAGAACAATATCTCATAAATCACATGAACTCTTCCTCCTAATACAACATAGCATGACAAAATAACAACTTTCAAAAAAATAGAGGAGTCCAATGATAGTCTAGTTTTCCTAAGCTACTACTCTACCATACAAGTATACAACATAGAAATCTGCTACTTAAACTATCTAGATCTAGCTTACAAGACACAATGTTTCATTCAAAATGATAATATAAAGAAATAAAGCTTGAAAAAGGCCATACATGCATAGTCTCAAAAAATTCTCCTCAATAGTTCATGCTTTTAAATATTAAATGAACTTTGAAATAGAGATCAAATGCCAATCTAAAAATAGTTTAAATTTTAATAGATATAACATGCCAAATAAAAGTAGTTTTGCAACTTGCTTATGAAAATAATTCTAAAAACCTTAAGAAAACTATAACTTGGAATCCAACCCCTCATTGTGTCGTTGCCTTTCTTATATAGTTGTCAAAAGAAGAAAACACCACCCTAGCACAAAAGTAATTGCTATTAGATGTTGATACTTGATAGCTTGCAATTTGATTGTAGATCCTTGGTTAGGCTGCAACAATCTTTGCTTATTAATTCCCAACTAACGCATTAATACCCTTTAGATATTGTAGGACCCTAAATCTGCATTGGATCAAAAACAAAAACCATTAGTATTGTTAGTAAACCAAAACAAACCAAAAGATCCCCTATAAGATTCATCTAATCACAAGAATGATGTCAAAGAAACAAGCAAAACATAGAAATGCATCATTCTAATGAATCAAACTAGCATCTTATAGTGGATTGGTGTCACATGTGCTAGTGACCCTTTCCCAATCCTTGATAAAATAAGCTTAGATGATGATGATAAGATGGAAATGATGAGCAAAATTAGTTCTCAAGGAGAGTAACCTTGCATATGCTTTTTGGATGAAATTGTGGAGGAGTTTCTCAATGTTGAAGCCTCTATTTGAAGATTTCAAATGCTAAGATTGTTGAAGAGGGACCAATGTGGGATTAAGATTCTTCCAATGAGATAGGGACACTTGTCATCATGTGAGTAGTTGATGTATGTGCAAGATTTGGGAAGAGTGCCCAAGAGGGGGAAAATTTGAATTCAAATTTTGCCATAAATGCTGAGAGGGGGACAAGGAAAAACAGCAATAAATGCCCTGTTTGACTTGTCATGGTTGAGAGAAAATGATGTTTTAATAAATCAATAAAATTGATTTATTGTGCAAGTGGCTAGGTCTAGATAATGCAAGTGGGATGTGATTAGTATTAGATTAGGATTAGATGATGATTATGCTGATTAATGCTGATTAACTGATTTGACTTTTTGGACTTTGGAAAATGATTTAAGATTTGATTTAAATGGCTTTTTTATTTTAAATAACCTTAGGCAATGAGATTATTTAAATGGATGAAGGTGATGAATGGATCTAATGCAAATGTCTAGTTTAATTGATAAATGATCCTGATCGAATGCATAATGTAAAATTTGCATGTCTACATTTTGCCCCTCTTTGAAGCAATGTACTTGTTGCGTTGGTTCAAAGAATAAACTTGCCGCAATCGAAATTAAAAATTTCATGATTTTTCGGATGCCCCAGCGGAAAGAAGTACACTGGTACATTGCCCCCTCGAGAGATCGAGCGAAAAGATTCAATTTGAGGGTCGATCTCGCGATAAAGAGGTTCAAAATGGATGGTTATGGATGACGATGCAAAGATGATGGTTTTAAGATGCTTAGAATAACAAATCTATATTATCCTAAACAAATTAAATGATGATATGATGTAAGATGGATGAGATTGATGATGTGAATGATGTGATATGCTGTGATTATGCAACGGATGATTTATGATATGCTTAGACTAACAGATCTATATTATGATGATGATATGCATGTGAGATGATATGCAAAATAATCGGCGATTTATGGATGCAGGATGGATGCATGATGGACTATTCATGATGCAATGTTACCGTGGAAATGAGATGATGACAAGAGGATCCAACAAGTCCATGATTGGTCGAGACTTTATTAGAGATGATGATGATAATAAAAGATGATGATGATAAATGATGATGATAGATGGATGATTTGCTTATCAAGGATTGGGATTTTCAAAGGATCACTTACTTTATTTTTGATAACACACCTAAGAACGATGCATCAAGGTATAAAGGACCAGGATGGCGTTGTACTTAGTGTGATGGACTTTGACTCGACAAACAGATAGGAGTATTCTTGTTCACACTTGACATACGGAAACCTTGACATACGGAAACCTTGCTAGGGCGTACCTAACAAAGCAAGTATTCGCCA